>CM068732.1:37030919-37194238 GCA_035136125.1 Quercus rubra
CCAAAACCCTAGAAAATGACCAAAACGCCCCGAAAACTCTGACAAAAACCATGAAAACTTTTAAAATGACAAAAATACCGTTGAAACCACAAAAATAAGCAAAATACTCTTGAAGACTATGAAAATGACCAAAATACCCCCTAAACTAATCCGAAATACACTCGATTTTCTAGTCTTTGAGGGCATTTTGGCCTGGTTCACGTTGCTTTGCTGATTCTAGAGAATTTTATTGCATTTTGCGCATTTTAGCAATGCCGAGATGCATATTTTAATCATTTTAGATATTGGGGGTACTTTGGCCATTTTCGTGTCACCGAGATTTGACTGTTCAATCTAGCTGTTTTAGAGGTATTTTTGTCATTTTAGATTTTTTTTTTTTTTTTTGGTTATTTTAGTCATTTCGAGCTTTTTGGCTATTTTGGACAGTTAAGAGATTACGGGGGGATTTTTTTTTCGGACATTTTGTGGTTTTGGAGTATTTTGGCGATTTAGTAAGTATAATGGCCATTCTAGTGATTTCTGTGGTTTTTTTTGTCAAAAATATTATTTCACCTGTAAAAATTTCCAAAATATGAAAAAAACGATAAATATACCAAAACGTGTAAAACAGCCCCCCTAGAACTGCCAAAATCACTAAAATACACCACGAATATCCAAAATTTCCCCAAACACTAGAAAATGACCAAAACGCCCCCAAAATACCCATGGTAACTTTTAAAATGTCCTAAATACCGTTGAATCCTCAAAATAAGCAATATACCCTTGAAACCATTGAAAATGACCTAAATATCCCTAAACTAAGCCAAAAATACACTCAATTTTTTAGACTTTGAGGGTATTTTGGTCGGTCGAAAGTTGCTTTACTCATTCAAGAGGATTTTACGGCATTTTGCTCATTTTAGCAATGTCGAGCTGTATATTTTAATCATTTTAGATGTTTAAGGTAATTTGGCCGTTTACGAGGTATCTAGATTTGATTGCTCAATCTAGGCGTTTTGGTGGTATTTTGGTCATTTTTTATTTTTTCAAGTTATTTTAGTCGTTTTAGAGATTTAAGGCTATTTTGGTCAATTAAGAATTTTCAGAGGGTTTTTTTTTTTTTTTTTTTTGACATTTTGTGCCTTTGAGAGTATTTTGGTGATTTTGGGAGTATAATGGCCATTCTAGTGATTTCTTGTTTTTTTTTTTTATCAAAAAAATTATTTTACCCGTAAAAATTTCCAAAATATTAAAAAACCGATAAATAAACCAAAACATATAAAAGGACCCCCTTAGAGATGCCAAAATCACTAAAATGCTTCACAAATATCCAAAATATCCAAAAACCCTAGAAAATGACAAAAACGCCCCCAGAATGACCAAAATACCCACAGAAACTTTTAAAATGTCCTAAATCAAAATAAGCAATGTACTCGTGAAACCATGGAAAATGACCAAACTATCCCTAAACTAAGCCAAAATACACTTGATTTTTTAGACTTTAAGGGTATTTTGATCGGTTTCAAGTTGCTTTGCTCAGTCTAGAAGATTTTATGGCATTTTGATCAATTGAGCAATGTCGAGGTGTATATTTTAATCATTTTAGATGTTTGGGGTATTTGTTTGTTTACGAGGTATCAAGATTTCATTGCTAAATCTAGACATTTCAAGGGTATTTTAGTCATTTAAAATTATTTTGGGTTATTTTAGTCGTTTAAGAGCTTTGAGGCTATTTTGGACAACTAAGTGGTTTTAGGGGGATTTTTTTTGGACATTTTCTAGTTTCAGGTGAATTTCGACGATTTTGGGAGTACAATGGCCATTCTAGTGGCCTCTAAGGTATTTTTTATGCCAAAAATTTTTTTTATTTTGATCGTAAGAATTCCAAAATATCAAAAAACCGATAAATAGAATAAAAACCTCTAAAACGACCCCTTAGAACTGCCAGAATGACTAAAATGCGCTACGAATGTCCAAAATATCCCAAGACCCTAGAAAATGACCAAAACGTTGTGAAAACACCAACAATAATCGCGAAAACTTTTAAAGTGACAAAAATACTATCGAAACCACAAAAATAAGTAAAATACTCTAGAAACCTCTGAAAATGACCGAAATACCCCTAAACTAATCCAAAATACACTCGATTTTTTAGACTTTGGGGGTATTTTGGTCGGGTTCCTGTTGCTTTGCTGATTCTAGAGGATTTTATTGCATTTTGCGCATTTTAGCAATGTCGAGATATATATTTTAATCATTTTTTATGTTTGGGGTATTTTGGCCGTTTATGTGTCATCGAGATTTGACTACTCAATTTAGCTGTTTTAGGGGTATTTTTGTCATTTCAGATTTTTTTTAAGGTTATTTTAGTCATTTTAGAGATTTGAGGCTATTTTGGTCAATAAAGAGTTTCCACAGGGTTTTTTTTTTTTTTACATTTTGTGCTTTTGAGAGTATTTTGGTGATTTTGGGATTATAGTGGCCATTCTAGTGATTTCTTGGGTTTTTTTTGTCAAAAAAATAATTTTACCCATAAAAGTTTCCAAAATATCAAAAAATAGATAAATAAACCCAAACATCTAAAACGACCCCCTTAGAACTGCCAAAATCCCTAAAATGCATCAGAAATATCCAAAATATCCAAAAACCCTAAAAAATGACAAAAATGCCCCCAGAATGACAAAAATACCCACAGAAACGTTTAAAATATCCTAAATCAAAAGAAGCAATATATCCCTGAAACCATGGAAAATGACCAAAAGATCCCTAAACTAAGCCAAAATACACTTGATTTTCTAGACTTTGAGGGTATTTTGGTCGGTTTCAAGTTGCTTTGCACAATCTAGAAGATTTTATGGCATTTTGATCATTTGAGCAATGTCGAGGTGTATATTTTAATCATTTTAGATGTTTGGGGCATTTCAGGGGTATTTTCGTCATTTAAGATTTTTTGGGGGTTATTTTAGTCATTTTAGAGCTCTGAAGCTATTTTGGACAACTAAGTGGTTTCAGGGGGATTTTTTTGGACATTTTCTAGTTTCAGGTGTATTTTGACGATTTTGGGAGTACAATGGCCATTCTAGTGACTTCTAGGGTATTTTTTATGTCAACAAAATTTTTATTTTGATCGTAAGAATTTCGAAAATATCAAAAAACCGATAAATACAATAAAAACCTCTAAAACAACCCCTTAGCACTGCCAAAATGACTAAAATGCGCTATGAATGTCCAAAATATTCCAGGACCCTAGAAAATGACCAAAACGCCGCGAAAACACTAACAACAACCGTGAAAACTTTTAAAGTGACAAAAATACTGTTGAAACCACAAAAATAAGTAAAATACTCTCGAAACCATTGAAAATGACCGAAATACCCCTAAACTAATCCAAAATACACTCGATTTTCTAGACTTTGGGGGTATTTTGGTCGGGTTCCTGTTGCTTTGCTAATTCTAGAGGATTTTATTGCATTTTGTGCATTTTAGCAATGTCGAGATGTATATTTTATTCATTTTTTATGTTTGGGGTATTTTGGCCGTTTTCATGTCATTAAGATTTGACTGCTCAATTTAGCTATTTTGGGGGTATTTTTGTCATTTTAGATTTTTTTTAAGATTATTTTAGTCGTTTTAGAGATTTGAGGCTATTTTGGTCAATTAAGAGTTTTCATAGGATTTTTTTTTTGGACATTTTGTGCTTTTTAGAGTATTTTGGTGATTTTGGGATTATAGTGGCCATTTTAGTGATTTCTTGGGTTTTTTTTGTCAAAAAAATAAATTTATGCCTAAAAAGTTTCCAAAATATCAAAAAACCGATAAATAAACTAAAACATCTAAAAGGACCCCCTTAGAACTGCAAAAATCCCTAAATTGCATCACAAATATCCAAAATATCCAAAATCCCTAGAAAATGACAAAAACGCCCCCAAAATGACAAAAATACCCACAGAAACTTTTAAAATGTCCTAAATCAAAATAAGCAATATACCCCTGAAACCAAGGAAAATGACCAAAATATCCCTCAACTAAGCCAAAATACACTTGATTTTTTAGACTTTGAGGGTATTTTGATCAGTTTCAGGTTGCTTTGCTCATTCTAGAAAATTTTATGGCATTTTGCTAATTTTAGCAATGTCGAGGTGTATATTTTAATCATTTTAGATGCCTGGGGTATTTTGTTTGTTTACGAGGTATCAAGAGTTGACTGCTAAATCTAGCCATTTCTGGGGTATTTTTGACATTTAAAATTATTTCAGGTTATTTTAGTCGTTTTAAAGCTTTGAGGCTATTTTGGACAATTAAGTGGTTTCGAGGGGACTTTTTTGGACATTTTCTGCTTTTGGGGGTATTTTGGCGATTTTGGGAGTACAATGGCCTTTGTAGTATTTCCTAGGGTATTTTTTATGTCAAAAAAAATATTTTCGTCGTAAGAGTTCCGAAAATATCAAAAAACCGGTAAATACAATAAAAACCTCTAAAACAACCCTTTTGAACAGCCAAAATGGCTAAAATGCGTTACAAATGTCCAAAATATCCCAAAACGCCACAAAAACACCGACAACAACCGCGAAAAGTTTAAAATGACAAAAATACTATTGAAACCACAGAAATAAGTAAAATACTCTCGAAACCTCTGAAAATGATCGAAATACCCCTAAACTAATCTGAAATAAAATCGATTTTCTCGACTTTGGGCGTATTTTGGTCAGGTTCCTATTGCTTTACGCATTCTAGAGGATTCTATTGCATTTTGCGCATTTTAGCAATGTCAAGATGTATATTTTAATCATTTTTTATGTTTAGGGTATTTTAGCCGTTTACGTGTCATCGAGATTTGACTACTCAATTTAGCTGTTTTAGGGGTATTTTTGTCATTTCAGATTTTTTTTTAAGGTTATTTTAGTCGTTTTAGATATTTGAGGCTATTTTGGTCAATTAAGAGTTTTCACAGGGATTTCTTTTTTGGACATTTTGTGCTTTTGAGAGTATTTTGATGATTTTGGGATTATAGTGGCCATTCTAGTGATTTTACCCATAAAAGTTTCCAAAATATCCAAAAACCCTACAAAATGACAAAAACGCCCCCAGAATGTCAAAAATACCAACATAAACTATTAAAATGTCCTAAATCAAAATAAGCAATATACCCCTGAAACCATAGAAAATGACCAAAATATCCCTAAACTAAGCCAAAATACACTTGATTTTTTTGACTTTGAGGGTATTTTAGTCAGTTTCAAGTTGTTTTGCTCAGTCTAGAAGATTTTATGGCATTTTGCTCATTTGAGCAATGTCAAGGTGTATATTTTAATCATTTTAGATGTTTGGCGTATTTTCTTCGTTTACAAGGTATCGAGATTTGATTGCTAAATCTGGACATTTCAGGGGTATTTTCATCATTTAAAATTATTTCTGGTTATTTTTAGTCGTTTTAGATCTTTGAGGCTATTTTGGACAACTAAGTGGTTTCAAGGGGATTTTTTTGGACATTTTTTGGTTTCAGGTGTATTTTGACGATTTTAGGAGTACAATGACCATTCTAGTGACTTCAAGGATATTTTTTATGACAAAAAAAAAATTATTTTGACCGTAAGAATTCCAAAAATATCAAAAAACTGATAAATACAATAAAAACCTCTAAAACGACCCCTTATTACTGGCAAAATGACTAAAATGCACTACGAATGTCCAGAATATCCCAAGACCCTAGAAAATGACCAAAACACCGCGAAAACACTAACAACAACCGTTAAAACTTTCAATGTGACAAAAATACTATTGAGACCACGAAAATAAGTAAAATACACTCGATTTTCTAGATTTTTGGGGTATTTTGGTCGGGTTCCAGTTGCTTTGCTGATTCTAGAGGATTTTATTGCATTTTGCACATTTTAGCAATGTCGAGATGTATATTTTAATCATTTTTTATGTTTAGGGCATTTTGGCCGTTTACGTGTCATCGTGATTTGACTGCTCAATTTAGCTGTTTCGGGAGTATTTTTTTCATCTCAGATTTCTTTAAGATTATTTTAGTTGTTTTAGAGATTTGAGGCTATTTTGGTCAATTAAGAGTTTTCACAGGGTTTTTTTTTTGGGACATTTTGTGCTTTTGAGAGTATTTTGGTGATTTTGCAATTATAGTGGAAATTCTAGTGATTTCTTGGGTTTTTTTTGTCAAAAAAATAATTTTACCAGTAAAAGTTTCCAAAAAATCAAAAAACTGATAAATAAACCAAAACATCAAAAAGGACCCCCTTAGAATTGCCAAAATCCCTAAATTGCTCCACGAATATCCAAAATATTCAAAAACCTTAGAAAATTGCCAAAACGCCCCCAAAATGACCAAATACCCACGAAAACTTTTAAAATGTCCTAAATACAGTTGAATCCTCGAAAATAAGGAATATACCCCTAAAACCATGGAAAATGACCAAAATATCCCTAAACTATGCCAAAATACACTTGATTTTTTAGACTTTGAGGGTATTTTGGTCGATTTCAGGTTGCTTTGCTCATTCTAGAAGATTTTATGCATTTTGCTCATTTTAGCAATGTCAAGGTTTATATTTTAATCATTTTAGAAGTCTAGGGTATTCTGTTCGTTTACAAGGTATCGAGATTTGAATGCTAAATCTAGCCATTTCTGGGGCATTTTCGACATTTAAAATTATTTCAGGTTATTTTAGTAGTTTTAGAGTTTTGAGGCTATTTTGGACAATTAAGTGGTTTCGAGGGGATTTTTTTGGACATTTTCTACTTTTGGGGGTATTTTGGCGATTTTGGGAGTACAATGGCCTTTGTAGTGTTTCCTAGGGTATTTTTTATGTCAAAAAAAAATATTTTCATCGTAAGAATTCCAAGAACATCAAAAAACCGGTAAATACAATAAAAACCTCTAAAACGACCCCTTTGAACTGCCAAAATGACTAAAATGCGCTACGAATGTCCAAAATATCCCAAAACCCTAGAAAATGATCAAAACGCCACAAAAACACCGACAACAATAGCAAAAACTTTTAAAGTGACAAAAATACTATTGAAACCACAAAAATAAGTAAAATACACTCGAAACCTCTGAAAATGACCGAAGTACCCCTAAACTAATCTGAAATACACTCGATTTTCTCGACTTTGGGCATATTTTGGTCAGGTTCCTGTCGCTTTACAAATTCTCAAGGATTTTATTGCATTTTGCGCATTTTAGCAATGTCAAGATGTATATTTTAATCATTTTTTATGTTTGGGGTATTTTGGCCGTTTACGTGTCATCGAGATTTAACTGCTTAATTTAGCTGTTTTAGGGGTATTTTTGTCATTTCAGTTTTTTTAAAGGTTATTTTAGTCGTTTTAGAGATTTGAGGCTATTTTGGTCAATTAAGAGTTTTCACAAGGTTTTTTTTTTGTGGACATTTTGTGCTTTTGAGAGTATTTTGGTGATTTTGGGATTATAGTGGCCATTCTAGTGATTTCTTGGGTTTTTTTTGTCAAAAAAATAATTTTACCCCTAAAAGTTTCCGAAATATCAAAAAACCGATAAAGAAACCAAAACATATAACAGGACCCCCTTAGAATTGCCAAAATCACTAAAATGCTTCCCAAATATCCAAAATATCCAAAAACCCTAGAAAATGACAAAAATGCCCCCAGAATGACCAAAATACCCACAGAAACTTTTCAAATGTCCTAAATCAAAATAAGCAATATACCCCTGAAAACATGGAAAATGAACAAAATATCCCTAAACTATGCCAAAATACACTTGATTTTTTAGACTTTGAGGGTATTTTGGTCGGTTTCAAGTTGCTTTGCTCAATCTAGAAGATTTTATAGCATTTTGCTCATTTGAGCAATGTCGAGGTGTATATTTTAATCATTTTAGATGTTTGGGGCATTTTGTTCGTTTATGAGGTATCTAGATTTGATTGCTAAATCTAGACTTTTCAGGAGTATTTTTGTCATTTAAAATTATTTTAGTTTATTTTAGTCGTTTTAGAGCTTTGAGGCTATTTTGGACAACTAAGTGGTTTCAGGGGGATTTTTTAGACATTCTCTGGTTTCAAGTGTATTTTGACGATTTTGGGAGTACAATGGCCATTCTAGTGACTTCTAGGGTATTTTTTATGTCAAAAAACAATTTTTATTTTGATCGTAAGAATTCCGAAAATATCAAAAAACCGATAAATATAATAAAAACCTCTAAAACGACCCCTTAGAACTGCCAAAATGACTAAAATGCGCTACGAATGTCCAAAATATTCCAAGACCCTAGAAAATGACCAAAATGCCGCGAAAACACTGACAACAATCGCAAAAACTTTTAAAGTGACAAAAATACTGGTGAAACCACAAAAATAAGTAAAATACTCTTGCTACCTTTGAAAATGACCGAAATACCCCTAAACTAATCCGAAATACGTTCGATTTTCTAGACCTTAGGGGGTATTTTGGTCGGGTTCCTATTGCTATGCTGTTTCTAGAGGATTTTATTGCATTTTGCGCATTTTATCAATGTTGAGATGTATATTTAAATCATTTTTTATGTTTGGGCTATTTTGACTGTTTACGTGTCATCGAGATTTGACTGCTAAATTTAGCTGTTTTGTGAGTATTTTTGTCATTTCAGATTTTTTTTTAAAATTATTTTAGGAGTTTTAGAGATTTGAGGCTATTTTGGTCAATTTAGAATTTTCACTGGGTTTTTTTTTTGGACATTTTGTGCTTTTGAGAGTATTTTGGTGATATTGCGATTATAGTGGCAATTCTAGTGATTTCTTGGGTTTTTTTTTTTGTCAAAAAAATAATTTTACCCGTAAAAGTTTCCAAAATATCAAAAAACCAATAAATAAACCACAACATCTATGAGGACCCCCTTAAAACTGCCAAAATCACTAAAATGCTCCACAAATATCCAAAATATTCAAAAACCCTAGAAAATGGCCAAAACGCCCCCAGAATGACCAAAATACCCATGGAAACTTTTAAAATGTCCTAAATCAAAATAAGCAATATATCCCTGAAACCATGGAAAATGACCAAAATATCCCTAAACTAAGCCAAAATACACTTAATTTTTTAGAGTTTAAGGGTATTTTGGTCGATTTCAACTTGCTTTGCTCAATCCAGAAGATTTTATGGCATTTTGATCATTTGAGCAATGTCGAGGTGTATATTTTAATCATTTTAGATGTTTTGGGTATTTTGTTTGTTTACAAGGTATCGAGATTTGATTGCTAAATCTAGACATTTCAGGGGTATTTTCGTCATTTAAAATTATTTCGGGTTACTTTAGTTGTTTTAGAGCTTTGAGGCCATTTTGGACAACTAAGTGGTATCAGAGGGATTTTTTTTGGACATTTTCTAGTTTCAGGTGTATTTTGACGATTTTGGGACTACAATGTCCATTCTAGTGACTTCTAGGGTATTTTTATGTCAAAAAAAAAATTATTTTGATCGTAAGAATTCCAAAAATATCAAAAAACTGATAAATACAATAAAAACCTCTAAAACGAACCCTTAGAACTACCAAAATGGCTAAAATGCGCTACGAATGTCCAAAATATCTCAAGACCCTAGAAAATGACCAAAATGCCGCGAAAACACTGACAACAACCGCAAAAACTTTTAAAGTGACAAAAATACTGTTGAAACCACAAAAATAAGTAAAATACTCTCAAAACCTCTGAAAATGACCGAAATATCCCTAAACTAATCCGAAATACACTCGATTTTCTAGACTTTGGGGGTATTTTACTCGGGTTCTTATTGCTTTGCTGATTCTAGAGGATTTTATTGCATTTTGCACATTTTAGCAATGTCAAGTTGTATATTTTAATCATTTTTTATGTTTTGGGTATTTTGGCCGTTTACGTGTCGTTGAGATTTGATTGCTCAATTTAGCTGTTTTCGAGGTGTTTTTGTCATTTCAGATTTTTTTTTTTAAGGTTATATTAGTCGTTTTAGAGATTTGAGACTATTTTAGTCAATAAAGAGTTTTCACAGCGTTTTTTTTTTTGGACGTTTTGTGCTTTTGAGAGTATTTGGTGATTTTTGGATTATAGTGGCCATTCTAGTGATTTCTTGGGTTTTTTTATTAAAAAGATAATTTTACCTATAAAAGTTTCCAAAATATCAAAAACCCGATAAATAAACCAAAACATCTAAAAGGACCCCCTTAGAACTGCCAAAATCCCTAAAATGCTCCATGAATATCCAAAATATTCAAAAACCCTAGAAAATGGCCAAAATGCCCCCAGAATGACCAAAATTCCCACAGGAAATTTTAAAATGTCCTAAATATGATTGAATCCTCAAAATAAGCAATATACCCTTGAAACCATTGAAAATGACCAAAATATCCCTAAATTGTGCCAAAATACACTTGATTTTTTAGACTTTGAGGGTATTTTGGTCAGTTTCAAGTGGCTTTGCTCATTCTAGAAGATTTTATGGCATTTTGCTCATTTTAGCAATGTCGAGGTGTATATTTTAATCATTTTAGATGTTTGGGGTATTCTGTTCATTTACGATGTATCGAGATTTGACTGCTAAATGTAACCATTTCTGGGGTATTTTCGACATTTAAAATTATTTCGGGTTATTTTAGTCGTTTTAGAGCTTTGAGGCTATTTTGGACAATTAAGTGGTTTCGAGGGGATTTTTTTGGACATTTTCTGCTTTTGGGGTTATTTTGGCGATTTTGGGTGTACAATGGCCATTGTAGTGTTTCCTAGGGTATTTTTTTGTGTTGCTTTGCTGATTCCAGAGGATTTTATTGCATTTTGCGCAATTAGAGGATTTTAATCATTTTAGATGTTTGGGGTAATTTAGCCGTTTACGTGTGATAGAGATTTGACTGCTCAATCTAGCTGTTTTAGGTGTATTTTTGTCATTTCAGATTTTTTTTTTTTTTTGGGTTGTTTTAGTCGATTGGAACTTTGTGGCTATTTTAGATAAGTAAGAGATTTTGTGGGGATTTTTTTTTCGGACATTTTGTGGTTTTGTGGGTATTTTGGCGATTTTGGGAGTATAATGGTCATTCTAATGATTTCTAAGGTTTTTTTTATGTAAAAAATAATTTTACCATTAAAAATTTCTAAAATATTAAAAGACCGATAAATACACCATGATGTCTAAACCAACACCCTTAGAATTGCTAAAATCACTAAAATGCACCACGATTATCCAAAATATCCCCAAACCCTAACAAATGACCAAAATACCAATGGTAACTTTTAAAATGTCCTAAATACCGTTGAATCCTCAAAATATGCAATATACCCTTGAAATCATTGAAAATTACCTAAATATCCCTAAACTAAGCTAAAATACACTTGATTTTCTAGACTTTGGGGGTATTTTGGTCGGTCGTAAGTTGGTTTACTCAGTCTAGAGGATTTTATGGCATTCTGCTAATTTTAGCAATGTGGAGCTGTATATTTTAATCATTTTAGATGTTTGGGGTATTTTGGCCGTTTACAAGGTATCGAGATTTGACTGCTCAATCTAGCTGTTTTACAGGTATTTTTGTCATTTAGAGCTTTTTTGGCAATTTTGGACAATTAAGAGATGTCGGGGGGAATTTGTTACTGATATTTTGTGGTTTTTTTTGGTATTTTGGCGATTTTGGGAGTATAAAGGTCATTCTAGTGATTTCTATGGTTTTTTTTTGTCAAAAAAAATTATTTTACCCGGAAAAATTTCCAAAATATCAAAAAGTCGATAAATACACCAAAACGTCTAAAACGACCCCCTTAGAACTACCAAAATCACTAAAATGCACCACGAATATCCAAAATATCCACAAACCCTAGCAAATGACCTTTCACCCCGAAATGACCAAAATACCAACGAAAACTTTTAAAATGTCCTAAATACCATTGAATCCTCAAAATATGCAATATGCCCTTGAAATCATTGAAAATGACCTAAATATCCTTATACTAAGCCAAAATACACTACATTTTCTAGACTTTGGGGGTAGTTTGGTTGGTCGTAAGTTGGTTCAGTCATTCTATAGGATTTTATGGCATTTTGCTAATTTTAGCAATGTCGAGGTATATATTTTAATCGTTTTAGATGTTTGGGTTATTTTGTTCATTTACGAGGTATCGAGATTAGAGTGCTAAATCTAGCCGTTTCAGGGGTATTTTTGTCATTTAAAATTATTTCGGATTATTTTAGTCATTTTAGAGCTTTATGGCTATTTTGGACAATTACGTGGTTTTGAGGGGAATTGTTTGGGCATTTTCTAGTTTTTGGGGTATTTTGGCGATTTTGGAAGTATAATGGCCATTCTAGGGTATTTTTCATGTCAAAAAAAATTATTTTAACCGTAAGAATTCTGAAAATATAAAAAACGATAAATAAAATAAAAACCTCTTAAACGACCCCGTAGAATTGCCAAAATGACAAAAATGCGCTACGAATATCCAAAATAACACAAACCCTGGAAAATGACCAAAACGCCGCAAAAAACAACAACAATTGTGAAAACTTTAATATGACAAAAATACCGTTGAAATCACAAAAATAAGCAAAATACTATTGAAACCTCTGAAAATGACCGAAATACCCCTAAACTAATCCGAAATACACTCAATTTTCTAGACTTTGGGGGTATTTAGGTCGGGTTCGTGTTGCTTTGCTAATTCTAGAGGATTTTGTTGCATTTTGCTCATTTTAGCAATGTCGAGATGCATATTTTAATCATTTTAGATTTCTGAGGTATTTTGGCTATTTACATGTCATCGAGATTTGACTGCTCTATCTTGCTGTTTTAGGGGTATTTTTGTCATTTCGGATTTTTTTTAAAGGTTATTTTAACCGTTTAGAGCTTTGTGGCTATTTTGGATAGTAAAGAGATTTTGGGGGGATTTTTTCTTCGGACATTTTGTTGTTTTTGGGGTATTTTGGCAATTTTGAGAGTATAAAGGCCATTTTTGAGATTTCTAAGGTTTTTTTTGTCAAAAAAATTATTTTACCCGTAAAAATTTCCAAAAAATCAAAAAACCGATAAATACACCAAAATGTCTAAAACACCCCCTTGGCTACGAATTTCCAAAATATCCCCAAACCCTAGCAAATGACCAAAAATCCCCAAAATTACCAAAATACCCATTGTAACTTTTAAAATGCCCTAAATACCATTGAATCCACAAAATATGCAACATACCTTGAAATCATTGAAAATGACCTAAATATCCCTAAACTAAGCGAAAATACACTACATTTTTTAGCCTTTGGGGGTAGTTTGGTCGGTCGTAAGTTGCTTTACTCATTCTAGAGGATTTTATGGCATTTTGCTAATTTTAGCAATGTCCAGGTGTATATTTTAATCATTTTAGATGTTTGGGTTATTTTGTTTGTTTACGAGGTATCAAGATTTGACTGCTAAATCTAGCCGTTTCAGGGGCATTTTCGTCATTTAAAATTATTTCGAGCCATTTTAGTCGTTTTAGAGATTTGAAGCAATTTTGGACAGTTAAGTGGTTTCGAGGGGATTTTGTTGTACACTTTTTGGTTTTTGGAGTATTTTGGCGACTTTGGAATTATAATGGTCATTCTAGTGATTTCTAGGGTATTTTTTATGTCAAAAAAAAAAATTTATTTTAACCGTAAGAATTTCAGAAATATCAAAAAACCGATAAATAATATTAAAACATCTAAAATGACCACTTAGAGCTGCCAAAAAGACTAAAATGCGCTACGAATGTCCAAAATACCCCACACACCTAGAAAATGACCAAAACGCCCCGAAAACGACAACAACCACAAAAACATTAAAAATAACAAAAATACCTTTGAAATCACAAAAATAAGCAAAATACTCTTGAAACCTAAGAAAATGACCAAAATACCCCTAAACTAATCTGAAACACACTTGATTTTCTAGACTTGGGGGGTATTTAGGTCGGGTTCGTGTTGCTTTGCTGATTCTAGAGGATTTTATTACATTTTGCTCATTTTTGCAATGTCGAGATGTATATTTTAATCATTTTAGATGTTTCTTGTATTTTGGCCATTTACGTGTCATCGAGATTTGACTGCTCAATCTAACTGTTTTAGGGGTATTTTTGTCATTTCAGATTTTTTTGAAGGTTATTTTAGTCATTTAGAGCTTTTTGGCTATTTTGTACAATTAAGAGATGTCGAGGAGAGTTTTTTTTCTGATATTTTGTGGTTTTTGGGGTCTTTGGCAATTTTGGGAGTATAAAGGTCATTCTAGTGACTTCAAAGGTTTTTTTTGGTCAAAAAAATTATTTTACTCGTAAAAATTTCCAAAATATCAAAAAATCGATAAATATACCAATACGTCTAAAACGACCCCCTTAGAACTGCCAAAATCACTAAAATGCACCATAAATATCCAAAATATCCCCAAACCCTAGAAAATGACCAAAATGCCCAAAAATGACCAAAATACCTTGGTAACTTTGAAAATGTCCTAAATACCGTTGAATCCTTAAAATTTGCAATATACCCTTGAAATCATTGAAAATGACCTAAATATCCCTAAACTAAGCCAAAATACACTAGATTTTCTAGACTTTGGGGATATTTTGGTTAGTCATAAGTTGGTTTACTCATTCTAGTGGATTTTATGGCATTTTGCTAATTTTAGCAATGTAGAGGTGTATATTTTAATCATTTTAGATGTTTGAGTTATTTTGTTCGTTTATGAGATATCGAGATTCGACTGCTAAATCTAGCCGTTTCAGGGTTATTTTCGTCATTTAAAATTATTTTAGGTTATTTTAGTCGTTTTAGAGCTGTGAGGTTATTCAGGACAATTAAGTGGTTTCGGGGGGATTTCTTTTGACATTTTCTGGTTTGGGGCGTATTTTGGCGATTTTGGGAGTATAATGGGCATTCTAATGATTTCTAGGGTATTTTTTATGTCAAAAATAAAATATTTTGACTGTAAGAATTTCGAAAATATCAAAAAACTGATAAATAATATAAAAACGTCTAAAACGACCACTTAGAACTGCCAAAATGACTAAAATGCGCTACGAATGTCCAAAATATCCCAAAACCCTTGAAAATGACCAAAACGCCCAAAAAAACGACAACAACCACGAAAAATTAAAAAAAGACAAAAATAACGTTAAATCACAAAAATAAGCAAGATACTCTCAAAACCTATGAGAATGATGAAAATACCCCTAAACTAATCCGAAATACATTCGATTTTCAAGATTTGGGGGGTATTTAGGTTGGGTTCGGGTTGCTCTGCTGATTCTAGAGGATTTTATTGCATTTTACTCATTTTAGTAATGTCAAGATGTATATTTTAATCATTTTGGATGTTTGGGGTATTTTGGCCGTTTACATGTCATCGAGATTTGTCTGCTCAATCTTGCTGTTTTAGGGATATTTTTGTCATTTTAGATTTTTTTTTTTTTTTTAGTCGTTTAGAGCTTTCTAGCTATTTTGGACAATTAAGAGATTTTGGGGGGAAATTTTTTTTTTTCCTGATATTTTGTGGTTTTGGAGGTATTTTGGTGGTTTTGGGTTTATAATGGTCATTCAAGTGATTTCTAAGTTTTTTTTTTGTCAAAAAATTTATTTTATCCGTAAAAATTTCCAAAATATGAAAAAATCGATAAATACACCAAAACGTCTAAGATGACCCCCTTAGAATTGCCAAAATCACTGAAATGCACCACGAATATCCAAAATATCACCAAACCCTAGAATATGACCAAAATGCCCCAAAATGTCCAAAATACCACTGAATCCTCAAAATAAACAATAAACTCTCAAGACCACTAAAAATGACCTAAATATCCCTAAACTAAGCCAAACTACACTCGATTTTCTAGACTTTGGGGGTATTTTGGTTTGACGTAAGTTGCTTTACTCATTCTAGAGGATTTTACGGCATTTTGCTCATTTTAGCAATGTTGATGTGTATATTTTAATCATTTTAGTTGTTTGGGTTATTTTGTTCATTTAAGAGGTATCAAGATTTAACTGCTAAATCTAGCCGTTTCTGGAGTATTTTCGTCATTTAAATTTATTTCAAGTTATTTTAGTCGTTTTAGAGCTTTGAGGGTATTTTGGTCAATTAAGTGGTTTCGAGGGGATTTTTTTGGACATTTTCTGGTTTTGGGGGTGTTTTGGTGATTTTGGGAGTATAATGTCCATTCTAGTGATTTCTAAGGTTTTTTTTCTATCAAAAAAAAATTTTATTTTAACCGTAAGAATTCCGAAAATATCAAAAACCGATAAATACAATAAAAACCTCTAAAACGACCCCTTAGAATTGCCAAAATGACTAAAATGCACTGAGAATATCCAAAATATCCAAAAACCTAGAAAATGACCAAAACACCCTGAAAACAATGACAACAACCGCGAAAATTTTAAAAATGACCAAAATACCCCTAAACTAGTCCGAAATACACTCAATTTTCTACACTTTGGTGGTGTTTTGGATGGGTTCATGTTGCTTTGCTGATTCTAGAGGATTTTATTGCATTTTGTGCATTTTAGCAATGTCGACAAGTATATTTTAATCATTTTAAATGTTTGGGGTAATTTGGCCGTTTACGTCTCATCGAGATTTGACTGCTCAATCTAGCTGTTTTAGGGGTCTATTTGTCATTTCAATTTTTTTTTTTTTTTAAGATTATTCTAGTTGTTTAGAGCTTTGTGGCTATCTTAGACAATTAAGAGATTTCGGGGGTATTTTTCTTCCGGTCATTTTGTTGTTTTGGGGGTATTTTGACAATTTTCGGAGTATAATAGCCATACTAGTGATTTCTAAGGTTTTTTTTGTCTAAAAAATTATTTTAGCTGTAAAAAGTTCCAAAATATCAAAAAACCAATAAATACACCAAAACGTCTAAAACGACAACCTTAGAATTGCCAAATCAGTAAAATGCACCACAAATATCCAAAATATCCCCAAACCTTAGAAAATGACCAAAACGCCCCAAAATGACCAAAATACCATTGAATTCTCAAAAATAAGTAATATACCCTTGAAACCATTGAAAATGACCTAGATATCCCTAAACTAAGCCAAAGTACTCTCGATTTTCTAGACTTTGGCGGTATTTTGGTCTGTTGTAAGTTTCTTTACTCATTCTAGAGGATTTTACAATATTTCGCTCATTTTAGCCATGTTGACGTGTATGTTTTAATCATTTTAGACGTTTGGTGTAATTTGGCCGTTTACGAGGTATCTAGATTTGATTGCTCAATCTAGCCGTTTCGATGGTATTTTGGTAATTTTAGATTTTTTTTCGAGTTATTTTAGTCGCTTTAGAGATTAGAGGCTATTTTGGTCAATTAAGTGTTTTCAAAAGGTTTTTTTTGGGACATTTTGTGATTTTGAGAGTATTTTGGTAATTTTGGGAGTATAATAGTCATTCTAGTGATTTCTAGGATTTTTTTTGGTCATTCTAGAAGATTTTTTTTGCATTTTGCTCATTTTAGCAATGTCGAGATGTATATTTTAATCATTTTAGATGTTTGGGGTATTTTTTTCGTTTAGGAGGTATCGAGATTTGACTGCTAAATGTAGTCGTTTCAGGGGTATTTTCGTCATTTCAAATTATTTCAGGTTATTTAGTCTTTTTAGAGCTTTGAGGTTATTTTGGACAATTAAGTGGTTTTAGGGGGATTTTTTTGCCCATTTTCTAGTTTATGGGGTATTTTGGCAATTTTGGGGGTACAATGGTCATTATAGTGATTTCTAGCGTATTTTCTATGTGAAAAAAATATTATTTTCACCGTAAGAATTCTTAAAATATCAAAAAACCGATAAATAATATAAAAACATCTAAAACGACCACTTAGAATTGCCAAAATGACTAAAATGCGCTACGATTGTCCAGAATATCCCAAAACCCTAGAAAATGACGAAAACGCCCCGAAAATAACGACAACCACCGCGAAAACTTTAAAAATGACAAAAATACCTTTGAAATCATAAAAATAAGCAAAATACTCTCGAAATCTTTAAAAATGACCAAAATACCCCTAAAATAATCTGAAATACACTCGATTTTCTAGACTTGGGTGGTATTTAGGTCGAGTTCATGTTGCTTTGCTAATTCTAGATGATTTTATTGCATTTTGCTCATTTTAGCAATGTTGAGATGTATATTTTAATCATTTTAGATGTTTGAGGTATTTTGGCCGTTTAGGTGTCATCGAGATTTGACTGCTCAATCTAGCTGTTTTAGGGGTATTTTTGTCATTTTAGATTTTTTTTTTAGGTTATTTTAGTCGTTTAGAGCTTTGTGGCTATTTTGGACAATTAAGAGATTTTGGCGGGATTTTTTCTTCGGACATTTTGTGGTTTTGGGGTTATTTTGGCGATTTTCGGAGTATAAAGGCCATTCTAGTGATTTCTAAGGTTTTTTTTGTCAAAAAAATTATTTTACCCGTTAAAATTTCCAAAATATTAAAAAACCGATAAATACACCAAAACGTCTAAAACGACCCCATTAGAACTGGTAAAATTACTAAAATGCACCTCGAATATCCAAAATATCCCCAAACCCTAGAAAATGACCAAAACGCCCCGAAATGACCAAAATACCCATGGTAACTTTTAAAATGTCCTAAACAGCGTTGAGTCCTCAAAATAAGCAATATGCCCTTGAAATCATTTAAAAGGACCTAAATATCCCTAAATCATTTCTAGACTGTGGGGGTATTTTGGTCGGTCGTATGTTGCTTTACTCATTCTAGAGGATTTTTTGGCATTTTGCTCATTTTAGAAATGTCGAGGTGATGCGAACCTCAATCGACACGTTTTGAGACCCAACAAACAGTCTTGGAATAATTTCCGAAGAAAGCTAAAATTCATATTTTTGATAGAAAAACTCTGACCCAACGTTTATAATCGAAACGCGAATCAAAGGTATAAGTACAACACCTTGACCCAATGATTATAATTGAGTCACGAACCAGAGGTATAAAGTTTAAACGTTACAAGGAAGAATCCTTGATAAGTTCAGAGTTCTTTAAGAACCAAAAGAAGAGCAAAACCTCACCTTTTCTAATTTTTATTCAATGATTATCTCTATTACAATGAGTGCATGCTACTTATAAGGCATGACTGAAAATAGAAAATAAGAAAAACATACTAAATAATAAAACCCTAAATAAAAGTTGATTTGGTTTGAAATTAGCATATTCAAAATAGGAAAATAGCTAAAAACGTTCTAAATAATAAAAACCTAAAATTAAGGTAGATCTGGTCCAAAATAATAAGCTCCAGAATACGAAAAATGGCTATTAACTAATATGAGACTGGAAAGTTAATCAGCCATTAATTCACGTCATAAATCACGCCCAATCAAAGCAGATCAGCCCTTAATAGCTTGGATTAAATTTATTACACCTTCATCTTTCTTTGGGCCAAGCTTGGAATGTCCTACGTTAGAATCAGCTCAAATCTCTTGAATCAGCTCATTAAGTACTTCTTTGATCTTCTTGGATCTTACTTTAGTAATAGGCCCAACTGGAACATGCAATGGTTCATTGAATTCTTTGTGATTCTCATCATTCCCCCTCTCTTCAAAGGGATTCATCCTCGAATGGTCACCTACATCAAAAGGAGAAAGATCAGAAACATTAAATGTAGCACTAATGTTATACTCACCAGAAAGACCCAACTTGTATGCATTATCATTGATTCTCTCAAGGACTTGAAATAGACCATCCCCTCTAGGATGTAGCTTGGACCGCCTACGGGTTGGAAATCTTTCTTTTCTCAAATGCACCCAAACCTAATCACCCGGTTCAAAGAGGATTTGTCGACGGCCCTTGTTGGCTTTGGTCGCATATTGCACATTTTTCCTTTCTATATGTTTCCATACACTTTCATGGAGTTTCTTCACCATCACAACCTTCTTTTCACCATCCAAACAATCTCAAACGATGGAGCCGTACTATCTCTCTAAAGAACAAATCAGCGATGTGGGTTGCATCATCTGTTTTATGACAAGATATGAAATGCGCCAAGTGCATTAGGTACGGGCAAAGGAGTGTATAATCCATATGGTAAGACTTTAGATTTGGCCTGCTTACTAGCAATGCATCTAGCACCAGCTCTCTCGACACCACGTTTCATCTTTGGCCAAAAAAAATGTTCATGTAACACTTCTAAAGTCTTCTTTACAGCAAAATGACCAATTAAACCACCTCCACGTGCTTCACACACAAGCAACTCACACATAAAACTATTAGGCACACAAAGTTTATTTTCTCTAAATAAGTACCTATTTAGTCTATAGAATTTGCCAAACGCAGCCTTCTCACATGCTCCATACACACTAGCAAAATCATAATCATTAGCATACAATTCCTTAACATATTCAAATCTTAATAACTTTGCATTTAAAGTAGAAATAAGGGCATACCTTCTTGATAATGCATCAGCCACAATATTTTCCTTACCTTGTTTGTATTTGATTACATAAGGGAAGGTCGCAATGAATTCCACCCACTTGGCATGTCTTCTATTCAACTTACCTTGTCCTTTTAAGTGCTTCAAGGACTCATGGTCAATATGTATGACAAATTCTTTCGGCCAAAGGTAATGTTGCCAAGTCTTCAATGCTCTCACCAGTGCATAAAGCTCATTGTCATATATTGGGTAGTTCAAAGCTGCCCCATTTAGCTTTTCACTAAAATAGGCTATTGGCCGCTTCTCTTGCATCAAAACAGCTCCCATACCTATTCCTGAGGCATCACACTCAATCTCAAAAGTTTTAAAAAAATCAGGTAATGCTAATAAAGGAGCACCAGATAACCTTTCTTTAATTTCAACAAATGCACGATCTTGCTCACTACCCCATTTAAACCCCACAAATTTTTTAACAATTTCAGTGAGTGGTGCGTCTAGTGTACTGAAATCTTTGATAAATCTGCAATAAAAACTAGCCAAACCATGAAAACTTCTTACCTTAGTGATTGACTTAGGTGTAGGCCATTCCTTGATAGCCTTCACATTTTTCTCATCCACCTCAATTCCTTTCTTGTTAACAATATAACCAAGAAACACAACTTTGTCCGTGCAAAAGGAACATTTTTTTAAATTTATGTATAATTTTTCTTTTCTCAACATAGCAAGCACAAAATGAAAATGTTTGATATGCTCATCTAAGTTCTTACTACACACCAAAATATCATCAAAATAAATCACAACAAATCTACCTATAAACGCACGCAATGCATAGTTCATTAACCTCATGAATGTACTCGGTGCATTAGTTAGACCAAAACGCCCCTAGAATGACCAAAATACCCACGAAAACTTTTAAAATGTCCTAAATATCGTTGAATCCTAAAAATAAGCAATATAGCCTTGAAACCATTGACAATGACCTAAATATCCCTAAACTAAGCCAAAATACACTAGATTTTTTAGACTTTGAGGGTATTCTTTTCGATTTCAAGTTGCTTTACTCATTCTAGAAGATTTTATGGCATTTTGCTCCTTTTAGCAATGTCGGGGTGTAAAATTTGATCATTTTAAATGTTTAGGGTATTTTGTTCGTTTACAAGATATTGAGATTACACTGCTAAATCTAGCCGTTTCAGGGTTATTTTCGTCATTTAAAATTATTTCGGATTATTTTAGTTGTTTTAGAGCTTTGAGGCTATTTTGGACAATTAAGTGGTTTCAGGGGGATTTTTTTGGACATTTTTTGGTTTTGGGGGTATTTTGGCGATTTTGGGCGTACAATGGTCATTCTAGTGATTTCTAGGGTATTTTTTTGGACAATTTTTGGTTTTGGGGGTATTTTGGCGATTTTGGGCATACAATGGTCATTCTAGTGATTTCTAGGGTATTTTTTATGTCAAAAAAAAATTATTTTGATCGTAAGAATTCCGAAAATATCAAAATACTGATAAATACAATAAAAACCTCTAAAACGACCACTTAGAATTGCTAAAATGACTAAAATGCACGACGAATGTCTAAAATAACCCCCAAACCCTAGAAAACGACAAAAAGGCCCCGAACAAACAACAACAACCGCGAAAACTTTTAAAATAACAAAAATACCGTGGAAACCACAAAAATAAGCAAAATACTCTCGAAACCTCTGAAAATGACCAAAATACCCCTAAACTAATCCGAAATACACTCGATTTTCTAGACTTTTGGGGTATTTTGGTAGGGTTCAAGTTGCTTTGCTGAATCTAGAGCATTTTGTTGCATTTTTCGCTTTTTAGCAATGTCAAGATGTATATTTTAATCATTTTAGGTGTTTGAGATATTTTGGCCGTTTAAGTGTCATCGAGATTTGACTGCTCAATCTAGCTGTTCTAGGGGTATTTTTGTCCTTTCAGATTGTTTTAGGTTTTTTTAATCGTTTAGAGCTTTCTGGTTATTTTGGACAATTAAGAGATTTCGAGGGGATTTTTTTTTCGGACATTTTGTGGTTTCGGGGGTATTTTGGCGATTTTGGGATTATAATGGCTATTCTAGTGATTTCTAAGGTTTTTCTCGTCAAAAAAATTATTTTACTCGTAAAAACTTCTAAAATATGAAAAAACCGATAAATACACCAAAACGTCTAAGACGACCCCCTTAAAACTGCCAAAATCACTAAAAATGACCAAAACGCCCGCAGAATGACCAAACTACCCACATAAACTTTTAAAATGTCCTAAATATTGTTGGATCCTCAAAATAAGCAAAATATACCCTTGAAACCAATGAAAATGACATAAATACCCCTCAACTAAGCCAAAATAAACTTGATTTTTTAAACTTCGAGGGTATTTTAGTCGGTTTCAAGTTGTTTTGCTCATTCTAGAAGATTTTATGGCATTTTGCCCATTTTAGCAATGTTGAGGTATATATTTTAATCATTTTAGATGTTTGGGGTATTTTGTTCGTTTTGTAAGTATCGAGATTTGACTGCTAAATCTAGTCATTTCAGGGGTATTTTCGTCGTTTAAAATTATTTTGGGTTATTTTAGCTATTTTAGAGCTTTGAGGTTATTTTGGACAATTAAGTGGTTTCAGTGGGATTGTTTTGAACATTTTCTGGTTTTAGGGGTTTTTTAGCGATTTTGGGAGTACAATGGCCATTCTAGTGATTTCTAGGATACTTTTTACGTCAAAAAAAATTTATTTGGACCATTAGAATTATGAAACTATCAAAAAACAGATAAATACAATAAAAACCTCTAAAACGACCACTTAGAACTGTCAAAATGACTAAAATACGCCACGAGTGTCCAAAATATCTCAAAACCTTAGTAAATGACCAAAACGCCCCGAAAACACCGACAACAACCGCGAAAACTTTTAAAATGACAAAAATACCGTTTAAACCACAAAAAATAAGCAAAATATTCTCTAGACCTCTAAAAATGACCAAAATACCCCTAAACTAATCCGAAGTACACTCGATTTTCTAGACTTGGGGGATTTTATTGCATTTTGCGCATTTTAGCAAAGTCGAGATGTATATTTTAATCAATTTAGATGTTAGGGGAATTTTGGCCGTTTACGTGTCATCAAGTTCTAACTACTCAATTTAGCTATTTTAGGGGCATTTTTGGGGGGATTTTTTCTCCAGACATTTTGTAGTTTTGGAGGTATTTTGGCGATTTTGGGAGTATAAAGGCCATTCTACTGATTTCTGAGATTTTTTTTTGTCAAAAAAATTATTTTTCCCATAAAAATTTCCAAAATTTCAAAAACCGATAGATACACCAAAACGTCTAAAATCCCTTCTGAATTGCCAAAATCACTAAAATGCACCACGAATATCCAAAATATCTCAAAACCCTAGCAAATGACAACAACACCCCAAAATGACCAAAATACCTATGGTAACTTTTAAAATGTCCTAAATACCGTTGAATGCTCAAAATATGCAATATACCATTGAAATCATTGAATATGACCTAAATATCCCTAAACTAAGCCAAAATACACTAGATTTTCTAGACTTTTGGGGTATTTTGGTCGGTCGTAAGTTGCTTTACTCATTCTAGAGGATTTTATGGCATTTGCTAATTTTAGCAATGTCGAGGTGTATATTTTAATCATTTCAGATGTTTAGGTTACTTTGTTCGTTTACGAGGTATCGAGACTTGACGGCTAAATCTAGCCGTTTCATGGGTATTTTCATCATTTAAAATTATTTCGGGTTATTTTAGTCGTTTTAGAGTTTTGAAACTATTTTGGACAATTAAGTGGTTTTTAGGGGATTTTTTTGGACATTTTCCGGTTTTGGGGGTATTTTGGCGATTTTGGAAAGTATAATGGCCATTCTAGAGTTGTCTAGGGTATTTTTTATGTCAAAAAAAATTATTGTAACCGTAAGAATTTTGAAAATATCAAAAAACCGATAAATAAAATAAAAACCTCTAAAACGACCCCTTAGAATAGCCAAAATGACTAAAATCCATTACGAATGTCCAAAATATCCAAAAACCCTAGAAAATGAACAAAACGGCCCGAAAACAACGACAACAGCTGTGAAAACTTTAAAAATGAAAAAAATACCATTGGAACCACAAAAATAAGCAAAATACTCTCGAAACCTCTAAAAATGACAAACTAATCCGAAATACACTTGATTTTCTACACTTTGGGGGTATTTTGGTCAGGTTCGTGTTGCTTTGCTAATTCTAGAGGATTTTATTGCATTTTGCGCATTTTAGCAATATCGACAAGTATATTTTAATCATTTTAGATGTTTGGGGTAATTTGGCCGTTTACGTGTCATAGAGATTTGATAGTTCAATCTAGCTATTTTAGGGGTATTTTTGTCGTTTCAATTTTTTTTTATAGGTTATTTTAGTCATTTAGAGCTTTGTGGCTATTTTAGACAATTAAGAGATTTTGGGGGGATTTTTTTTTTTTTTTTACATTTTGTGGTTTTGGGGGTATTTTGGCGATTTTGGGAGTATAATGACCGTTCTAGTGATTTCTAAGGTTATTTTTGTCAAAAAAATTATTTTACCTGTAAAAATTTCCAAAATATGAAAAAACCGGTATATATACCAAAACATCTAAAACGACCCCCTTAGAATTGCCAAAATCACTACAATGCACACTGAATATCCAAAATATACCAAAACGCCTGAAAATGACCAAAATACCCACGGTAACTTTTAAAATGTCCTAAATACCATTGAATCCTCAAAATAAGGAATGTACCCTTGAAACCATTGAAAATGACCTAAATATCCCTAAACTAAGCCAAAATACACTCGATTTTTTAGACTTTAAGGGTAGCCTGGTCTGTCGTAAGTTGCTTTACTCATTCTAGAGGATTTTACGGAATTTTGCTCATTTTAGCAATGTTGATGTGTATATTTTAATCACTTTAGATGTTTGGGTAATTTGGCCGTTTACGAGATATCTAGATTTGATTGCTCATTCTAGCCATTTCGGGGGTATTTTAGAAATTTTAGATTTTTTTTTCGAGTTATTTTTGCTTTAGAGATTTGAGGCTATTTTGGTCAATTAAATGTTTTCAGAGGGTCTTTTTTGGACATTTTGTGGTTTTGAGAGTATTTTAGTGATTTTAGGAGTATAATGGCCATTCTAGTGATTTCTAGGATTTTTTTTTTTTTGTCATTCTAGAAGATTTTATGGCAGTTTGCTCATTTTAGCAATGTCGAGGTGTATATTTTCATCATTTTAGAGTTTACAGTATTTTGTTCGTTCAGGACGTATCGAGAATTGATTACTAAATCTAGTTGTTTCAGGGGTATTTTCCTCATTTAAAATTATTTCAAGTTATTTTAGTCGTTTTAGAGCTTTGAGGTTATTTTGGACAATTAAGTAGTTTTGGGGGGATTTTTTTGAATATTTTCTGGTTTTGGGGATATTTTGGCGATTTTGGGAGTACAATGGTCATTCTAGTGATTTCTAGGGTATTTTTTTATGTCAAAAAAAATTTATTTTGATCGTAAGAATTCCGAAAATATCAAAATACTGATAACTACAATAAAAACCTCTAAAACGACCACTAAGAACTGCCAAAATAACTAAAATGCACAACAAATGTCTAGAATAGCCCCAAAAACCTAGAAAACGACAAAAAGGCCCCGAAAAAACAACAACAACCGCGAAAACTTTTAAAATGACAAAAATACCGTGGTTTTGAGAGTATTTTGGTGATTTTGGGAGTATAATGGTCATTTTAGTGATTTCTAGGATTTTTTTTTTTTTGTCATTCTAGAAGATTTTATGACATTTTGCTCATTTTAGCAATGTCGAGGTGTATATTTTAATCTTTTTAGAGTTTAGGGTATTTTGTTCGTTCTAGACGTATCGAGATTTGACTGCTAAATCTGGTCGTTTCAGGGGTATTTTCGTCATTTAAAATTATTTCGAGTTATTTTAGTCGTTTTAGAGCTTTAAGGTTATTTTGGACAATTAAGTTGTTTCGGGGGGATTTTTTTGGATATTTTCTGGTTTTGGGAGTATTTTGGCGATTATGGGAGTACAATGGTCATTCTAGTGATTTCTAGGGTATTTTTATGTCAAAAAAAAAAATTTATTTTGAAAGTAAGAATTCCAAAAATATCCAAAAACCAATAAATAATCTAAAAATATAAAAAGTGACCACTTAGAACTGCCAAAATAACTAAAATGTGCTACAAATGTCCAAAATATCCCAAAACCCTAGAAAATGACCAAAATGCCCAAAAAACAACAACAACAACCGCGAAAACTTTAAAAATGTCAAAAATACCGTTGAAATCACAAAAATAAGCAAAATACTCTCGAAACTTCTGAAAATTACCAAAATACCCTTGAACTAATCCGAAATATACTCGATTTTCTAGACTTGGGGGGTATTTAGGTCGGGTTTGTGCTGCTTTGCTGATTCTAGAGGATTTTATTGCATTTTGCTCATTTTAGTAATGTCGATATGTATATTTTAATCATTTTAGATGTTTGGGGTATTTTGGCCGTTTATGTGTCATCGTGGTTTGACTACTCAATCTAGCTATTTTAGGGATATTTTTATCATTTCAGATTTTTTTTTCCTGGTTATTTTAGTTGTTTAGAGCATTCTGGCTAATTTAGACAATTAAGAGATTTCGAGGAGGGTTTTTTTTTGGATATTTTGTGGTTTTGGGTGTATTTTGGCGATTTTGGGTGGCCATTCTAGTGATTTCTAATGTTTTTTTTGTCAAAAAAATTATTTTACTCGTAAAAATTTCCAAAATATGAAAAAACTGGTAAAATGTCTAAAACGACCCTCTTAGAATTGCCAAAATCACTAAAATGTACCACGAATATCCAAAATATCCCCAAACCCTAGAAAATGACCAAAACGCCCCAAAATGACTAAAATACCCATGGTAACTTTTAAAATGTCCTAAATACCGTTGAATCCTCAAAATAAACAATATACCCCTGAAACCACCGAAAATGACCTAAATATCCCTAAACTAAGTCAAAATACACTCGATTTTCTAGATTTTGGGGTATTTTGGTCTGTCGTAAGTTGCTTTACTCATTCTAGGCGATTTTACGGCATTTTGCTCATTTTAGCAATGTCGATGTGTATATTTTAATCACTTTAGATATTTTGGGTAATTGTGCCGTTTACGAGGTATCCAGATTTAAGTGCTCAACCTAGCCATTTCGGCGGTATTTTGGTCGTTTTAGAGTTTTTAGAGTTTTTTTTTTTTTTTTTTTGACATTTTGTACTTTTGAGAGTATTTTGGTGATTTTGGTAGTACAATGGTCATTCTAGTGATTTCTAGGATTTTTTTTTTTGTCAAAAAAATTATTTTACCCATAAAAAATTCCAAAATATCAAAAAACCAATAAATAAACCAAAACATCTAGAAGGACCCCCTTAGAACTGCCAAAATCACTAAAATGTTCCACGGATATCTAAAATATCCAAAAATCCTAGAAAATGACCATAACACCCCCAGAATGACCAAAATACCTACGGAAACTTTTAAAATGTCTTAAATACCATTGAATCCAGAAAATAAGTAATGTACCCTGGAAACCATTGAAAATGACCTAAATATCCCTAAACTAAGCCAAAATAAACTTGATTTTTTCGACTTTGGGCATATTTTGGTCGGTTTCAAGTTGCTTTGCACATTCTAGAAGATTTTAGGGCATTTTGCTCATTTTAACAATCTCGAGGAGTATATTTTAATCGTATTAAATGTTTGGGGTATTTTGTTCGTTTACGAAGCATCAAGATTTTACTGCTAAATCTAGCTATTTCAGGGGTATTATCGTCATTTAAAATTATTTTGATTTATTTTAGTCATTTTAGAGCTTTGTGGCTATTTTGGTCAAATAAGAGATTTCGGGGGGGTTTTTTTTCTTGGACATTTTGTGATTTTGGGGGTATTTTGGTGATTTTGGGATTATAATGGTCATTCTAGTGATTTCTAGGGTATTTTTTATGTAAAAAAAAAAATTTATTTTCACCGTAAGAATTCCGAAAGTATCAAAAAACCGATAAATACAATAAAAACCTCTAAAAGGACAACTTAGAACTGCCAAAATGACTAAAATGTGCTACGAATGTCCAAAATATCCTCAAAACCCTAGAAAATGACCAAAACGCCTCGAAAACACCGACGACAACCGCGAAAACTTTAAAAATGACAAAAATACCGTTGAAACAACAAAAATAAGCAAAATATTCTCGAAACCTCTGAAAGTGACCAAAATACCCTTAAACTAATCCGTAAGACACTCGATTTTCTAGACTTTTGGGGTATTTTGGTCGGGTTCATGTTGCTTTGCTGATTCTAGAGGATTTTACTGCATTTCGCGCATTTTAGCAATGTTGACAAGTATGTTTTAATCATTTTAGGTGTTCGGGGTAATTTGGCCGTTTATGTGTCATCGAGTTTTGAATGCTCAATCTAGCTGTTTTATGGGTATTTTTTCCGTTTCAGATTTTTTTTAGGTTATTTTAGTCGTTTAAAGCTTTGTAGCTATTTTAGACAATTAAGAGATTTTGGGGGGATTTTTTTTCGGACATTTTGTGGTTTTGGGGGTATTTTGGCAATTTTGGGAGTATAGAGGTCATTCTAGTGATTTCTAAGGTTTGTTTGTCAAAAAAATTATTTTACCCGTTAAAATTTCCAAGATATCAAAAAACTGATAAATACACCAAATCGTCAAAAACGACACCCTTGAAACTGCCAAAATCACTAAAATGAACCACGAGTATCCAAAATATCCCCAAACCCTAGAAAATGACCAAAACGCCCGAAAATGACCAAAATACCCACGGTCACTTTTAAAATGTCCTAAATACCGTTGAATCCTCAAAATAAGGAATGGACCCTTGAAACCATTGAAAATGACCTAAATATCCCTAAACTAAGCCAAAATACACTCGATTTTTTAGACTTCAAGGTTATTTTGGTCTGTCATAAGTTGCTTTACTCATTCTAGAGGATTTTACGAAATTTTGCTCATTTTAGCAATGTTGATATGTATATTTTAATCACTTTAGATGTTTGGTGTGTTTTGTTCATTTAGGTGGTATCGAGATTTGACTGCTGAATCTAGTCGTTTTAGGGGTATTTTCATCATTTTAAATTATTTCTGGTTATTTTAGTCGTTTTAGAGCTTTGGGGTTATTTTGGAAAATTAAGCAGTTTCGAGGAGATTTTTTTTTGGACATTTTCTGGTTTTGGGGGTATTTTGACGATTTTTGGAGTACAATGGCCATTCTAGTGATTTCTAGGGTATTTTTTATGTCAAAAAAATTTATTTTGACTGTAAGAATTCCGAAAATATCAAAAAACCAATAAATAATATAAAAACATATAAAACAACCACTTAGAACTGCCAAAATGACTGAAATGCGCTACAAAGGTCCAAAATATCCCAAAACCCTAGAAAATAACCAAAACACCCAGAAAACACCGACAACAACCTCATTAACTTTTAAAATGACAAAAATACCGTTGAAACCACAAAAATAAGCAAAATACTCTTGAAACCTCTGGAAATGACCAAAATACCCCTAAACTAATCCGTAATACACTCGATTTTCTAGACTTTGGGGGTATTTTGGTCGGTTTCATGTTGCTTTGCTAATTCTAGAGGATTTTATTGCACTTTGCGCATCTTAGCAATGTCGACCAGCATATTTTAATCATTTTAGATGTTTGGGGTATTTTAGCCGTTTATGTGTCATCAAGATTTGACTGCTCAATCTAGCTGTTTTAGGGGTATTTTTGTCATTTCAGATTTTTTTTAGTCGTTTAGAGCTTTCTAGCTATTTTGGACAATTAAGAGATTCCAGGGGGATTTTTTTTTGAACATTTTGTGGTTTTTGGGGTATTTTGGTAATTTTGGGAGTATAAAGGTCATTCTAGTGATTTCTAAGTTTTTGTTTTGTTAAAAAAATTATTTTACCCGTAAAAATTTCCAAAATATGAAAAAACTGATAACTACACCAAAACATCTAAAACGACCCCCCGTAGAACTCCCAAAATCACTAAAATACACCACGTATATCCAAAATAGCCCCAAACCCTAGAAATGACCAAAATACACATGGTAACTTTTAAAATGTTCTAAATACCGTTGAATCCTCAAAATAAGCAATATACCCTTGAAATCATTGAAGATGGCCTAAATATCCCTAAACAAAGCCAAAATACACTCGATTTTCTAGACTTTTGGGCTTTTTTGGTTAGTCGTAAGTTGCTTTACTCATTCTTGAGGATTTTATGGCATTTTGCTCATTTTAGAAATGTTGAGGTGTATATTTTAATCATTTTAGATTTTTGGGATATTTTGTTCGTGTACAAGGTATTAAGATTTGACTACTAAATCTAGCCGTTTCATAGGTATTTTTGTCATTTAAAATTTTTCGGGTTATTGTAGTCGTTTTAGAGCTTTGACCTTATTTTGGGCAATTAAGTGGTTTCGAGAGGAAATTTTTGGACATTTTTTGGTTTTGGGGGTATTTTGGAGTATAATGGTCATTCTAGCGATTTATAGGGTATTTTTTATGTAAATATATATATATATATATATATATATTTTAACCGTAAGAATTCCAAAAATATCAAAAAACCGATAAATACAATAAAAACCTCTAAAACAAACCCTTAGAACTGCCAAAATGACTAAAATGCGCTACGAATGTCCAAAATATCCCGAAACCCTAAAAATGACCAAAACGCCCCGAAAAAAATGACAACAACCGCGAAAACTTTAAAAATGACAAAAATACCGTTGAAACCACAAAAATAAGTAAAATAGTTTCGAAACATCCAAAAATGACAAACTAATCCGAAATACACTTGATTTTCTACACTTTGGGGGTATTTTGGTCGGGGTTCGTGTTGCTTTGCTGATTCTAGAGGATTTTATTGCATTTTGCACATTTTAGCAATGTCGACAAGTATATTTTAATCATTTTATATGTTTGGGGTAATTTGGCCATTTACATGTCATCGAGATTTGACTGCTCAATCTAACTGTTTTAGGGGTATTTTTGTCATTACAGATTTTTTTTGTGTTATTTTAGTCGTATAGAGCTTTGGGGCTATTTTGGACAATTAAGAGATTTCATGGGGATTTTTGTTAAGGACATTTTGTGAGTATTTTGACTATTTTGGGATTATAATGGCCATTCTAGTGATTTCTAAGGTTTTTTTGTCAAAAAATTTCTTTTACCCGTAAAAATTTCCAAAATATGAAAAAACTGATAAATATACCAAAACGTCTAAAGCGACCCCCTTAGAACTGCCAAAATCACTAAAATGCACCACGAATATTCAAAATATCCCCAAACCCTAGAAAATGATCAAAATGCCCCTAAATGACCAAAATACCCATGGTATCTTTTGAAATATCCTAAATATCGTTGAAACCATTGAAAATGACCTAAATATCCCTAAACTAAGCCCAAATACACTCGTTTAGAGCTTTGTGACTATTTTCAACAATTAAGAGATTCCGGGGGGATTTTTTTTGGGACATTTTGTGCTTTTTGCGGGGCGATTTTCGGCCTATAATGGCCATTCTAGTGATTTTTAAGGTTTTTTTCGTCAAAAAAATTATTTTACTAGTAAAAATTTCCAAAATATCAAAAAATCAATAAATACACCAAAACGTCTAAAACGACCCCCTTAGAACTCCCCAAATCACTAAAATGCACCACGAATATCCAAAATATCCCTAAACCCTAGCAACTGACCAAAAACGCCAAAATGACCAAAATATTGATGGTAACTTTTAAAATGTCCTAAATACCATTGAATCCTCAAAATAATCAATATACCGTTGAAATCATTGAAAATGACCTAAATATCCCTAAACTAAGCATAAATACACTCGATTTTTTAGTCTTTGGAGGTATTTTGGTCGAGGAGTATATTTTAATCATTTTAGATGTTTTGGGTATTTTGTTCGTTTACCAGGTATCGAGATTTGACCGCTAAATCTTGCCGTTTTAGGGGTATTTTCATCATTTTAAATTAGTTCGGGTTATTTTAGTCGTTTTAGAGTTTTGAGGCTATTTTGGACAATTAAGTGGGTTCGAGGGGATTTTTTTGGACTTTTTCTGGTTTTGGGGATATTTTGGCAATTTTAGGAGTATAATGGCCATTCTATCGAGTTATATGATATCTTTTATGTCAAAAAAAAAATATTTTAACCATAAGAATTCTGTAAATATTAAAAAACCGATAAATACAATAAAAACCTCTAAAACGACCACTTAGATCTGCTAAAATGACTAAAATGCACTACGAATGTCCAAAATATCCCGAAACCCTTAAAAATGACCAAAACACCGACAACAACCGCGAAAACTTTTAAAATGACAAAAATACCGTTGAAATCACAAAATAAGTAAAATACTCTCAAAACCTCTGAAAATGACCAAAATACCCATGGTAACTTTTAAAATGTCCTAAATACCTTTGAATCCTCAAAATAAACAATATACCCTTGAAACCACTTAAAATGACCTAAATATCCCAAAACTAAGCCAAAATACACTCGATTTTCTTGACTTTGTGGGTATTTATCGTAAGTCGCTTTACTCATTCTAGAAGATTTTACGGCATTTTACTCATTTTAGCAATGTCGATGTGTAAATTTTAATCACTTTAGATGTTTCGGGTAATTTGGCCATTTACGAGGTATCAAGATTTGACTGCTCAATCTAGCCGTTTCGGGGATATTTTGGTCATTTTAGATTTTTTTTTTCCAGTTATTTTAGTCACTTCAGAGATTTTAGGCTATTTTGCTCAATTAAGAGTTTTCAGAGGGTTTTTTTTTTTGGACATTTTGAGCTTTTGAGAGTATTTTGGTGATTTTGGGAGTATAATGGTCATTCTAGTGATTTCTAGGATTTTTTTTTTTTACCAAAAACATTATTTTATCTGTAAAAATTTTCAAAATACCAAAAAACCGATAAATAAACCAAAACATCTAAAAGGTCCCCCTTAAAACTGCCAAAATCACTTAAATGCTACAAGAACATCCCAAATCTCCAAAAACCCAAGAAAATGATCAGAACAGCCACATAAGGACCAAAATACACACAGAAACTATTAAAATGTCCTAAATACCATTGAATCCTCAAAATAAGCAAAATATACCCATGAAACTAATGAAAATACCTAAATATCCCAAAACTGAGCCAAAATACACAAGATTTTTTAGATTTTGAGGGTATTTTGGTCGGTTTCAAGTTGCTTTGCTCATTCTAAAAGATTTTATGGCATTTTGCTTTTTTTAACAGTGTCAAGGTGTATATTTTAATCATTTTAGATGTTTGAGATATTTTGTTCGTTTAGGAGGTATCAAGATTTGATTGCTAAATCCAATCGTTTCAGGCATATTTTCGTCATTTAAAATTATTACGAGCTATTTTAGTCGTTTTAGAGTTTTGAGGTTATTTTAGACAATTAAGTGGTTTTAGGGGGATTTTTTTGGACATTTTCTAGTTTTTAGGGTATTTTGGCGATTTTGGGAATAAAATTATTTCTAGGGTATTTTTATGTCAAAAAAAAATTATTTTGGAATTTTCTATTACGGATCGTGTTGGAACGAAACGGAACGATAATTTTTATTCTCTCTCTTTCTCTGCCTTTTTCAACCTATTGTGGCTTTAAAAGATGCCATGATGGTGCTTTTTAATTTTTTGAATTTGTTTGCAATTATTTTGTAATTTTCTTTCACGCGTCGGGCAGGAACCAAACGGAGTGATAATTTTTATTTTCTCTCTTTCTCCGCCTTTTCCTACCTATTTTGGCTTGAAAAGAAGCCATAATGGTATTTCTTAATTTTTTGAATTTGTTTGCTTTTTTTTTTTGTAATTTTCTATTACGCATTGGGCAGGAACGAAACGAAATGATAATTTTTATTTTCTCTTTTTCTCAATCTTTTCCAAACTATTTTGGCTTGAAATGATGCCGTAATCGTATTTTTTAACTTTTTTAATTTGCTAGCTGCTTTTTTGGAATTTTCTATTGCGGGTCGGGTAGAAACGAAACAGAGTGATAACTTTTATTTTCTCTCTCTCTCAGTCTTTTCCAACCAATTTTGGCTTGAAATGAAGCTATAAGGGTATTTTTTAATTTTTTTGCTACTTTTTTGGAATTTTCTATTACGGTTAGGGTAGGAACGAAACGGAATGACAATTTTTATTTTCTCTCTTTCTTGGTCTTTTCCAACCTGTTTTGCCTTGAAATGAGGCAGCAATGGTATTTTTAATTTTTTGAATTTTTTTACTGTTGTTTTGGAATTTTCTATTACGGGTCATGCTGGAACGAAACGGAACGATAATTTTTATTTTCTCTCTTTCTTTGCGTTTTTCAACCTATTTTGGCTTGAAACGATGCCATGATGGTGTTTTTTAATTTTTTGAAATTGTTCGCTATTTTTTTGTCCTTTTCTTTTATGCGTCGGGCAGGAACGAAACGAAATGATAACTTTTATTTTCTCTCTTTCTCAGTCTTTTCTGACCTATTTTGGTTTGAAATGAAGCTGTAATGGTATTTTTCAATTTTTTGAATTTTTTTGGAATTTTCTATTACTGGTCGTGTTGGAACGAAACGAAACGATAATTTTTATTTTCTCTCTTTCTCTACCTTTTTCAACCTATTGTGGCTTTAAAAGATGCCATGATGGTGTTTTTTAATTTTTTGAATTTGTTTCCTATTTTTTTGTAATTTTCTATTACGCGTCGGGCAGGAACGAAACAGAACGATAACTTTTATTTTCTCTCTTTCTCAGTCTTTTCCTACCTATTTTGGCTTAAAATGAAGCCGCATTGGTATTTTTGAATTTTTGAATTTTCTTGCTATTTTTTTGAAATTTTCTATTACGGGTTGGGTAGGAATGAAACGGGATGATAATTTTTATTACCTCTCCTTCTCAGTCTTTTCCAACCTATTTTGGTATGAAATGAATCCGTAATCGTATTTTTTAATTTTTTGAATTTTTTTGCTACTTTTTTCGAATTTTCAATGCCGGGCCGGGTAGGAACGAAACGGAAGGATAAATTTTATTTTTTCTCTTTCTCAGCCTTCTCCAACCTATATTGGCTTGAAAAGAAGCCATAATAGAATTTTTCCATTTTTTGAATTTTTTTGCAATTTTCTTTCACCCATCGGGCAGGAACCAAACGGAGTGATATTTTTTATTTTCTCTCTTTCCCTGCCTTTTTTAACCTATTTTGGCATGAAAAGAAGCCATAATGGTATTTCTTAATTTTCTTAATTTGTTTGCTTTTTTTTTTGTAATTTTCTACTACGCGTCGGGCAGGAAAGAAACGGAATGATAATTTTTATTTTCTCTCTCTTTCGCAGTCTTTTCTGACCTTTTTTGGCTTGAAATGAAGCTGTAATGGTATTTTTGAATTTGTTTGCTATTTTTTTGTAATTTTCTATTACGCGTCGGGCCGGAATGAAACAGAATGATAACTTTTATTTTCTCTCTTTCTCAGTCTTTTCCAACCTATTTTGGCTTAAAATGAAGCCGCATTGGTATTTTTGAATTTTTGAATTTTTTTGCTATTTTTTTGAAATTTTCTATTACGGGTTGGGTAGGAATGAAACGGAATGATAATTTTTTATTACCTCTCCTTCTCAGTCTTTCCCAACCTATTTTGGCATGAAATGAATTCGTATTCGTATTTTTTAATTTTTTGAATTTTTTTGCTACTTTTTTCGAATTTTCAATGTCGGGTCGGGTAGGAACGAAACGGAAGGATAAATTTTATTTTTTCTCTTTCTCGGCCTTTTCCAACCTATTTTGGCTTGAAAAGAAGGCATAATAGAAATTTTCAATTTTTTGAATTTTTTTGTAATTTTCTTTCACGCGTCGGGCAGGAACCAAACGGAGTGATAATTTTTATTTTCTCTCTGTCTCTGCCTTTTCCAACCTATTTTGGCTTGAAAAGAAGCCATAATAGTATTCCTTAATTTTTTGAATTTGTTTGCTTTTTTTTTTTGTAATTCTCTATTACGCATCGGGCAGGAACGAAACGAAATGATAATTTTTATTTTCTCTTTTTGTCAGTCTTTTCCAAACTATTTTGGCTTGAAATGATGCCGTAATCGTATTTTTTAATTTTTTTGAATTTGCTAGCTGCTTTTTTGGAATTTTCTATTGCGGGTCGGGTAGAAACGAAACAGAGTGATAACTTTTATTTTCTCTCTTTCTCAGTCTTTTCCAACCAATTTTGGCTTGAAATGAAGCTATAAGGGTATTTTTTAATTTTCTTGCTACTTTTTTGGCATTTTCTATTACGGTTAGGGTAGGAACGAAACGCAATGATAATTTTTATTTTCTCTCTTTCTTGGTCTTTTCCAACCTGTTTTGCCTTGAAATGAGGCAGCAATGGTATTTTTAATTTTTTGAATTTTTTAACTGTTTTTTTGGAATTTTCTATTACGGGTCACGTTGGAACGAAACGGAACGATAATATTTATTTTCTCTCTTTGTCTGCCGTTTTCAACCTATTTTGGCTTGAAAAGATGCCATGATGGTGTTTTTTAATTTTTTGAAATTGTTTGCTATTTTTTTGTACTTTTCTTTTATGTGTCGGGCAGGAACGAAACGGAATGATAATTTTTATTTTCTCTCTTTCACAGTCTTCTCTGACCTATTTTTCCTTGAAATGAAGCTGTAATGGTATTTTTCAATTTTTTGAATTTTTTTGCTATTTTTTTGGAATTTTCTATTACGGGTCGTGTTGGAACGAAACGGAACGATAATTTTTATTTTCTCTCTTTCTCTGCCTTTTTCAACCTATTGTGGCTTTAAAAGATGCCATGATGGTGTTTTTTAATTTTTTGAATTTGTTTGCAATTATTTTGTAATTTTCTTTCACGCGTCGGGCAGGAACCAAACGGAGTGATAATTTTTATTTTCTCTCTTTCTCCGCCTTTTCCTACCTATTTTGGCTTGAAAAGAAGCCATAATGGTATTTCTTAATTTTTGAATTTGTTTGCTTTTTTTTTTTGTAATTTTCTATTACGCATCGGGCAGGAACGAAACGAAATGATAATTTTTATTTTCTCTTTTTCTCAATCTTTTCGAAACTATTTTGGCTTGAAATGATGCCGTAATCGTATTTTTTAATTTTTTTAATTTGCTAGCTGCTTTTTTGGAATTTTCTATTGCGGGTCGGGTAGAAACGAAACAGAGTGATAACTTTTATTTTCTCTCTTTCTCAGTCTTTTCCAACCAATTTTGGCTTGAAATGAAGCTATAAGGGTATTTTTTAATTTTTTTGCTACTTTTTTGGAATTTTCTATTACGGTTAGGGTAGGAACGAAACGGAATGATAATTTTTATTTTCTCTCTTTCTTGGTCTTTTCCAACCTGTTTTGCCTTGAAATGAGGCAGCAATGGTATTTTTAATTTTTTGAATTTTTTTACTGTTGTTTTGGAATTTTCTATTGCGGGTCATGTCGGAACGAAACAGAACGATAACTTTTATTTTCTCTCTTTCTTTGCGTTTTTCAACCTATTTTGGCTTAAAAAGATGCCATGATGGTGTTTTTTAATTTTTTGAAATTTTTTGCTATTTTTTTGTCCCTTTCTTTTATGCGTCGGGCCGGAACGAAACGAAATGATAACTTTTATTTTCTCTCTTTCTCAGTCTTTTCTGACCTATTTTGGCTTGAAATGAAGCTGTAATGGTATTTTTCAATTTTTTGAATTTTTTTACTATTTTTTTGTAATTTTCTATTACGCGTCGGGCAGGAACGAAACGGAATGATAATTTTTATTTTCTCTGTTTCACAGTCTTTTCTGACCTATTTTGGCTTGAAATGAAGCTGTAATGGTATTTTTCAATTTTTTGAATTTTTTTGCTATTGTTGTGGAATTTTCTATTACGGGTCGTGTTGCAACGAAACGGAACGATAATTTTTATTTTCTCTTTTTCTCTGCCTTTTTCAACCTATTATGGCTTTAAAAGATGCCATGATGGTGTTTTTTAATTTTTTGAATTTGTTTGCTATTTTTTTGTATTTTTCTATTAGGCGTCGGGCAGGAACGAAACAGAATGATAACATTTATTTTCTCTCTTTCTCAGTCTTTTCCAACCTATTTTGGCTTAAAATGAAGCCGCATTGGTATTTTTGAATTTTTGAATTTTTTTGCTACTTTTTTTGAATTTTCTATTATGATTAGGGTAGGAACGAAACGGAACGATAATTTCTATTTTCTCCCTTTCTTGGTCTTTTCCAACCTATTTTGGCTTGGAATGAGGCAGCAATGGTATTTTTAATTTTTTTAATTTTTTTACTGTTTTTTTGGAATTTTCTATTGCGGGTCATGTTCGAACGAAACGGAACGATAATTTTTATTTTCCCTCTTTCTTTGCCTTTTTCAACCTATTTAGGCTTGAAAAGATGCCATGATAGTGTTTTTTAATTTTTTGAAATTGTTTGCTATTTTTTTGTACTATTCTTTTATGCGTTGGGCAGGAACGAAGCGAAATGATAGCTTTTATTTTCTCTCTTTCTTAGTATTTTCCAACCTAGTTTGGCTTCAAATGATGCCATAACGGTACTTTTAGATTTTTTTTATCTTTTTGCTATTTTTTTGGAATTTTCTATAACACTTTGGGTAGGAACCGAATGGAATGATAATTTTTATTCTCACTCAATTCCCATTTTCCAACCTATTTTGGCTTGAAAAGAAGCCATAATGGTATCTTTTACTCTTTCCAATTTTTTTGCTTTTTTTTTGTTATTTTCTATTACGCGTCGGGCAAGAACGAAACGGAATGATAATTTTTATTTTCTCTCTTTCACAGTCTTTTCTGACCTATTTTGGTTTGAAATGAAGCTGTAATGGTATTTCTCAATTTTTTGAATTTTTTTGGAATTTTCTATTACGGGTCGTGTTGGAACGAAACGGAACGATAATTTTTATTTTCTCTCTTTCTCTACCTTTTTCAACCTATTGTGGCTTTAAAAGATGCCATGATGGTGTTTTTTAATTTTTTGAATTTGTTTCCTATTTTTTTGTAATTTTCTATTACGCGTCGGGCAGGAACGAAACAGAACGATAACTTTTATTTTCTCTCTTTCTCAGTCTTTTCTAACCTATTTTGGCTTAAAATGAAGCCGCAATGGTATTTTTGAATTTTTGATTTTTTTTGCTATTTTTTTGAAATTTTCTATTACGGGTTGGGTAGGAATGAAACGGAATGATAATTTTTATTACCACCTTCTCAGTCTATCCCAACCTATTTTGGCATGAAATGAATCCGTATTCGTATTTTTTAATTTTTTTGAATTTGCTAGCTGCTTTTTTGGAATTTTCTATTGCGGGTCGGGTAGAAACGAAACAGAGTGATAACTTTTATTTTCTCTCTTTCTCAGTCTTTTCCAACCAATTTTGGCTTGAAATGAAGCTATAAGGGTATTTTTTTAATTTTCTTGCTACTTTTTTGGCATTTTCTATTACGGTTAGGGTAGGAACGAAACAAAATGATAATTTTTATTTTCTCTCTTTCTTGGTCTTTTCCTACCTGTTTTGCCTTGAAATGAGGCAGCAATGGTATTTTTAATTTTTTGAATTTTTTTACTGTTTTTTTGGAATTTTCTATTACGGGGCACGTTGGAACGAAACGGAACGATAATTTTTATTTTCTCTCTTTCTCTGCCTTTTTCAACCTATTGTGGCTTTAAAAGATGCCATGATGGTGTTTTTTAATTTTTTGAATTTGTTTCCTATTTTTTTATAATTTTCTATTACGCGTCGGGCAGGAACGAAACAGAACGACAACTTTTATTTTCTCTCTTTCTCAGTCTTTTCCAACCTATTTTGGCTTAAAATGAAGCCGCATTGGTATTTTTGAATTTTTGAATTTTCTTGCTATTTTTTTGAAATTTTCTATTACGGGTTGGGTAGGAATGAAACGGGATGATAATTTTTATTACCTCTCCTTCTCAGTATTTTCCAACCTATTTTGGTATGAAATGAATCCGTAATCGTATTTTTTAATTTTTTGAATTTTTTTGCTACTTTTTTCGAATTTTAAATGCCGGGCCGGGTAGGAACGAAACGGAAGGATAAATTTTATTTTTTCTCTTTTTCGGCCTTCTCCAACCTATTTTGGCTTGAAAGGAAGCCATAATAGAATTTTTCCATTTTTTGAATTTTTTTGCAATTTTCTTTCACCCGTCGGGCAGGAACCAAACGGAGTGATATTTTTTATTTTCTCTCTTTCTCTGCCTTTTTTAACCTATTTTGGCTTGAAAAGAAGCCATAATAGAATTTTTCCATTTTCTGAATTTTTTTGCAATTTTCTTTCACCCGTCGGGCAGGAACCAAACGGAGTGATATTTTTTATTTTCTCTCTTTCTCTGCCTTTTTTAACCTATTTTGGCTTGAAAAGAAGCCATAATGGTATTTCTTAATTTTCTTAATTTGTTTGCTTTTTTTTTTTGTAATTTTCTACTACGCGTCGGGCAGGAAAAAAACGGAATGATAATTTTTATTTTCTCTCTTTCTCTGCCTTTTTCAACCTATTGTGGCTTTAAAAGATGCCATGATGGTGTTTTTTAATTTTTTGAATTTGTTTGCAATTATTTTGTAATTTTCTTTCACGCGTCGGGCAGGAACCAAACGGAATGATAATTTTTATTTTCTCTCTTTCACAGTCTTTTCAGACCTATTTTGGCTTGAAATGAAGCTGTAATGGTATTCTTCAATTTTTTGAATTTTTTTGCTATTTTTTTGAAATTTTCTATTACGGGTTGGGTAGGAATGAAACGGAATGATAATTTTTTATTACCTCTCCTTCTCAGTCTTTCCCAACCTATTTTGGCATGAAATGAATCCGTATTCGTATTTTTTAATTTTTTGAATTTTTTTGCTACTTTTTTCGAATTTTCAATGTGGGGTCGGGTAGGAACGAAACAGAAGGATAAATTTTATTTTTTCTCTTTCTCGGCCGTTTCCAACCCATTTTGGCTTGATAATTTTTATTTTCTCTCTGTCTCTGCCTTTTCCAACCTATTTTGGCTTGAAAAGAAGCCATAATGGTATTTCTTAATTTTTTGAATTTGTTTGCTTTTTTTTTTTGTAATTCTCTATTACGCATCGGGCAGGAACGAAACGAAATGATAATTTTTATTTTCTCTTTTTGTCAGTCTTTTCCAAACTATTTTGGCTTGAAATGATGCCGTAATCGTATTTTTTAATTTTTTTGAATTTGCTAGCTGCTTTTTTGGAATTTTCTATTGCGGGTCGGGTAGAAACGAAACAGAGTGATAACTTTTATTTTCTCTCTTTCTCAGTCTTTTCCAACCAATTTTGGCTTGAAATGAAGCTATAAGGGTATTTTTGAATTTTCTTGCTACTTTTTTGGCATTTTCTATTACGGTTAGGGTAGGAACGAAACGAAATGATAATTTTTATTTTCTCTCTTTCTTGGTCTTTTCCAACCTGTTTTGCCTTGAAATGAGGCAGCAATGGTATTTTTAATTTTTTGAATTTTTTTACTGTTTTTTTGGAATTTTCTATTACGGGTCATGTTGGAACGAAACGGAACGATAATTTTTATTTTCTCTCTTTCTTTGCCTTTTTCAACGTATTTTGGCTTGAAAAGATGCCATGATGGTGTTTTTTAATTTTTTGAAATTGTTTGCTATTTTTTTGTACTTTTGTTTTATGCGTCGGGCAAGAACGAAACGAAATGATAACTTTTATTTTCTCTTTTTCTCCGTCTTTTCCAACCTAGTTTGGCTTGAAATGATACCGTAACGGTACTTTTAGTTTTTTTGAATTTTTTTGCAATTTTTTTGGAATTTTCTATAACGCATTGGGTAGGAACCGAATGGAATGATAATTTTTATTCTCACTCAATCCCCATTTTCCAACCTATTTTGGCTTGAAAAGAAGCCATAATCGTATCTTTTAATCTTTCCAAATTTTTTGCTATTTTTTTGAAATTTTCTATAACTCGTCGGGCAGGAATGAAATGGAATGATAATTTTTATTTTCTCTCTTTCACAGTCTTTTCTGACCAATTTTGGCTTGAAATGAAGCTGCAACGGTATTTTTCAATTTTTTTGCTATTTTTTTGGAATTTTCTATTACGGGTCGTGTTGGAAAGAAACGGAACGATAATTTTTATTTTCTCTCTTTCTCTGCCTTTTTCAACCTATTGTGGCTTGAAAAGATGCCATGATGGTGTTTTTAAATTTTTTGAATTTGTTTGCTATTATTTTGTAATTTTCTATTACGCGTCGGGCAGGAACGAAACGGAGTGATAATTTTTATTTTCTCTCTTTCATAGTCTTTTCTGACCTATTATGGCTTGAAATGAAGCTGTAATGGTATTTTTATATTTTTTTAATTTTTTTGCTATTTTTTTGGAATTTTCTATTACGGGTCGTGTTGGAACGAAACGGAACGATAATTTTTATTTTATCTCTTTCTCTGCCTTTTTCAACCTATTGTGGCTTTAAAAGATGCCGTGATGGGTTTTTTTAATTTTTTGAATTTGTTTGCTATTTTTTTGTAATTTTCTATTTCGCGTCGTGCAGGAACGAAACGGAACGATAATTTTTATTTTTTCACTTTCTGAATCTTTCCCAGCCTATTTTGGCAAGAAATTAAGCTGTGATCGTATTTTTTAATTTTTTGATTTTTTTTTGCTCATTTTCTGGAATTTTCAATTCCGGGTCGGGTAGGAACGAAACCAAACGATAAATTTTATTTTTTCTCTTTCTCTGCCTTTTCCAATCTATTTTGGCTTGAAAAGAAGCCATAATGGAATTTTTTAATTTTTTGAATTTTATTGCAATTTTTTTGAAATTTTCTACTACGCGTCGGGCAGGAACGAAACAGGATGATAATTTTTATTTTCTCTCTTTCACAGTCTTTTCTGACCTATTTTGGCTTGGAATGAAGCTGTAATGGTATTTTTCAATTTTTTGAATTTTTTTGCTACTTTTTTCGAATTTTCAATGCCGGGTCGGGTAGGAACGAAACGGAAGGATAAATTTTATTTTTTTTCTTTCTCGGCCTATTCCAACCTATTTTGGCTTGAAAAGAAGCCATAATAGAATTTTTCAATGTTTTGAATTTTTTTGCAATTTTCCTTCACGAGTCGGGCAGGAACCAAACGGAGTGATAATTTTTATTTTCTCTTTTTCTCTGCCTTTGCGAACCTATTTTGGCTTGAAAAGAAGCCATAATGGTATTTCTTAATTTTTTGAATTTGTTTGCTTTTTTTTTTTGTAATTTTCTATTACGCATCGGGCAGGAACGAAACGAAATGATAATTTTTATTTTCTCTTTTTCTCAGTCTTTTCCAAACTATTTTGGCTTGAAATGGTGCCGTAATCGTATTTTTTAATTTTTTGAATTTGCTAGCTGCTTTTTTGGAATTTTCTATTGCAGGTCGGGTAGAAACGAAACAGAGTGATAACTTTTATTTTCTCTCTTTCTCAGTCTTTTCCAACCAATTTTGGCTTGAAATGAAGCCATAAGGGTATTTTTTTTAATTTTTTTTAATTTTTTTGCTACTTTTTTGGAATTTTCTATTACGGTTAGGGTAGGAACGAAACAGAACGATAATTTTTATTTTCTCTCTTTCTTGGTCTTTTCCAACCTATTTTGGCTTGAAATGAGGAAGCAATGGGATTTTTAATTTTTTGAATTTTTTTACAGTTTTTTTGGAATTTTTTATAACGGGTCATGTTGGAACGAAACGGAACGATAATTTTTATTTTCTCTCTTTCTTTGCCTTTTTCAACCTATTTTGGCTTGAAAAGATGCCATGATGGCGTTTTTCAATTTTTTGAAATTGTTTGCTATTTTTTTGTCCTTTTCTTTTATGCGTCGGGCAGGAACGAAACGAAATGATAACTTTTATTTTCTCTCTTTCTCAGTCTTTTCTGACCTATTTTGGTTTGAAATGAAGCTGTAATGGTATTTTTCAGTTTTTTAAATTTTTTGCTATTTTTTTGGAATTTTCTATTACGGGTCGTGTTGGAACGAAACGGAACGATAATTTTTATTTTCTCTCTTTCTCTACCTTTTTCAACCTATTGTGGCTTTAAAAGATGCCATGATGGTGTTTTTTAATTTTTTGAATTTGTTTCCTATTTTTTTGTAATTTTCTATTACGCGTCGGGCAGGAACGAAACAGAACGATAACTTTTATTTTCTCTCTTTCTCAGTCTTTTCCAACCAATTTTGGCTTGAAATGAAGTTATAAGGGTATTTTTTAATTTTTTTGCTACTTTTTTGGAATTTTCTATTACGGTTAGGGTAGGAACGAAACGGAATGATAATTTTTATTTTCTCTCTTTCTTGGTCTTTTCCAACCTGTTTTGCCTTGAAATGAGGCAGCAATCGTATTTTTAATTTTTTGAATTTTTTTACTGTTGTTTTGGAATTTTCTATTACGGGTCACGTTTGAACGAAACGGAACGATAATTTTTATTTTCTCTCTTTCTTTGCGTTTTTCAACCTATTTTGGCTTGAAAAGATGCCATGATGGTGTTTTTTAATTTTTTGAATTTGCTAGCTGCTTTTTTGGAATTTTCTATTGCGGGTCGGGTAGAAACGAAACAGAGTGATAACTTTTATTTTCTCTATTTCTCCGTCTTTTCCAACCTAGTTTGGCTTGAAATGATACCATAACGGTACTTTTAGATTTTTTGAATTTTTTTGCTATTTTTTTGGAATTTTCTATAACGCATTGGGTAGGAACCGAATGGAATGATAATTTTTATTCTCACTCAATCCCCATTTTCCAACCTATTTTGGCTTGAAAAGAAGCCATAATCGTATTTTTTAATCTTTCCAATTTTTTTGCTATTTTTTTGAAATTTTCTATAACTCGTCGGGCAGGAATGAAATTGATTGATAATTTTTATTTTCTCCCTTTCACAGTCTTTGCTGACCTATTTTGGCTTGAAATGAAGCTGTAACGGTATTTTTCAATTTTTTGAATTTTTTTGCTATTTTTTTGGAATTTTCTATTACGGGACGTGTTGGAACGAAACGGAACGATAATTTTTATTTTCTCTCTTTCTCTGCCTTTTTCAACCTATTGTGGCTTTAAAAGATGCCTTTTTCTCTGACCTATTTTTTTTGCTACTTTTTTCGAATTTTCAATGCCGGGCCGGGTAGGAACGAAACGGAAGGATAAATTTTATTTTTTCTCTTTCTCGGCCTTCTACAACCTATTTTGGCTTGAAAAGAAGCCATAATAGAATTTTTCCATTTTTTGAATTTTTTTGCAATTTTCTTTCACCTGTCGGGCAGGAACCAAACGGAGTGATACTTTTTATTTTCTCTCTTTCTCTGCCTTTTTTAACCTATTTTGGCTTGAAAAGAAGCCATAATGGTATTTCTTAATTTTTTGAATTTGTTTGCTTTTTTTTTTGTAATTTTCTATTACGCATCGGGCAGGAACGAAACGAAATGATAATTTTTATTTTCTCTTTTTCTCAATCTTTTCCAAACTATTTCGGCTTGAAATGATGCCGTAATTGTATTTTTTAATTTTTTTAATTTGCTAGCTGCTTTTTTGGAATTTTCTATTGCGGGTCGGGTAGAAACGAAACAGAGTGATAACTTTTATTTTCTCTCTTTCTCAGTCTTTTCCAACCAATTTTGGCTTGAAATGAAGCTATAAGGGTATTTTTTAATTTTTTTGCTATTTTTTGGAATTTTCTATTACGGTTAGGGTAGGAACGAAACGGAATGATAATTTTTATTTTCTCTCTGTCTTGGTCTTTTCCAACCTGTTTTGCCTTGAAATGAGGCAGCAATGGTATTTTTAATTTTTTGAATTTTTTTACTGTTGTTTTGGAATTTTCTATTACGGGTCACGTTTGAACGAAACGGAACGATAATTTTTATTTTCTCTCTTTCTTTGCGTTTTGCAACCTATTTTGGCTTGAAAAGATGCCATGATGGTGTTTTTTAATTTTTTGAAATTGTTTGCTATTTTTTTGTCCTTTTCTTTTATGCGTCGGGCAGGAACGAAACGAAATGATAACTTTTATTTTCTCTCTTTCTCAGTCTTTTCTGACATATTTTGGCATGAAATGAAGCTGTAATGGTATTTTTCAATTTTTTGAATTTTTTTACTATTTTTTTGTAATTTTCTATTACGCGTCGGGCAGGAACGAAACGGAATGATAATTTTTATTTTCTCTGTTTCACACTCTTTTCTGGCCTATTTTGGCTTGAAATGAAGCTGTAATGGTATTTTTCAATTTTTTGAATTTTTTTGCTATTTTTTTGGAATTTTCTATTACGGGTCGTGTTGGAACGAAACGGAACGATAATTTTTATTTTCTCTTTTTCTCTGCCTTTTTCAACCTATTATGGCTTTAAAAGATGCCATGATGGTGTTTTTTAATTTTTTGAATTTGTTTGCTATTTTTTTGTAATATTCTATTACGCGTCGGGCAGGAACGAAACAGAATGATAACTTTTATTTTCTCTCTTTCTCAGTCTTTTCCAACCTATTTCGGCTTAAAATGAAGCCGCATTGGTATTTTTGAATTTTTGAATTTTTTTGCTACTTTTTTGGAATTTTCTATTACGGTTAGGGTAGGAACGAAACGGAACGATAATTTCTATTTTCTCCCTTTCTTGGTCTTTTCCAACCTATTTTGGCTTGAAATGAGGCAGCAATGGTATTTTTAATTTTTTGAATTTTTTTACTGTTTTTTTGGAATTTTCTATTGCGGGTTATGTTGGTACGAAACGGAAGGATAATTTTTATTTTCTCTCTTTCTTTGCGTTTTGCAACCTATTTTGGCTTGAAAAGATGCCATGATGGTGTTTTTTAATTTTTTGAAATTGTTTGCTATTTTTTTGTCCTTTTCTTTTATGCGTCGGGCAGGAACGAAACGAAATGATAACTTTTATTTTCTCTCTTTCTCAGTCTTTTCTGACATATTTTGGCATGAAATGAAGCTGTAATGGTATTTTTCAATTTTTTGAATTTTTTTACTATTTTTTTGTAATTTTCTATTACGCGTCGGGCAGGAACGAAACGGAATGATAATTTTTATTTTCTCTGTTTCACACTCTTTTCTGGCCTATTTTGGCTTGAAATGAAGCTGTAATGGTATTTTTCAATTTTTTGAATTTTTTTGCTATTTTTTTGGAATTTTCTATTACGGGTCGTGTTGGAACGAAACGGAACGATAATTTTTATTTTCTCTTTTTCTCTGCCTTTTTCAACCTATTATGGCTTTAAAAGATGCCATGATGGTGTTTTTTAATTTTTTGAATTTGTTTGCTATTTTTTTGTAATATTCTATTACGCGTCGGGCAGGAACGAAACAGAATGATAACTTTTATTTTCTCTCTTTCTCAGTCTTTTCCAACCTATTTCGGCTTAAAATGAAGCCGCATTGGTATTTTTGAATTTTTGAATTTTTTTGCTACTTTTTTGGAATTTTCTATTACGGTTAGGGTAGGAACGAAACGGAACGATAATTTCTATTTTCTCCCTTTCTTGGTCTTTTCCAACCTATTTTGGCTTGAAATGAGGCAGCAATGGTATTTTTAATTTTTTGAATTTTTTTACTGTTTTTTTGGAATTTTCTATTGCGGGTTATGTTGGTACGAAACGGAAGGATAATTTTTATTTTCTCTCTTTCTTTGCCTTTTTCAACCTATTTTGGCTTGAAAGGATGCCATTATAGTGTTTTTTAATTTTTTGAAATTGTTTGCTATTTTTTTGTACTTTTCTTTTATGCGTCGGGCAGGAACGAAACGAAATGATAGCTTTTATTTTCTCTCTTTCTCAGTCTTTTCCAACCTAGTTTGGCTTGAAATGATGCCATAACGGTACTTTTAGATTTTTTTTATCTTTTTGCTATTTTTTTGGAATTTTCTTTAACGCATTGGGTAGGAACCGAATGGAATGATAATTTTTATTTTCACTCAATTCCCATTTTCCAACCTATTTTGGCTTGAAAAGAAGCCATAATGGTATCTTTTACTCTTTCCAATTTTTTTGCTTTTTTTTTGTAATTTTCTATTACGAGTCGGGCAAGAACGAAACGGAATGATAATTTTTATTTTCTCTCTTTCACAGTCTTTTCTGACCTATTTTGGTTTGAAATGAAGCTGTAATGGTATTTCTCAACTTTTTGAATTTTTTTGCTATTTTTTTGGAATTTTCTATTACGGGTCGTGTTGGAACGAAACGGAACGATAATTTTAATTTTCTCTCTTTCTTTGCGTTTTTCAACCTATTTTGGCTTGAAAAGATGCCATGATGGTGTTTTTTAATTTTTTGAAATTGTTTGCTATTTTTTTGTCCTTTTCTTTTATGCGTCGGGCAGGAACGAAACGAAATGATAACTTTTATTTTCTCTCTTTCTCAGTCTTTTCTGACCTATTTTGGTTTGAAATGAAGCTGTAATGGTATTTTTCAGTTTTTTGAATTTTTTTGCTATTTTTTTGGAATTTTCTATTACGGGTCGTGTTGGAACGAAACGGAACGATAATTTTTATTTTCTCTCTTTCTCTACCTTTTTCAACCTATTGTGGCTTTAAAAGATGCCATGATGGTGTTTTTTAATTTTTTGAAATTGTTTGCTATTTTTTTGTCCTCTTCTTTTATGCGTCGGGCAGGAACGAAACGAAATGATAACTTTTATTTTCTCTCTTTCTCAGTCTTTTCTGACATATTTTGGCATGAAATGAAGCTGTAATGGTATTTTTCAATTTTTTGAATTTTTTTACTATTTTTTTGTAATTTTCTATTACGCGTCGGGCAGGAACGAAACGGAATGATAATTTTTATTTTCTCTGTTTCACAGTCTTTTCTGGCCTATTTTGGCTTGAAATGAAGCTGTAATGGTATTTTTCAATTTTTTGAATTTTTTTGCTATTTTTTTGGAATTTTCTATTACGGGTCGTGTTGGAACGAAACGGAACGATAATTTTTATTTTCTCTTTTTCTCTGCCTTTTTCAACCTATTATGGCTTTAAAAGATGCCATGATGGTGTTTTTTAATTTTTTGAATTTGTTTGCTATTTTTTTGTAATTTTCTATTACGCGTCGGGCAGGAACGAAACAGAATGATAACTTTTATTTTCTCTCTTTCTCAGTCTTTTTCAACCTATTTCGGCTTAAAATGAAGCCGCATTGGTATTTTTGAATTTTTGAATTTTTTTGCTACTTTTTTGGAATTTTCTATTACGGTTAGGGTAGGAACGAAACGGAATGATAATTTATATTTTCTCCCTTTCTTGGTCTTTTCCAACCTATTTTGGCTTGAAATGAGGCAGCAATGGTATTTTTAATTTCTTGAATTTTTTTACTGTTTTTTTGGAATTTTCTATTGCGGGTTATGTTGGTACGAAACGGAACGATAATTTTTATTTTCTCTCTTTCTTTGCCTTTTTCAGCCTATTTTGGCTAGAAAGGATGCCATTATAGTGTTTTTTAATTTATTGAAATTGTTTGCTATTTTTTTGTACTTTTCTTTCATGCGTCGGGCAGGAACGAAACGAAATGATAGCTTTTATTTTCTCTCTTTCTCAGTCTTTTCCAACCTAGTTTGGCTTGAAATGATGCCATAACGGTACTTTTAGATTTTTTTTATCTTTTTGCTTTTTTTATGGAGTTTTCTTTAACGCATTGGGTAGGAACCGAATGGAATGATAATTTTTATTTTCACTCAATTCCCATTTTCCAACCTATTTTGGCTTGAAAAGAAGCCATAAGTATCTTTTACTCTTTCCAATTTTTTTGCTTTTTTTTTTGTAATTTTCTATTACTCGTCGGGCAAGAACGAAACGGAATGATAATTTTTATTTTCTCTCTTTCACATTCTTTTCTGACCTATTTTGGTTTGAAATGAAGCTGTAATGGTATTTCTCAATTTTTTGAATTTTTTTGCTATTTTTTTGGAATTTTCTATTACAGGTCGTGTTGGAACGAAACGGAACGATAATTTTTATTTTCTCTCTTTCTTTGCGTTTTTCAACCTATTTTGGCTTGAAAAGATGCCATGATGGTGTTTTTTAATTTTTTGAAATTGTTTGCTATTTTTTTGTCCTTTTCTTTTATGCGTCGGGCAGGAACGAAACGAAATGATAACTTTTATTTTCTCTCTTTCTCAGTCTTTTCTGACCTATTTTGGTTTGAAATGAAGCTGTAATGGTATTTTTCAGTTTTTTAAATTTTTTGCTATTTTTTTGGAATTTTCTATTACGGGTCGTGTTGGAACGAAACGGAACGATAATTTTTATTTTCTCTCTTTCTCTACCTTTTTCAACCTATTGTGGCTTTAAAAGATGCCATGATGGTGTTTTTTAATTTTTTGAATTTGTTTCCTATTTTTTGTAATTTTCTATTACGCGTCGGGCAGGAACGAAACAGAACGATAACTTTTATTTTCTCTCTTTCTCAGTCTTTTCCAACCAATTTTGGCTTGAAATGAAGTTATAAGGGTATTTTTTAATTTTTTTGCTACTTTTTTGGAATTTTCTATTACGGTTAGGGTAGGAACGAAACGGAATGATAATTTTTATTTTCTCTCTTTCTTGGTCTTTTCCAACCTGTTTTGCCTTGAAATGAGGCAGCAATGGTATTTTTAATTTTTTGAATTTTTTTACTGTTGTTTTGGAATTTTCTATTACGGGTCACGTTTGAACGAAACGGAACGATAATTTTTATTTTCTCTCTTTCTTTGCGTTTTTCAACCTATTTTGGCTTGAAAAGATGCCATGATGGTGTTTTTTAATTTTTTGAAATTGTTTGCTATTTTTTTGTCCTTTTCTTTTATGCGTCGGGCAGGAACGAAACGAAATGATAACTTTTATTTACTCTCTTTCTCTGTCTTTTCTGACATATTTTGGCATGAAATGAAGCTGTAATGGTATTTTTCAATTTTTTGAATTTTTTTACTATTTTTTTGTAATTTTCTATTACGCGTCGGGCAGGAACGAAACGGAATGATAATTTTTATTTTCTCTGTTTCACAGTCTTTTCTGGCCTATTTTGGCTTGAAATGAAGCTGTAATGGTATTTTTCAATGTTTTGAATTTTTTTGCTATTTTTTTGGAATTTTCTATTACGGGTCGTGTTGGAACGAAACGGAATGATAATTTTTATTTTATCTTTTTCTCTGCCTTTTTCAACCTATTATGGCTTTAAAAGATGCCATGATGGTGTTTTTTAATTTTTTGAATTTGTTTGCTATTTTTTTGTAATTTTCTATTACGCGTCGGGCAGGAACGAAACAGAATGATAACTTTTATTTTCTCTCTTTCTCAGTCTTTTCCAACCTGTTTCGGCTTAAAATGAAGCCGCATTGGTATTTTTGAATTTTTGAATTTTTTTGCTACTTTTTTGGAATTTTCTATTACGGTTAGGGTAGGAACGAAACGGAACGATAATTTCTATTTTCTCCCTTTCTTGGTCTTTTCCAACCTATTTTGGCTTGAAATGAGGAAGCAATGGTATTTTTAATTTTTTGAATTTTTTTACTGTTTTTTTGGAATTTTCTATTGCGGGTTATGTTGGTACGAAACGGAAGGATAATTTTTATTTTCTCTCTTTCTTTGCCTTTTTGTCAACCTATTTTGGCTTGAAAAGATGCCATTATAGTGTTTTTTAATTTTTTGAAATTGTTTGCTATTTTTTTGTCCTTTTCTTTTATGCGTCGGGCAGGAACGAAACGAAATGATAACTTTTATTTACTCTCTTTCTCTGCCTTTTTTAACCTATTTTGGCTTGAAAAGAAGCCGTAATGGTATTTCTTAATTTTTTGAATTTGTTTGCTTTTTTTTTTGTAATTTTCTATTACGCATCGGGCAGGAACGAAACGAAATGATAATTTTTATTTTCTCTTTTTCTCAATCTTTTCCAAACTATTTTGGTTGAAATGATGCCGTAATTGTATTTTGTTAATTTTTTTAATTTGCTAGCTGCTTTGTTGGAATTTTCTATTGCGGGTCGGGTAGAAACGAAACAGAACGATAACTTTTATTTTCTCTCTTTCTCAGTCTTTTCCAACCAATTTTGGCTTGAAATGAAGCTATAAGGGTATTTTTTAATTTTTTTGCTACTTTTTTGGAATTTTCTATTACGGTTAGGGTAGGAACGAAACGGAATGATAATTTTTATTTTCTCTCTTTCTTGGTCTTTTCCAACCTGTTTTGCCTTGAAATGAGGCAGCAATGGTATTTTTAATTTTTTGAATTTTTTTACTGTTTTTTTGGAATTTTCTATTACGGGTCACGTTGGAACGAAACGGAACGATAATTTTTATTTTCTCTCTTTCTTTGCGTTTTTCAACATATTTTGGCTTCAAAAGATGCCATGATGGTGTTTTTTAATTTTTTGAAATTGTGTGCTATTTTTTTGTCCTTTTCTTTTATGCGTCGGGCAGGAACGAAACGAAATGATAACTTTTATTTACTCTCTTTCTCTGCCTTTTTTAACCTATTTTGGCTTGAAAAGAAGCCGTAATGGTATTTCTTAATTTTTTGAATTTGTTTGTTTTTTTTTTTGTAATTTTCTATTACGCATCGGGCAGGAACGAAACGAAATGATAATTTTTATTTTCTCTTTTTCTCAATCTTTTCCAAACTATTTTGGCTTGAAATGATGCCGTAATTGTATTTTTTAATTTTTTTAATTTGCTAGCTGCTTTTTTGGAATTTTCTATTGCGGGTCGGGTAGAAACGAAACAGAGTGATAACTTTTATTTTCTCTCTTTCTCAGTCTTTTCCAACCAATTTTGGCTTGAAAAGAAGCTATAAGGGTATTTTTTAATTTTTTTGCTACTTTTTTGGAATTTTCTATTACGGTTAGAGTAGGAACGAAACGGAATGATAATTTTTATTTTCTCTCTTTCTTGGTCTTTTCCAACCTGTTTTACCTTGAAATGAGGCAGCAATGGTATTTTTAATTTTTTGAATTTTTTTACTGTTGTTTTGGAATTTTCTATTACGGGTCATGTTGGAACGAAACGGAACGATAATTTTTATTTTCTCTCTTTCTTTGCGTTTTTCAACCTATTTTGGCTTGAAAAGATGCCATGATGGTGTTTTTTAATTTTTTGAAATTGTTTGCTATTTTTTTGTCATTTTCTTTTATGCGTCGGGCAGGAACGAAACGAAATGATAACTTTTATTTTCTCTCTTTCCCAGTCTTTTCTGACATATTTTGGCTTGAAATGAAGCTGTAATGGTATTTTTCAATTTTTTGAATTTTTTTACTATTTTTTTGTAATTTTCTATTACGCGTCGGGCAGGAACGAAACGGAATGATAATTTTTATTTTCTCTGCTTCACAGTCTTTTCTGGCCTATTTTGGTTTGAAATGAAGCTGTAATGGTATTTCTCAATTTTTTGAATTTTTTTGCTATTTTTTTGGAATTTTCTATTACGGGTCGTGTTGGAACGAAACGGAACGATAATTTTTATTTTCTCTCTTTCTTTGCGTTTTTCAACCTATTTTGGCTTGAAAAGATGCCATGATGGTGTTTTTTAATTTTTTGAAATTGTTTGCTATTTTTTTGTCCTTTTCTTTTATGCGTCGGGCAGGAACGAAACGAAATGATAACTTTTATTTTCTCTCTTTCCCAGTCTTTTCTGACATATTTTGGCTTGAAATGAAGCTGTAATGGTATTTTTCAATTTTTTGAATTTTTTTACTATTTTTTTGTAATTTTCTATTACGCGTCGGGCAGGAACGAAACGGAATGATAATTTTTATTTTCTCTGTTTCACAGTCTTTTCTGGCCTATTTTGGCTTGAAATGAAGCTGTAATGGTATTTTTCAATTTTTTAAATTTTTTTGCTATTTTTTTGGAATTTTCTATTACGGGTCGTGTTGGAACGAAACGGAACGATAATTTTTATTTTCTCTTTTTCTCTGCCTTTTTCAACCTATTATGGCTTTAAAAGATGCCACGATGGTGTTTTTTAATTTTTTGAATTTGTTTGCTATTTTTTTGTAATTTTCTATTACGCGTCGGGCAGGAACGAAACAGAATGATAACTTTTATTTTCTCTCTTTCTCAGTCTTTTCCCACCTATTTTGGCTTAAAATGAAGCCGCATTGGTATTTTTGAATTTTTGAATTTTTTTGCTACTTTTTTGGAATTTTCTATTACGGTTAGGATAGGAACGAAACGGAACGATAATTTCTATTTTCTCCCGTTCTTGGTCTTTTCCAACCTATTTTGGCTTGAAATGAGGCAGCAATGGTATTTTTAATTTTTTGAATTTTTTTACTGTTTTTTTGGAATTTTCTATTGCGGGTTATGTTGGTACGAAACGGAACGATAACTTTATTTTCTCTCTTTCTTTGCCTTTTTCAACCTATTTTGGCTTTAAAAGATGCCATTATAGTGTTTTTTAATTGTTTGCTATTTTTTTGTACTTTTCTTTTATGCGTCGGGCAGGAACGAAACGAAATGATAGCTTTTATTTTCTCTCTTTCTCAGTCTTTTCCAACCTAGTTTGGCTTGAAATGATGCCATAACGGTACTTTTAGATTTTTTTTATCTTTTTGCTATTTTTTTGGAATTTTCTATAACGCATTGGGTAGGAACCGAATGGAATGGTAATTTTTATTCTCACTCAATTCCCATTTTCCAACCTATTTTGGCTTGAAAAGAAGCCATAATGGTATCTTTTACTCTTTCCAATTTTTTTGCTTTTTTTTTGTAATTTTCTATTACGCGTCGGGCAAGAACGAAACGGAATGATAATTTTTATTTTCTCTCTTTCACAGTCTTTTCTGACCTATTTTGGTTTGAAATGAAGCTGTAATGGTATTTCTCAATTTTTTGAATTTTTTTGCTATTTTTTTGGAATTTTCTATTACGGGTCGTGTTGGAACGAAACGGAACGATAATTTTTATTTTCTCTCTTTCTTTGCGTTTTTCAACCTATTTTGGCTTGAAAAGATGCCATGAAGGTGTTTTTTAATTTTTTGAAATTGTTTGCTATTTTTTTGTCCTTTTCTTGTATGCGTCGGGCAGGAACGAAACGAAATGATAACTTTTATTTTCTCTCTTTCTCAGTCTTTTCTGACCTATTTTGGTTTGAAATGAAGCTGTAATGGTATTTTTCAATTTTTGAATTTTTTTGCTATTTTTATGGAATTTTCTATTACGGGTCGTGTTGGAACGAAACGGAACGATAATTTTTATTTTCTCTCTTTCTCTACCTTTTTCAACCTATTGTGGCTTTAAAAGATGCCATGATGGTGTTTTTTAATTTTTTGAATTTGTTTCCTATTTTTTTGTAATTTTCTATTACGCGTCGGGCAGGAACGAAACAGAACGATAACTTTTATTTTCTCTCTTTCCCAGTCTTTTCCAACCAATTTTGGCTTGAAATGAAGCTATAAGGGTATTTTTTAATTTTTTTGCTACTTTTTTGGAATTTTCTATTACGGTTAGGGTAGGAACGAAACGGAATGATAATTTTTATTTTCTCTCTTTCTTGGTCTTTTCCAACCTGTTTTGCTTTGAAATGAGGCAGCAATGGTATTTTTAATTTTTTGAATTTTTTGACTGTTGTTTTGGAATTTTCTATTACGGGTCATGTTGGAACGAAACGGAACGATAATTTTTATTTTCTCTCTTTCTTTGCGTTTTTCAACATATTTTGGCTTGAAAAGATGCCATGATGGTGGTTTTTAATTTTTTGAAATTGTTTGCTATTTTTTTGTCCTTTTCTTTTATGCGTCGGGCAGGAACGAAACGAAATGATAACTTTTATTTTCTCTCTTTCTCAGTTTTTTCTGACATATTTTGGCTTGAAATGAAGCTGTAATGGTATTTTTCAATTTTTTGAATTTTATTGGAATTTTCTATTACGGGTCGTGTTGGAACGAAACGGAACGATAATTTTTATTTTCTCTCTTTCTTTGCCTTTTTCAACCTATTTTGGCTTGAAAAGATGCCATTATAGTGTTTTTTAATTTTTTGAAATTGTTTGCTATTTTTTTGTACTTTTCTTTTATGCGCCGGGTAGGAACGAAACGAAATGATAGCTTTTATTTTCTCTCTTTCTCAGTCTTTTCCAACCTAGTTTGGCTTGAAATGATGCCATAACGGTACTTTTAGATTTTTTTTATCTTTTTGCTATTTTTTTGGAATTTTCTATAACGCATTGGGTAGGAACCGAATGGAATGATAATTTTTATTCTCACTCAATTCCCATTTTCCAACCTATTTTGGCTTGAAAAGAAGCCATAATGGTATCTTTTACTCTTTTTGGAACGAAACGGAACGATAATTTTTATTTTCTCTCTTTCTCTACCTTTTTCAACCTATTGTGGCTTTAAAAGATGCCATGATGGTGTTTTTTAATTTTTTGAATTTGTTTCCTATTTTTTTGTAATTTTCTATTACACGTCGGGCAGGAACGAAACAGAACGATAACTTTTATTTTCTCTCTTTCTCAGTATTTTCCAACCTATTTTGGCTTAAAATTAAGCCGCATTGGTATTTTTCAATTTTTAATTTTTTTGCTACTTTTTTGGAATTTTCTATTACGGTTAGGGTAGGAACGGAACGGAACGATAATTTCTATTTTCTCCCTTTCTTGGTCTTTTCCAACCTATTTTGGCTTGAAATGAGGCAACAATGGTATTTTTAATTTTTTGAATTTTTTACTATTTTTTTGGAATTTTCTATTGCGTGTTATGTTGGTACGAAACGGAACGATAATTTTTATTTTCTCTCTTTCTTTGCCTTTTTCAACCTATTTTGGCTTGAAAAGATGCCATTATAGTGTTTTTTAATTTTTTGTACTTTTCTTTTATGCGTCGGGCAGGAACGAAACGAAATGATAGCTTTTATTTTCTCTCTTTCTCAGTCATTTCCAACCTGGTTTGGCTTAAAATGATGCCATAACGGTACTTTTAGATTTTTTTTTATCTTTTTGCTATTTTTTTGGAATTTTCTATAACGCATTGGGTAGGAACCGAATGGAATGATAATTTTTATTCTCACTCAATTCCCATTTTCCAACCTATTTTGGCTTGAAAGGAAGCCATAATGGTATCTTTTACTCTTTCCAATTTTTTTGCTTTTTTTTTTTTGTAATTTTCTATTACGCGTCGGGCAAGAACGAAACGGAATGATAATTTTTATTTTCTCTCTTTCACAGTCTTTTCTGACCTATTTTGGTTTGAAATGAAGCTGTAATGGTATTTCTCAATTTTTTGAATTTTTTTGCTATTTTTTTGGAATTTTCTATTACGGGTTGTGTTTGAACGAAACGGAACGATAATTTTTATTTTCTCTCTTTCTTTGCGTTTTTCAACCTATTTTGGCTTGAAAAGATGCCATGATGGTGTTTTTTAATTTTTTGAAATTTTTTGCTATTTTGTTGTCCTTTTCTTTTATGCGTCGGGCAGGAACGAAACGAAATGATAACTTTTATTTTCTCTCTTTCTCAGTCTTTTCTGACCTATTTTGGTTTGAAATGAAGCTGTAATGGTGTTTTTTCAATTTTTTGAATTTTTTTGGAATTTTCTATTACGGGTCGTGTTGGAACGAAACAGAACGATAATTTTTATTTCCTCTCTTTCTTTGCGTTTTTCAACCTATTTTGGCTTGAAAATATGCCATGATGGTGTTTTTTAATTTTTTGAAATTGTTTGCTATTTTTTTGTACTTTTCTTTTATGTGTCGGGCAGGAACGAAACGGAATGATAATTTTTATTTTCTCTCTTTCACAGTCTTCTCTGACCTATTTTGCCTTGAAATGAAGCTGTAATGGTATTTTTCAATTTTTGAATTTTTTTGCTATTTTTTTGGAATTTTCTATTACGGGTCGTGTTGGAACGAAACGGAACGATAATTTTTATTCTCTCTCTTTCTTTGCGTTTTTCAACCTATTTTGGCTTGAAAAGATGCCATGATGGTGTTTTTTAATTTTTTGAAATTGTTTGCTATTTTTTTGTACTTTTCTTTTATGTGTCGGGCAGGAACGAAACGGAATGATAATTTTTATTTTCTCTCTTTCACAGTCTTCTCTGACCTATTTTGCCTTGAAATGAGGCAGCAATGGTATTTTTTATTTTTTGAATTTTTTTACTGTTTTTTTGGAATTTTCTATTACGGGTCATGTTGGAACGAAACGGAACGATAATTTTTATTTTCTCTCTATCTCTGCCTTTTTCAACCTATTTTGGCTTGAAAAGATGCCATCATGGTGTTTTTTAATTTTTTGAAATTGTTTGCTATTTTTTTGTACTTTTCTTTTATGTGTCGGGCAGGAACGAAACGAAATGATAATTTTTACTTTCTCTCTTTCACAGTCTTCTCTGTCCTATTTTTCCTTAAAACGAAGCTGTAATGGTATTTTTCAATTTTTTGAATTTTTTTGCTTTTTTTTGGAATTTTCTATTACGGGTCGTGTTGGAACGAAACGGAACGATAATTTTTATTCTCTATCTTTCTCTGCCTTTTTCAACCTATTGTGGCTTGAAAAGATGCCATGATGGTGTTTTTTAATTTTTTGAAATTGTTTGCTTTTTTTTTTGTCCTTTTCTTTTATGCGTCGGGCAGGAACGAAACGAAATGATAACTTTTATTTTCTCTCTTTCTCTGCCTTTTTTAACCTATTTTGGCTTGAAAAGAAGCCGTAATGGTATTTCTTAATTTTTTGAATTTCTTTGCTTTTTTTTTTGTAATTTTCTATTACGCATCGGGCAAGAACGAAACGAAACGATAATTTTTATTTTCTCTTTTTCTCAATCTTTTCCAAACTATTTTGGCTTGAAATGATGCCGTAATTGTATTTTTTAATTTTTTTAATTTGCTAGCTGCTTTTTTGGAATTTTCTATTGCGGGTCGGGTAGAAACGAAACAGAGTGATAACTTTTATTTTCTCTCTTTCTCAGTCTTTTCCAACCAATTTTGGCTTGAAAAGAAGCTATAAGGGTATTTTTTAATTTTTTTGCTACTTTTTTGGAATTTTCTATTACGGTTAGGGTGGGAACGAAACGGAATGATAATTTTTATTTTCTCTCTTTCTTGGTCTTTTCCAACCTGTTTTACCTTGAAATGAGGCAGCAATGGTATTTTTAATTTTTTGAATTTTTTTACTGTTGTTTTGGAATTTTCTATTACGGGTCATGTTGGAACGAAACGGAACGATAATTTTTATTTTCTCTCTTTCTTTGCGTTTTTCAACCTATTTTGGCTTGAAAAGATGCCATGATGGTGTTTTTTAATTTTTTGAAATTGTTTGCTATTTTTTTGTCCTTTTCTTTTATGCGTCGGGCAGGAACGAAACGAAATGATAACTTTTATTTTCTCTCTTTCCCAGTCTTTTCTGACATATTTTGGCTTGAAATGAAGCTGTAATGGTATTTTTCAATTTTTTGAATTTTTTACTATTTTTTTGTAATTTTCTATTACGCGTCGGGCAGGAACGAAACGGAATGATAATTTTTATTTTCTCTGCTTCACAGTCTTTTCTGGCCTATTTTGGTTTGAAATGAAGCTGTAATGGTATTTCTCAATTTTTTGAATTTTTTTGCTATTTTTTTGGAATTTTCTATTACGGGTCGTGTTGGAACGAAACGGAACGATAATTTTTATTTTCTCTCTTTCTTTGCGTTTTTCAACCTATTTTGGCTTGAAAAGATGCCATGATGGTGTTTTTTAATTTTTTGAAATTGTTTGCTATTTTTTTGTCCTTTTCTTTTATGCGTCGGGCAGGAACGAAACGAAATGATAACTTTTATTTTCTCTCTTTCCCAGTCTTTTCTGACATATTTTGGCTTGAAATGAAGCTGTAATGGTATTTTTCAATTTTTTGAATTTTTTTACTATTTTTTTGTAATTTTCTATTACGCGTCGGGCAGGAACGAAACGGAATGATAATTTTTATTTTCTCTGTTTCACAGTCTTTTCTGGCCTATTTTGGTTTGAAATGAAGCTGTAATGGTATTTCTCAATTTTTTGAATTTTTTTGCTATTTTTTTGGAATTTTCTATTACGGGTCGTGTTGGAACGAAACGGAACGATAATTTTTATTTTCTCTCTTTCTTTGCGTTTTTCAACCTATTTTGGCTTGAAAACATGCCATGATGGTGTTTTTTAATTTTTTGAAATTGTTTGCTATTTTTTTGTCCTTTTCTTTTATGCGTCGAACAGGAACGAAACGAAATGATAACTTTTATTTTCTCTCTTTCCCAGTCTTTTCTGACATATTTTGGCTTGAAATGAAGCTGTAATGGTATTTTTCAATTTTTTGAATTTTTTTACTATTTTTTTGTAATTTTCTATTACGCGTCGGGCAGGAACGAAACGGAATGATAATTTTTATTTTCTCTGTTTCACAATCTTTTCTGGCCTATTTTGGCTTGAAATGAAGCTGTAATGGTATTTTTCAATTTTTTAAATTTTTTTGCAATTTTTTTGGAATTTTCTATTACGGGTCGTGTTGGAACGAAACGGAACGATAATTTTTATTTTCTCTTTTTCTCTGCCTTTTTCAACCTATTATGGCTTTAAAAGATGCCATGATGGTGTTTTTTAATTTTTTGAATTTGTTTGCTATTTTTTTGTAATTTTCTATTACGCGTCGGGCAGGAACGAAACAGAATGATAACTTTTATTTTCTCTCTTTCTCAGTCTTTTCCAACCTATTTTGGCTTAAAATGAAGCCGCATTGGTATTTTTGAATTTTTGAATTTTTTTGCTACTTTTTTGGAATTTTCTATTACGGTTAGGATAGGAACGAAACGGAACGATAATTTCTATTTTCTCCCTTTCTTGGTCTTTTCCAACCTATTTTGGCTTGAAATGAGGCAGCAATGGTATTTTTAATTTTTTGAATTTTTTTACTGTTTTTTTGGAATTTTCTATTGCGGGTTATGTTGGTACGAAACGGAACGATAACTTTATTTTCTCTCTTTCTTTGCCTTTTTCAACCTATTTTGGCTTTAAAAGATGCCATTATAGTGTTTTTTAATTGTTTGCTATTTTTTTGTACTTTTCTTTTATGCGTCGGGCAGGAACGAAACGAAATGATAGCTTTTATTTTCTATCTTTCTCAGTCTTTTCCAACCTAGTTTGGCTTGAAATGATGCCATAACGGTACTTTTAGATTTTTTTTATCTTTTTGCTATTTTTTTGGAATTTTCTATAACGCATGGGTAGGAACCGAATGGAATGGTAATTTTTATTCTCACTCAATTCCCATTTTCCAACCTATTTTTGCTTGAAAAGAAGCCATAATGGTATCTTTTACTCTTTCCAATTTTTTTGCTTTTTTTTTGTAATTTTCTATTACGCGTCGGGCAAGAACGAAACGGAATGATAATTTTTATTTTCTCTCTTTCACAGTCTTTTCTGACCTATTTTGGTTTGAAATGAAGCTGTAATGGTATTTCTCAATTTTTTGAATTTTTTTGCTATTTTTTTGGAATTTTCTATTACGGGTCGTGTTGGAACGAAACGGAACGATAATTTTTATTTTCTCTCTGTCTTTGCGTTTTTCAACCTATTTTGGCTTGAAAAGATGCCATGATGGTGTTTTTTAATTTTTTGAAATTGTTTGCTATTTTTTTGTCCTTTTCTTGTATGCGTCGGGCAGGAACGAAACGAAATGATAACTTTTATTTTCTATCTTTCTCAGTCTTTTCTAACCTATTTTGGTTTGAAATGAAGCTGTAAGGGTATTTTTCAATTTTTGAATTTTTTTGCTATTTTTATGGAATTTTCTATTACGGGTCGTGTTGGAACGAAACGGAACGATAATTTTTATTTTCTCTCTTTCTCTACCTTTTTCAACCTATTGTGGCTTTAAAAGATGCCATGATGGTGTTTTTTAATTTTTTGAATTTGTTTCCTATTTTTTTGTAATTTTCTATTACGCGTCGGGCAGGAACGAAACAGAACGATAACTTTTATTTTCTCTCTTTCTCAGTCTTTTCCAACCAATTTTGGCTTGAAATGAAGCTATAAGGGTATTTTTTTAATTTTTTTGCTACTTTTTTGGAATTTTCTATTACGGTTAGGGTAGGAACGAAACGGAATGATAATTTTTATTTTCTCTCTTTCTTGGTCTTTTCCAACCTGTTTTGCTTTGAAATGAGGCAGCAATGGTATTTTTAATTTTTTGAATTTTTTTACTGTTGTTTTGGAATTTTCTATTACGGGTCATGTTGGAACGAAACGGAACGATAATTTTTATTTTCTCTCTTTCTTTGCGTTTTTCATCATATTTTGGCTTGAAAAGATGCCATGATGGTGGTTTTTAATTTTTTGAAATTGTTTGCTATTTTTTTGTCCTTTTCTTTTATGCGTCGGGCAGGAACGAAACGAAATGATAACTTTTATTCTCTCTCTTTCTCAGTTTTTTCTGACATATTTTGGCTTGAAATGAAGCTGTAATGGTATTTTTCAATTTTTTGAATTTTATTGGAATTTTCTATTACGGGTCGTGTTGGAACGAAACGGAACGATAATTTTTATTTTCTCTCTTTCTTTGCCTTTTTCAACCTATTTTGGCTTGAAAAGATGCCATTATAGTGTTTTTTAATTTTTTGAAATTGTTTGCTATTTTTTTGTACTTTTCTTTTATGCGCCGGGTAGGAACGAAACGAAATGATAGCTTTTATTTTCTCTCTTTCTCAGTCTTTTCCAACCTAGTTTGGCTTGAAATGATGCCATAACGGTACTTTTAGATTTTCTTTTATCTTTTTGCTATTTTTTTGGAATTTTCTATAACGCATTGGGTAGGAACCGAATGGAATGATAATTTTTATTCTCACTCAATTCCCATTTTCCAACCTATTTTGGCTTGAAAAGAAGCCATAATGGTATCTTTTACTCTTTTTGGAACGAAACGGAACGATAATTTTTATTTTCTCTCTTTCTCTACCTTTTTCAACCTATTGTGGCTTTAAAAGATGCCATGATGGTGTTTTTTAATTTTTTGAATTTGTTTCCTATTTTTTTGTAATTTTCTATTACACGTCGGGCAGGAACGAAACAGAACGATAACTTTTATTTTCTCTCTTTCTCAGTATTTTCCAACCTATTTTGGCTTAAAATGAAGCCGCATTGGTATTTTTGAATTTTTGAATTTTTTTGCTACTTTTTTGGAATTTTCTATTACGGTTAGGGTAGGAACGGAACGGAACGATAATTTCTATTTTCTCCCTTTCTTGGTCTTTTCCAACCTATTTTGGCTTGAAATGAGGCAACAATGGTATTTTTAATTTTTTGAATTTTTTTACTATTTTTTTGGAATTTTCTATTGCGTGTTATGTTGGTACGAAACGGAACGATAATTTTTATTTTCTCTCTTTCTTTGCCTTTTTCAACCTATTTTGGCTTGAAAAGATGCCATTATAGTGTTTTTTAATTTTTTGTACTTTTCTTTTATGCGTCGGGCAGGAACGAAACGAAATGATAGCTTTTATTTTCTCTCTTTCTCAGTCTTTTCCAACCTGGTTTGGCTTAAAATGATGCCATAACGGTACTTTTAGATTTTTTTTTATCTTTTTGCTATTTTTTTGGAATTTTCTATAACGCATTGGGTAGGAACCGAATGGAATGATAATTTTTATTCTCACTCAATTCCCATTTTCCAACCTATTTTGGCTTGAAAAGAAGCCATAATGGTATCTTTTACTCTTTTTGGAACGAAACGGAACGATAATTTTTATTTTCTCTCTTTCTCTACCTTTTTCAACATATTGTGGCTTTAAAAGATGCCATGATGGTGTTTTTCAATTTTTTGAATTTGTTTCCTATTTTTTTGTAATTTTCTATTACACGTCGGGCAGGAACGAAACAGAACGATAACTTTTATTTTCTCTCTTTCTCAGTATTTTCCAACCTATTTTGGCTTAAAATTAAGCCGCATTGGTATTTTTGAATTTTTAATTTTTTTGCTACTTTTTTGGAATTTTCTATTACGGTTAGGGTAGGAACGGAACGGAACGATAATTTCTATTTTCTCCCTTTCTTGGTCTTTTCCAACCTATTTTGGCTTGAAATGAGGCAACAATGGTATTTTTAATTTTTTGAATTTTTTTACTATTTTTTTGGAATTTTCTATTGCGTGTTATGTTGGTACGAAACGGAACGATAATTTTAATTTTCTCTCTTTCTTTGCCTTTTTCAACCTATTTTGGCTTGAAAAGATGCCATTATAGTGTTTTTTAATTTTTTGTACTTTTCTTTTATGCGTCGGGCAGGAACGAAACGAAATGATAGCTTTTATTTTCTCTCTTTCTCAGTCATTTCCAACCTGGTTTGGCTTAAAATGATGCCATAACGGTACTTTTAGATTTTTTTTTATCTTTTTGCTATTTTTTTGGAATTTTCTATAACGCATTGGGTAGGAACCGAATGGAATGATAATTTTTATTCTCACTCAATTCCCATTTTCCAACCTATTTTGGCTTGAAAGGAAGCCATAATGGTATCTTTTACTCTTTCCAATTTTTTTGCTTTTTTTTTTTTGTAATTTTCTATTACGCGTCGGGCAAGAACGAAACGGAATGATAATTTTTATTTTCTCTCTTTCACAGTCTTTTCTGACCTATTTTGGTTTGAAATGAAGCTGTAATGGTATTTCTCAATTTTTTGAATTTTTTTGCTATTTTTTTGGAATTTTCTATTACGGGTTGTGTTTGAACGAAACGGAACGATAATTTTTATTTTCTCTCTTTCTTTGCGTTTTTCAACCTATTTTGGCTTGAAAAGATGCCATGATGGTGTTTTTTAATTTTTTGAAATTTTTTGCTATTTTGTTGTCCTTTTCTTTTATGCGTCGGGCAGGAACGAAACGAAATGATAACTTTTATTTTCTCTCTTTCTCAGTCTTTTCTGACCTATTTTGGTTTGAAATGAAGCTGTAATGGTGTTTTTTCAATTTTTTGAATTTTTTTGGAATTTTCTATTACGGGTCGTGTTGGAACGAAACAGAACGATAATTTTTATTTCCTCTCTTTCTTTGCGTTTTTCAACCTATTTTGGCTTGAAAATATGCCATGATGGTGTTTTTTAATTTTTTGAAATTGTTTGCTATTTTTTTGTACTTTTCTTTTATGTGTCGGGCAGGAACGAAACGGAATGATAATTTTTATTTTCTCTCTTTCACAGTCTTCTCTGACCTATTTTGCCTTGAAATGAAGCTGTAATGGTATTTTTCAATTTTTGAATTTTTTTGCTATTTTTTTGGAATTTTCTATTACGGGTCGTGTTGGAACGAAACGGAACGATAATTTTTATTCTCTCTCTTTCTTTGCGTTTTTCAACCTATTTTGGCTTGAAAAGATGCCATGATGGTGTTTTTTAATTTTTTGAAATTGTTTGCTATTTTTTTGTACTTTTCTTTTATGTGTCGGGCAGGAACGAAACGGAATGATAATTTTTATTTTCTCTCTTTCACAGTCTTCTCTGACCTATTTTGCCTTGAAATGAGGCAGCAATGGTATTTTTTATTTTTTGAATTTTTTTACTGTTTTTTTGGAATTTTCTATTACGGGTCATGTTGGAACGAAACGGAACGATAATTTTTATTTTCTCTCTATCTCTGCCTTTTTCAACCTATTTTGGCTTGAAAAGATGCCATCATGGTGTTTTTTAATTTTTTGAAATTGTTTGCTATTTTTTTGTACTTTTCTTTTATGTGTCGGGCAGGAACGAAACGAAATGATAATTTTTACTTTCTCTCTTTCACAGTCTTCTCTGTCCTATTTTTCCTTAAAACGAAGCTGTAATGGTATTTTTCAATTTTTTGAATTTTTTTGCTTTTTTTTTGGAATTTTCTATTACGGGTCGTGTTGGAACGAAACGGAACGATAATTTTTATTCTCTATCTTTCTCTGCCTTTTTCAACCTATTGTGGCTTGAAAAGATGCCATGATGGTGTTTTTTAATTTTTTGAAATTGTTTGCTTTTTTTTTTGTCCTTTTCTTTTATGCGTCGGGCAGGAACGAAACGAAATGATAACTTTTATTTTCTCTCTTTCTCTGCCTTTTTTAACCTATTTTGGCTTGAAAAGAAGCCGTAATGGTATTTCTTAATTTTTTGAATTTGTTTGCTTTTTTTTTTGTAATTTTCTATTACGCATCGGGCAAGAACGAAACGAAACGATAATTTTTATTTTCTCTTTTTCTCAATCTTTTCCAAACTATTTTGGCTTGAAATGATGCCGTAATTGTATTTTTTAATTTTTTTAATTTGCTAGCTGCTTTTTTGGAATTTTCTATTGCGGGTCGGGTAGAAACGAAACAGAGTGATAACTTTTATTTTCTCTCTTTCTCAGTCTTTTCCAACCAATTTTGGCTTGAAAAGAAGCTATAAGGGTATTTTTTAATTTTTTTGCTACTTTTTTGGAATTTTCTATTACGGTTAGGGTGGGAACGAAACGGAATGATAATTTTTATTTTCTCTCTTTCTTGGTCTTTTCCAACCTGTTTTACCTTGAAATGAGGCAGCAATGGTATTTTTAATTTTTTGAATTTTTTTACTGTTGTTTTGGAATTTTCTATTACGGGTCATGTTGGAACGAAACGGAACGATAATTTTTATTTTCTCTCTTTCTTTGCGTTTTTCAACCTATTTTGGCTTGAAAAGATGCCATGATGGTGTTTTTTAATTTTTTGAAATTGTTTGCTATTTTTTTGTCCTTTTCTTTTATGCGTCGGGCAGGAACGAAACGAAATGATAACTTTTATTTTCTCTCTTTCCCAGTCTTTTCTGACATATTTTGGCTTGAAATGAAGCTGTAATGGTATTTTTCAATTTTTTGAATTTTTTTACTATTTTTTTGTAATTTTCTATTACGCGTCGGGCAGGAACGAAACGGAATGATAATTTTTATTTTCTCTGCTTCACAGTCTTTTCTGGCCTATTTTGGTTTGAAATGAAGCTGTAATGGTATTTCTCAATTTTTTGAATTTTTTTGCTATTTTTTTGGAATTTTCTATTACGGGTCGTGTTGGAACGAAACGGAACGATAATTTTTATTTTCTCTCTTTCTTTGCGTTTTTCAACCTATTTTGGCTTGAAAAGATGCCATGATGGTGTTTTTTAATTTTTTGAAATTGTTTGCTATTTTTTTGTCCTTTTCTTTTATGCGTCGGGCAGGAACGAAACGAAATGATAACTTTTATTTTCTCTCTTTCCCAGTCTTTTCTGACATATTTTGGCTTGAAATGAAGCTGTAATGGTATTTTTCAATTTTTTGAATTTTTTTACTATTTTTTTGTAATTTTCTATTACGCGTCGGGCAGGAACGAAACGGAATGATAATTTTTATTTTCTCTGTTTCACAGTCTTTTCTGGCCTATTTTGGTTTGAAATGAAGCTGTAATGGTATTTCTCAATTTTTTGAATTTTTTTGCTATTTTTTTGGAATTTTCTATTACGGGTCGTGTTGGAACGAAACGGAACGATAATTTTTATTTTCTCTCTTTCTTTGCGTTTTTCAACCTATTTTGGCTTGAAAACATGCCATGATGGTGTTTTTTAATTTTTTGAAATTGTTTGCTATTTTTTTGTCCTTTTCTTTTATGCGTCGAACAGGAACGAAACGAAATGATAACTTTTATTTTCTCTCTTTCCCAGTCTTTTCTGACATATTTTGGCTTGAAATGAAGCTGTAATGGTATTTTTCAATTTTTTGAATTTTTTTACTATTTTTTTGTAATTTTCTATTACGCGTCGGGCAGGAACGAAACGGAATGATAATTTTTATTTTCTCTGTTTCACAATCTTTTCTGGCCTATTTTGGCTTGAAATGAAGCTGTAATGGTATTTTTCAATTTTTTAAATTTTTTTGCAATTTTTTTGGAATTTTCTATTACGGGTCGTGTTGGAACGAAACGGAACGATAATTTTTATTTTCTCTTTTTCTCTGCCTTTTTCAACCTATTATGGCTTTAAAAGATGCCATGATGGTGTTTTTTAATTTTTTGAATTTGTTTGCTATTTTTTTGTAATTTTCTATTACGCGTCGGGCAGGAACGAAACAGAATGATAACTTTTATTTTCTCTCTTTCTCAGTCTTTTCCAACCTATTTTGGCTTAAAATGAAGCCGCATTGGTATTTTTGAATTTTTGAATTTTTTTGCTACTTTTTTGGAATTTTCTATTACGGTTAGGATAGGAACGAAACGGAACGATAATTTCTATTTTCTCCCTTTCTTGGTCTTTTCCAACCTATTTTGGCTTGAAATGAGGCAGCAATGGTATTTTTAATTTTTTGAATTTTTTTACTGTTTTTTTGGAATTTTCTATTGCGGGTTATGTTGGTACGAAACGGAACGATAACTTTATTTTCTCTCTTTCTTTGCCTTTTTCAACCTATTTTGGCTTTAAAAGATGCCATTATAGTGTTTTTTAATTGTTTGCTATTTTTTTGTACTTTTCTTTTATGCGTCGGGCAGGAACGAAACGAAATGATAGCTTTTATTTTCTATCTTTCTCAGTCTTTTCCAACCTAGTTTGGCTTGAAATGATGCCATAACGGTACTTTTAGATTTTTTTTATCTTTTTGCTATTTTTTTGGAATTTTCTATAACGCATGGGTAGGAACCGAATGGAATGGTAATTTTTATTCTCACTCAATTCCCATTTTCCAACCTATTTTTGCTTGAAAAGAAGCCATAATGGTATCTTTTACTCTTTCCAATTTTTTTGCTTTTTTTTTGTAATTTTCTATTACGCGTCGGGCAAGAACGAAACGGAATGATAATTTTTATTTTCTCTCTTTCACAGTCTTTTCTGACCTATTTTGGTTTGAAATGAAGCTGTAATGGTATTTCTCAATTTTTTGAATTTTTTTGCTATTTTTTTGGAATTTTCTATTACGGGTCGTGTTGGAACGAAACGGAACGATAATTTTTATTTTCTCTCTGTCTTTGCGTTTTTCAACCTATTTTGGCTTGAAAAGATGCCATGATGGTGTTTTTTAATTTTTTGAAATTGTTTGCTATTTTTTTGTCCTTTTCTTGTATGCGTCGGGCAGGAACGAAACGAAATGATAACTTTTATTTTCTATCTTTCTCAGTCTTTTCTAACCTATTTTGGTTTGAAATGAAGCTGTAAGGGTATTTTTCAATTTTTGAATTTTTTTGCTATTTTTATGGAATTTTCTATTACGGGTCGTGTTGGAACGAAACGGAACGATAATTTTTATTTTCTCTCTTTCTCTACCTTTTTCAACCTATTGTGGCTTTAAAAGATGCCATGATGGTGTTTTTTAATTTTTTGAATTTGTTTCCTATTTTTTTGTAATTTTCTATTACGCGTCGGGCAGGAACGAAACAGAACGATAACTTTTATTTTCTCTCTTTCTCAGTCTTTTCCAACCAATTTTGGCTTGAAATGAAGCTATAAGGGTATTTTTTTAATTTTTTTGCTACTTTTTTGGAATTTTCTATTACGGTTAGGGTAGGAACGAAACGGAATGATAATTTTTATTTTCTCTCTTTCTTGGTCTTTTCCAACCTGTTTTGCTTTGAAATGAGGCAGCAATGGTATTTTTAATTTTTTGAATTTTTTTACTGTTGTTTTGGAATTTTCTATTACGGGTCATGTTGGAACGAAACGGAACGATAATTTTTATTTTCTCTCTTTCTTTGCGTTTTTCATCATATTTTGGCTTGAAAAGATGCCATGATGGTGGTTTTTAATTTTTTGAAATTGTTTGCTATTTTTTTGTCCTTTTCTTTTATGCGTCGGGCAGGAACGAAACGAAATGATAACTTTTATTCTCTCTCTTTCTCAGTTTTTTCTGACATATTTTGGCTTGAAATGAAGCTGTAATGGTATTTTTCAATTTTTTGAATTTTATTGGAATTTTCTATTACGGGTCGTGTTGGAACGAAACGGAACGATAATTTTTATTTTCTCTCTTTCTTTGCCTTTTTCAACCTATTTTGGCTTGAAAAGATGCCATTATAGTGTTTTTTAATTTTTTGAAATTGTTTGCTATTTTTTTGTACTTTTCTTTTATGCGCCGGGTAGGAACGAAACGAAATGATAGCTTTTATTTTCTCTCTTTCTCAGTCTTTTCCAACCTAGTTTGGCTTGAAATGATGCCATAACGGTACTTTTAGATTTTCTTTTATCTTTTTGCTATTTTTTTGGAATTTTCTATAACGCATTGGGTAGGAACCGAATGGAATGATAATTTTTATTCTCACTCAATTCCCATTTTCCAACCTATTTTGGCTTGAAAAGAAGCCATAATGGTATCTTTTACTCTTTTTGGAACGAAACGGAACGATAATTTTTATTTTCTCTCTTTCTCTACCTTTTTCAACCTATTGTGGCTTTAAAAGATGCCATGATGGTGTTTTTTAATTTTTTGAATTTGTTTCCTATTTTTTTGTAATTTTCTATTACACGTCGGGCAGGAACGAAACAGAACGATAACTTTTATTTTCTCTCTTTCTCAGTATTTTCCAACCTATTTTGGCTTAAAATGAAGCCGCATTGGTATTTTTGAATTTTTGAATTTTTTTGCTACTTTTTTGGAATTTTCTATTACGGTTAGGGTAGGAACGGAACGGAACGATAATTTCTATTTTCTCCCTTTCTTGGTCTTTTCCAACCTATTTTGGCTTGAAATGAGGCAACAATGGTATTTTTAATTTTTTGAATTTTTTTACTATTTTTTTGGAATTTTCTATTGCGTGTTATGTTGGTACGAAACGGAACGATAATTTTTATTTTCTCTCTTTCTTTGCCTTTTTCAACCTATTTTGGCTTGAAAAGATGCCATTATAGTGTTTTTTAATTTTTTGTACTTTTCTTTTATGCGTCGGGCAGGAACGAAACGAAATGATAGCTTTTATTTTCTCTCTTTCTCAGTCTTTTCCAACCTGGTTTGGCTTAAAATGATGCCATAACGGTACTTTTAGATTTTTTTTTATCTTTTTGCTATTTTTTTGGAATTTTCTATAACGCATTGGGTAGGAACCGAATGGAATGATAATTTTTATTCTCACTCAATTCCCATTTTCCAACCTATTTTGGCTTGAAAAGAAGCCATAATGGTATCTTTTACTCTTTTTGGAACGAAACGGAACGATAATTTTTATTTTCTCTCTTTCTCTACCTTTTTCAACATATTGTGGCTTTAAAAGATGCCATGATGGTGTTTTTCAATTTTTTGAATTTGTTTCCTATTTTTTTGTAATTTTCTATTACACGTCGGGCAGGAACGAAACAGAACGATAACTTTTATTTTCTCTCTTTCTCAGTATTTTCCAACCTATTTTGGCTTAAAATTAAGCCGCATTGGTATTTTTGAATTTTTAATTTTTTTGCTACTTTTTTGGAATTTTCTATTACGGTTAGGGTAGGAACGGAACGGAACGATAATTTCTATTTTCTCCCTTTCTTGGTCTTTTCCAACCTATTTTGGCTTGAAATGAGGCAACAATGGTATTTTTAATTTTTTGAATTTTTTTACTATTTTTTTGGAATTTTCTATTGCGTGTTATGTTGGTACGAAACGGAACGATAATTTTAATTTTCTCTCTTTCTTTGCCTTTTTCAACCTATTTTGGCTTGAAAAGATGCCATTATAGTGTTTTTTAATTTTTTGTACTTTTCTTTTATGCCTCGGGCAGGAACGAAACGAAATGATAGCTTTTATTTTCTCTCTTTCTCAGTCATTTCCAACCTGGTTTGGCTTAAAATGATGCCATAACGGTACTTTTAGATTTTTTTATATCTTTTTGCTATTTTTTTGGAATTTTCTATAACGCATTGGGTAGGAACCGAATGGAATGATAATTTTTATTCTCACTCAATTCCCATTTTCCAACCTATTTTGGCTTGAAAAGAAGCCATAATGGTATCTTTTACTCTTTCCAATTTTTTTGCTTTTTTTTTTTTGTAATTTTCTATTACGCGTCGGGCAAGAACGAAACGGAATGATAATTTTTATTCTCTATCTTTCTCTGCCTTTTTCAACCTATTGTGGCTTGAAAAGATGCCATGATGGTGTTTTTTAATTTTTTGAAATTGTTTGCTTTTTTTTTGTCCTTTTCTTTTATGCGTCGGGCAGGAACGAAACGAAATGATAACTTTTATTTTCTCTCTTTCTCAGTCTTTTCTGACCTATTTTGGTTTGAAATGAAGCTGTAATGGTATTTCTCAATTTTTTGAATTTTTTTGCTATTTTTTTGGAATTTTCTATTACGGGTTGTGTTGGAACGAAACGGAACGATAATTTTTATTTTCTCTCTTTCTTTGCGTTTTTCAACCTATTTTGGCTTGAAAAGATGCCATGATGGTGTTTTTTAATTTTTTGAAATTTTTTGCTATTTTGTTGTCCTTTTCTTTTATGCGTCGGGCAGGAACGAAACGAAATGATAACTTTTATTTTCTCTCTTTCTCAGTCTTTTCTGACCTATTTTGGTTTGAAATGAAGCTGTAATGGTGTTTTTTCAATTTTTTGAATTTTTTTGGAATTTTCTATTACGGGTCGTGTTGGAACGAAACAGAACGATAATTTTTATTTTCTCTCTTTCTTTGCGTTTTTCAACCTATTTTGGCTTGAAAAGATGCCATGATGGTGTTTTTTAATTTTTTGAAATTGTTTGCTATTTTTTTGTACTTTTCTTTTATGTGTCGGGCAGGAACGAAACGGAATGATAATTTTTATTTTCTCTCTTTCACAGTCTTCTCTGACCTATTTTGCCTTGAAATGAGGCAGCAATGGTATTTTTAATTTTTTGAATTTTTTTACTGTTTTTTTGGAATTTTCTATTACGGGTCATGTTGGAACGAAACGGAACGATAATTTTTATTTTCTCTCTATCTCTGCCTTTTTCAACCTATTTTGGCTTGAAAAGATGCCATCATGGTGTTTTTTAATTTTTTGAAATTGTTTGCTATTTTTTTGTACTTTTCTTTTATGTGTCGGGCAGGAACGAAACGGAATGATAATTTTTATTTTCTCTCTTTCACAGTCTTCTCTGACCTATTTTGCCTTGAAATGAAGCTGTAATGGTATTTTTCAATTTTTGAATTTTTTTGCTATTTTTTTGGAATTTTCTATTACGGGTCGTGTTGGAACGAAACGGAACGATAATTTTTATTCTCTCTCTTTCTTTGCGTTTTTCAACCTATTTTGGCTTGAAAAGATGCCGTGATGGTGTTTTTTAATTTTTTGAAATTGTTTGCTATTTTTTTGTACTTTTCTTTTATGTGTCGGGCAGGAACGAAACGGAATGATAATTTTTATTTTCTCTCTTTCACAGTCTTCTCTGACCTATTTTGCCTTGAAATGAGGCAGCAATTGTATTTTTAATTTTTTGAATTTTTTTACTGTTTTTTTGGAATTTTCTATTACGGGTCATGTTGGAACGAAACGGAACGATAATTTTTATTTTCTCTCTATCTCTGCCTTTTTCAACCTATTTTGGCTTGAAAAGATGCCATCATGGTGTTTTTTAATTTTTTGAAATTGTTTGCTATTTTTTTGTACTTTTCTTTTATGTGTCGGGCAGGAACGAAACGAAATGATAATTTTTATTTTCTCTCTTTCACAGTCTTCTCTGTCCTATTTTTCCTTAAAATAAAGCTGTAATGGTATTTTTCAATTTTTTGAATTTTTTTGCTATTTTTTTGGAATTTTCTATTACGGGTCGTGTTGGAACGAAACGGAACGATAATTTTTATTCTCTATCTTTCTCTGCCTTTTTCAACCTATTTTGGCTTTAAAAGATGCCATGATGGTGTTTTTTAATTTTTTGAATTTGTTTGCAATTATTTTGTAATTTTCTTTCACGCGTCGGGCAGGAACCAAACGGAGTGATAATTTTTATTTTCTCTCTTTCTCCGCCTTTTCCTACCTATTTTGGCTTGAAAAGAAGCCATAATGGTATTTCTTAATTTTTTGAATTTGTTTGCTTTTTTTTTTTGTAATTTTCTATTACGCATCGGGCAGGAACGAAACGAAATGATAATTTTTATTTTCTTTTTTTCTCAATCTTTTCCAAACTATTTTGGCTTGAAATGATGCCGTAATCGTATTTTTTAATTTTTTTAATTTGCTAGCTGCTTTTTTGGAATTTTCTATTGCGGGTCGGGTAGAAACGAAACAGAGTGATAACTTTTATTTTCTCTCTTTCTCAGTCTTTTCCAACCAATTTTGGCTGGAAATGAAGCTATAAGGGTATTTTTTAATTTTTTTGCTACTTTTTTGGAATTTTCTATTACGGTTAGGGTAGGAACGAAACGGAATGATAATTTTTATTTCCTCTCTTTCTTGGTCTTTTCCAACCTGTTTTGCCTTGAAATGAGGCATCAATGGTATTTTTAATTTTTTGAATTTTTTTACTGTTGTTTTGGAATTTTCTATTGCGGGTCATGTTGGAACGAAACGGAACGATAACTTTTATTTTCTCTCTTTCTTTGCGTTTTTCAACTTGTTTTGGCTTGAAAAGATGCCATGATGGTGTTTTTTAATTTTTTGAAATTTTTTTGCTATTTTTTTGTCCTTTTCTTTTATGCGTCGGGCAGGAACGAAACGAATTGACAACTTTTATTTTCTCTGTTTCACAGTCTTTTCTGACCTATTTTGGCCTGAAATGAAGCTCTAATGGTATTTTTCAATTTTTTGAATTTTTTTGCTATTTTTGTGGAATTTTCTATTACGGGTCATGTTGGAACGAAACGGAACGATAATTTTTATTTTCTCTTTTTCTCTGCCTTTTTCAACCTATTACGGCTTTAAAAGATGCCATGATGGTGTTTTTTTAATTTTTTGAATTTGTTTGCTATTTTTTTGTAATTTTCTATTACGCGTCGGGCAGGAACGAAACAGAATAATAACTTTTATTTTCTCTCCTTCTCAGTCTTTTCCAACCTATTTTGGCTTAAAATGAAGCCGCATTGGTATTTTTAAATTTTTGAATTTTTTTGCTACTTTTTTGGAATTTTCTATTATGATTAGGGTAGGAACGAAACGGATCGATAATTTCTATTTTCTCCCTTTCTTGGTCTTTTCCAACCTATTTTGGCTTGGAATGAGGCAGCAATGGTATTTTTAATTTTTTGAATTTTTTTACTGTTTTTTTGGAATTTTCTATTGCGGGTCATGTTCGAACGAAACGGAACGATAATTTTTATTTTCTCTCTTTCTTTGCCTTTTTCAACCTATTTTGGCTTGAAAAGATGCCATGATAGTGTTTTTTAATTTTTTGAAATTGTTTGCTATTTTTTTGTACTATTCTTTTATGCGTCGGGCAGGAACGAAACGAAATGATAGGTTTTATTTTCTCTCTTTCTCAGTCTTTTCCAACCTAGTTTGGCTTCAAATGATGCCATAACGGTACTTTTAGATTTTTTTTTATCTTTTTGCTATTTTTTTGGAATTTTCTATAACGCATTGGGTAGGAACCGAATGGAATGATAATTTTTATTCTCACTCAATTCCCATTTTCCAACCTATTTTGGCTTGAAAAGAAGCCATAATGGTATCTTTTACTCTTTCCAATTTTTTTGCTTTTTTTTTTGTAATTTTCTATTACGCGTCGGGCAAGAACGAAACGGAATGATAATTTTAATTTTCTCTCTTTCACAGTCTTTTCTGACCTATTTTGGCTTGAAATGAAGCTGTAATGGTATTTTTCAATTTTTTGATTTTTTTTGCTATTTTTTTGGAATTTTCTATTACGGGTCGTGTTGGAACGAAACGGAACGATAATTTTTATTTTCTCTCTTTCTCTGCCTTTTTCAACCTATTGTGGCTTTAAAAGATGCCATGATGGTGTTTTTTAATTTTTTGAATTTGTTTGCAATTATTTTGTAATTTTCTTTCACGCGTCGGGCAGGAACCAAACGGAGTGATAATTTTTATTTTCTCTCTTTCTCTGCCTTTTCCTACCTATTTTGGCTTGAAAAGAAGCCATAATGGTATTTCTTAATTTTTTGAATTTGTTTGCTTTTTTTTTTTGTAATTTTCTATTACGCATCGGGCAGGAACGAAACGAAATGATAATTTTTATTTTCTCTTTTTCTCAATCTTTTCCAAACTATTTTGGCTTGAAATGATGCCGTAATCGTATTTTTTAATTTTTTAAATTTGCTAGCTGCTTTTTTGGAATTTTCTATTGCGGGTCGGGTAGAAACGAAACAGAGTGATAACTTTTATTTTCTCTCTTTCTCAGTCTTTTCCAACCAATTTTGGCTTGAAATGAAGCTATAAGGGTATTTTTTAATTTTTTTGCTACTTTTTTGGAATTTTCTATTACGGTTAGGGTAGCAACGAAACGGAATGATAATTTTTATTTTCTCTCTTTCTTGGTCTTTTCCAACCTGTTTTGCCATGAAATGAGGAAGCAATGGTATTTTTAATTTTTTGAATTTTTTTACTGTTGTTTTGGAATTTTCTATTACGGGACATGTTGGAACGAAACAGAACGATAATTTTTATTTTCCCTCTTTCTTTGCGTTTTTCAACCTATTTTGGCTTGAAAAGATGCCATGATGGTGTTTTTTAATTTTTTGAAATTGTTTGCAATTTTTTTGTCCTTTTCTTTTATGCGTCGGGCAGGAACGAAACAAAATGATAACTTTTATTTTCTCTCTTTCTCAGTCTTTTCTGACATATTTTAGCTTGAAATGAAGCTGTAATGGTATTTTTCAATTTTTTGAATTTTTTTACTATTTTTTTGTAATTTTCTATTACGCGTCGGGCAGGAACGAAACGGAATGATAATTTTTATTTTCTCTGTTTCACAGTCTTTTCTGACCTATTTTGGCTTGAAATGAAGCTGTAATGATATTTTTCAATTTTTTGAATTTTTTTGCTATTTTTTTGGAATTTTTTATTACGGGTCATGTTGGAACGAAAAGGAACGATAATTTTTATTTTCTCTTTTTCTCTGCCTTTTTCAACCTATTATGGCTTTAAAAGATGCCATGATGGTGTTTTTTAATTTTTTGAATTTGTTTGCTATTTTTTTGTAATTTTTTATTACGCTTCGGGCAGGAACGAAACAGAATGATAACATTTATTTTCTCTCTTTCTCAATCTTTTCCAACCTATTTTGGCTTAAAATGAAGCCGCATTGGTATTTTTTGAATTTTTGAATTTTTTTGCTACTTTTTTGGAATTTTCTATTACGGTTAGGGTAGGAATGAAACGGAACGATAATTTCTATTTTCTCCATTTCTTGGTCTTTTCCAACCTATTTTGCCTTGAAATGAGGCAGCAATGGTATTTTTAATTTTTTGAATTTTTTTACTGTTTTTTTGGAATTTTCTATTCCGGGTCATGTTCGAACGAAACGGAACGATAATTTTTATTTTCTCTCTTTCTTTGCCTTTTTCAACCTATTTTGGCTTGAAAAGATGCCATGATAGTGTTTTTTAATTTTTTGAAATTGTTTGCTATTTTTTTGTACTTTTCTTTTATGCGTCGGGCAGGAACAAAACGAAATGATAACTTTTATTTTCTCTCTTTCTCAGTCTTTTCCAACCTAGTTCGGCTTGAAATGATGCCATAACGGTACTTTTAGATTTTTTTAATTTTTTTGCTATTTTTTTGGAATTTTCTATAACGCATTGGGTAGGAACCGAATGGAATGATAATTTTTATTCTCATTCAATCCCCATTTTCCAACCAATTTTGGCTTGAAAAGAAGCCATAATGGTATCTTTTACACTTTTAAATTTTTTTGCTATTTTTTTGTAATTTTCTATTACGCGTCGGGCAAGAACGAAACGGAGTGATAATTTTTATTTTCTCTCTTTCACAGTCTTTTCTGACCTATTTTGGCTTGAAATGAAGCTGTAATGGTATTTTTCAGTTTTTTGAATTTTTTTGCTATTTTTTTGGAATTTTCTATTACGGGTCGTGTTGGAACGAAACGGAACGATAATTTTTATTTTCTCTCTTTCTCTGCCTTTTCCTACCTATTTTGGCTTGAAAAGACGCCATAATGGTATTTCTCAATTTTTTGAATTTGTTTGCTTTTTTTTTTTCTGATTTTCTATTACGCATCGGGCAGGAACGAAACGGAATGATAATTTTTATTTTCTCTTTTTCTCAATCTTTTCCAAACTATTTTGGCTTGAAATGATGCCGTAATCGTATTTTTTAATTTTTTGAATTTGCTAGCTGCTTTTTTGGAATTTTCTATTGGGGGTCGGGTAGAAACGAAACAGAGTGATAACTTTTATTTTCTCTCTTTCTCAGTCTTTTTCAACCAATTTTGGCTTGAAATGAAGCTATAAGGGTATTCTTTAATTTTTTTGCTACTTTTTTGGAATTTTCTATTACGGTTAGGGTAGGAACGAAACGGAATGATAATTTTTATTTTCTCTCTTTCTTGGTCTTTTCCAACCTGTTTTGCCTTGAAATGAGGCAGCAATTGTATTTTTAATTTTTTGAATTTTTTTTCTGTTGTTTTGTAATTTTCTATTACGGGTCATGTTGGAACGAAACGGAACGATAATTTTTATTTTCCCTCTTTCTTTGCGTTTTTCAACCTATTTTGGCTTGAAAAGATGCCATGACGGTGTTTTTTAATTTTTTGAAATTGTTTGCTATTGTTTTGTCCTTTTGTTTTATGCGTCGGGCAGGAACGAAACGAAATGATAACTTTTATTTTCTCTCTTTCTCAGTCTTTTCTGTCCTATTTTGGCTTGAAATGAAGCTGTAATGGTATTTTTCAATTCTTTGAATTTTTTTACTATTTTTTTGTAATTTTCTATTACGCGTCGGGCAGGAACGAAACGGAATGATAATTTTTATTTTCTCTGTTTCACAGCCTTTTCTGACCTATTTTGGGTTGAAATGAAGCTGTAATGGTATTTTTCAATTTTTTGAATTTTTTTGCTATTTTTTTGGAATTTTCTATTACGAGTCATGTTGGAACGAAACGGAACGATAATTTTTATTTTCTCTTTTTCTCTGCCTTTTTCAAACTATTATGGCTTTAAAAGATGCCATGATGGTGTTTTTTAATTTTTTGAATTTGTTTGCTATTTTTTTGTAATTTTCTATTACGCATCGGGCAAGAACGAAACAGAATGATAACATTTATTTTCTCTCTTTCTCAATCTTTTCCAACCTATTTTGGCTTAAAATGACGCCGCATTGGTATTTTTGAATTTTTGAATTTTTTTGCTACTTTTTTGGAATTTTCTATTACGGTTTGGGTAGGAATGAAACGGAACAATAATTTCTATTTTCTCCATTTCTTGGTCTTTTCCAACCTATTTTGGCTTGAAATGAGGCAGCAATGGTATTTTTAATTTTTTGAATTTTTTTACTGTTTTTTTGGAATTTTCTATTCCGGGTCATGTTCGAACGAAACGGAACGATAATTTTCATTTTCCCTCTTTCTTTGCGTTTTCAAACCTATTTTGGCTTGAAAAGATGCGATGATGGTGTTTTTTAATTTTTTGAAATTGTTTGCAATTTTTTTGCCCTTTTCTTTTTTGCGTCGGGCAGGAACGAAACAAAATGATAACTTTTATTTTCTCTCTTTCTCAGTCTTTTCTGACCTATTTTAGCTTGAAATGAAGCTGTAATGGTATTTTTCAATTTTTTGAATTTTTTTGCTATTTTTTTGGAATTTTCTATTACGGGTCATGTTGGAACGAAACGGAACGATAATTTTTATTTTCTCTTTTTCTCTGCCTTTTTCAAACTATTATGGCTTTAAAAGATTCCATGATGGTGTTTTTTAATTTTTTGAATTTGTTTGCTATTTTTTTGTAATTTTCTATTACGCATCGGGCAAGAACGAAACAGAATGATAACATTTATTTTCTCTCTTTCTCAATCTTTTCCAACCTATTTTCGCTTAAAATGACGCCGCATTGGTATTTTTGAATTTTTGAATTTTTACCTACTTTTTTGGAATTTTCTATTACGGTTTGGGTAGGAATGAAACGGAACAATAATTTCTATTTTCTCCCATTCTTGGTCTTTTCCAACCTATTTTGGCTTGAAATGAGGCAGCAATGGTATTTTTAATTTTTTGAATTTTTTTACTGTTTTTTTGGAATTTTCTATTCCGGGTCATGTTCGAACGAAACGGAACGATAATTTTTATTTTCCCTCTTTCTTTGCGTTTTTAAACCTATTTTGGCTTGAAAAGATGCCATGATGGTGTTTTTTAATTTTTTGAAATTGTTTGCAATTTTTTTGCCCTTTTCTTTTATGCGTCGGGCAGGAACGAAACAAAATGATAACTTTTATTTTCTCTCTTTCTCAGTCTTTTCTGACCTATTTTAGCTTGAAATGAAGATGTAATGGTATTTTTCAATTTTTTGAATTTTTTTGCTATTTTTTTGGAATTTTCTATTACGGGTCATTTTGGAACGCAACGGAACGATAATTTTTTATTTTCTCTTTTTCTCTGCCTTTTTCAACCTATTATGGCTTTAAAAGATGCCATGATGGTGTTTTTTAATTTTTTGAATTTGTTTGCTATTTTTTTGTAATTTTCTATTACGCATCGGGCAGGAACGAAACAGAATGATAACATTTATTTTCTCTCTTTCTCAATCTTTTCCAACCTATTTTGGCTTAAAATGACGCCGCATTGGTATTTTTGAATTTTTGAATTTTTTTGCTACTTTTTTGGAATTTTCTATTACGGTTTGGGTAGGAATGAAACGGAACAATAATTTCTATTTTCTCCCTTTCTTGGTCTTTTCCAACCTATTTTGGCTTGAAATGAGGCAGCAATGGTATTTTTAATTTTTTGAATTTTTTTACTGTTTTTTTGGAATTTTCTATTCCGGGTCATGTTCGAACGAAACGGAACGATAATTTTTATTTTCTCTCTTTCTTTGCCTTTTTCAACCTATTTTGGCTTGAAAAGATGCCATGATAGTGTTTTTTAATTTTTTGAAATTGTTTGCTATTTTTTTGTACTTTTCTTTTATGCGTCGGGCAGGAACAAAACGAAATGATAACTTTTATTTTCTCTCTTTCTCAGTCTTTTCCAACCTAGTTTGGCTTGAAATAATGCCATAGCGGTACTTTTAGATTTTTTAAATTTTTTTGCTATTTTTTTGGAATTTTCTATAACGCATTGGGTAGGAACCGAATGGAACGATAATTTTTATTCTCATTCAATCCCCATTTTCCAACCTATTTTGGCTTGAAAAGAAGCCATAATGGTATCTTTTACTCTTTCCAATTTTTTTGCTATTTTTTTGTAATTTTCTATTACGCGTCGGGCAAGAACGAAACGGAGTGATAATTTTTATTTTCTCTCTTTCACAGTCTTTTCTGACCTATTTTGGCTTGAAATGAAGCTGTAATGGTATTTTTCAGTTTTTTGAATTTTTTTGCTATTTTTTTGGAATTTTCTGTTACGGGTCGTGTTGGAACGAAACGGAACGATAATTTTTATTTTCTCTCTTTCTCTGCCTTTTCCCACCTATTTTGGCTTGAAAAGAAGCCATAATGGTATTTCTTAATTTTTTGAATTTGTTTGCTTTTTTTTTTGTGATTTTCTATTACGCATCGGGCAGGAACGAAACGGAATGATAATTTTTATTTTCTCTTTTTCTCAATCTTTTCCAAACTATTTTGGCTTGAAATGATGCCGTAATCGTATTTTTTAATTTTTTGAATTTGCTAGCTGCTTTTTTGGAATTTTCTATTGGGGGTCGGGTAGAAACGAAACAGAGTGATAACTTTTATTTTCTCTCTTTCTCTGTCTTTTCCAACCAATTTTGGCTTGAAATGAAGCTATAAGGGTATTCTTTAATTTTTTTGCTACTTTTTTGGAATTTTCTATTACGGTTAGGGTAGGAACGAAACGGAATGATAATTTTTGTTTTCTCTCTTTCTTGGTCTTTTCCAACCTGTTTTGCCTTGAAATGAGGCAGCAATTGTATTTTTAATTTTTTGAATTTTTTTTCTGTTGTTTTGTAATTTTCTATTACGGGTCATGTTGGAACGAAACGGAACGATAATTTTTATTTTCCCTCTTTCTTTGCGTTTTTCAACCTATTTTGGCTTGAAAAGATGCCATGATGGTGTTTTTTAATTTTTTCAAATTGTTTGCTATTTTTTTGTCCTTTTCTTTTATGCGTCGGGCAGGAACGAAACGAAATGATAACTTTTATTTTCTCTCTTTCTCAGTCTTTTCTGTCCTATTTTGGCTTGAAATGAAGCTGTAATGGTATTTTTCAATTTTTTGAATTTTTTTACTATTTTTTTGTAATTTTCTATTACGCGTCGGGCAGGAACGAAACGGAATGATAATTTTTATTTTCTCTGTTTCACAGCCTTTTCTGACCTATTTTGGGTTGAAATGAAGCTGTAATGGTATTTTTCAATTTTTTGAATTTTTTTGCTATTTTTTTGGAATTTTCTATTACGAGTCATGTTGGAACGAAACGGAACGATAATTTTTATTTTCTCTTTTTCTCTGCCTTTTTCAAACTATTATGGCTTTAAAAGATGCCATGATGGTGTTTTTTAATTTTTTGAATTTGTTTGCTATTTTTTTGTAATTTTCTATTACGCATCGGGCAAGAACGAAACAGAATGATAACATTTATTTTCTCTCTTTCTCAATCTTTTCCAACCTATTTTGGCTTAAAATGACGCCGCATTGGTATTTTTGAATTTTTGAATTTTTTTGCTACTTTTTTGGAATTTTCTATTACGGTTTGGGTAGGAATGAAACGGAACAATAATTTCTATTTTCTCCCTTTCTTGGTCTTTTCCAACCTATTTTGGCTTGAAATGAGGCGGCAATGGTATTTTTAATTTTTTTAATTTTTTTACTGTTTTTTTGGAATTTTCTATTCCGGGTCATGTTCGAACGAAACGGAACGATAATTTTTATTTTCCCTCTTTCTTTGCGTTTTTAAACCTATTTTGGCTTGAAAAGATGCGATGATGGTGTTTTTTAATTTTTTGAAATTGTTTGCAATTTTTTTGCCCTTTTCTTTTTTGCGTCGGGCTGGAACGAAACAAAATGATAACTTTTATTTTCTCTCTTTCTCAGTCTTTTCTGACCTATTTTAGCTTGAAATGAAGCTGTAATGGTATATTTCAATTTTTTTAATTTTTTTACTATTTTTTTGTAATTTTCTATTACGCGTCGGGCAAGAACGAAACGGAATGATAATTTTTATTTTCTCTGTTTCACAGTCTTTTCTGACCTATTTTGGCTTGAAATGAAGCTGTAATGGTATTTTTCAATTTTTTGAATTTTTTTGCTATTTTTTTGGAATTTTCTATTACGGGTCATGTTGGAACGAAACGGAACGATAATTTTTATTTTCTCTTTTTCTCTGCCTTTTTCAAACTATTATGGCTTTAAAAGATTCCATGATGGTGTTTTTTAATTTTTTGAATTTGTTTGCTATTTTTTTGTAATTTTCTATTACGCATCGGGCAAGAACGAAACAGAATGATAACATTTATTTTCTCTCTTTCTCAATCTTTTCCAACCTATTTTCGCATAAAATGACGCCGCATTGGTATTTTTGAATTTTTGAATTTTTTTGCTACTTTTTTGGAATTTTCTATTACGGTTTGGGTAGGAATGAAACGGAACAATAATTTCTATTTTCTCCCATTCTTGGTCTTTTCCAACCTATTTTGGCTTGAAATGAGGCAGCAATGGTATTTTTAATTTTTTAAATTTTTTTACTGTTTTTTTGGAATTTTCTATTCCGGGTCATGTTCGAACGAAACGGAACGATAATTTTTATTTTCCCTCTTTCTTTGCGTTTTTAAACCTATTTTGGCTTGAAAAGATGCCATGATGGTGTTTTTTAATTTTTTGAAATTGTTTGCAATTTTTTTGCCCTTTTCTTTTATGCGTCGGGCAGGAACGAAACAAAATGATAACTTTTATTTTCTCTCTTTCTCAGTCTTTTCTGACCTATTTTACCTTCAAATGAAGATGTAATGGTATTTTTCAATTTTTTGAATTTTTTTGGAATTTTCTATTACTGGTCATTTTGGAACGAAACGGAACGATAATTTTTATTTTCTCTTTTTCTCTGCCTTTTTCAACCTATTATGGCTTTAAAAGATGCCATGATGGTGTTTTTTAATTTTTTGAATTTGTTTGCTATTTTTTTGTAATTTTCTATTACGCATCGGGCAGGAACGAAACAGAATGATAACATTTATTTTCTCTCTTTCTCAATCTTTTCCAACCTATTTTGGCTTAAAATGACGCCGCATTGGTATTTTTTAATTTTTGAATTTTTTTGCTACTTTTTTGGAATTTTCTATTACGGTTTGGGTAGGAATGAAACGGAACAATAATTTCTATTTTCTCCCTTTCTTGGTCTTTTCCAACCTATTTTGGCTTGAAATGAGGCAGCAATGGTATTTTTAATTTTTTGAATTTTTTTACTGTTTTTTTGGAATTTTCTATTCCGGGTCATGTTCGAACGAAACGGAACGATAATTTTTATTTTCTCTTTTTCTCAATCTTTTCCAAACTATTTTGGCTTGAAATGATGCCGTAATCGTATTTTTTAATTTTTTGAATTTGCTAGCTGCTTTTTTGGAATTTTCTATTGGGGGTCGGGTAGAAACGAAACAGAGTGATAACTTTTATTTTCTCTCTTTCTCTGTCTTTTCCAACCAATTTTGGCTTGAAATGAGGCTATAAGGGTATTCTTTAATTTTTTTGCTACTTTTTTGGAATTTTCTATTACTGTTAGGGTAGGAACGAAACGGAATGATAATTTTTATTTTCTCTCTTTCTTGGTCTTTTCCAACCTGTTTTGCCTTGAAATGAGGCAGCAATTGTATTTTTAATTTTTTGAATTTTTTTTTCTGTTGTTTTGTAATTTTCTATTACGGGTCATGTTGGAACGAAACGGAACGATAATTTTTATTTTCCCTCTTTCTTTGCGTTTTTAAACCTATTTTGGCTTGAAAAGATGCCATGATGGTGTTTTTTAATTTTTTCAAATTGTTTGCTATTTTTTTGTCCTTTTCTTTTATGCGTCGGGCAGGAACGAAACGAAATGATAACTTTTATTTTCTCTCTTTCTCAGTCTTTTCTGTCCTATTTTGGCTTGAAATGAAGCTGTAATGGTATTTTTCAATTTTTTGAATTTTTTTACTATTTTTTTGTAATTTTCTATTACGCGTCGGGCAGGAACGAAACGGAATGATAATTTTTATTTTCTCTGTTTCACAGCCTTTTCTGACCTATTTTGGGTTGAAATGAAGATGTAATGGTATTTTTCAATTTTTTGAATTTTTTTGCTATTTTTTTGGAATTTTCTATTACGAGTCATGTTGGAACGAAACGGAACGATAATTTTTATTTTCTCTTTTTCTCTGCCTTTTTCAAACTATTATGGCTTTAAAAGATGCCATGATGGTGTTTTTTAATTTTTTGAATTTGTTTGCTATTTTTTTGTAATTTTCTATTACGCATCGGGCAAGAACGAAACAGAATGATAACATTTATTTTCTCTCTTTCTCAATCTTTTCCAACCTATTTTGGCTTAAAATGACGCCGCATTGGTATTTTTGAATTTTTGAATTTTTTTGCTACTTTTTTGGAATTTTCTATTACGGTTTGGGTAGGAATGAAACGGAACAATAATTTCTATTTTCTCCCTTTCTTGGTCTTTTCCAACCTATTTTGGCTTGAAATGAGGCGGCAATGGTATTTTTAATTTTTTTACTGTTTTTTTGGAATTTTCTATTCCGGGTCATGTTCGAACGAAACGGAACGATAATTTTTACTTTCTCTCTTTCTTTGCGTTTTTAAACCTATTTTGGCTTGAAAAGATGCGATGATGGTGTTTTTTAATTTTTTGAAATTGTTTGCAATTTTTTTGCCCTTTTCTTTTTTGCGTCGGGCTGGAACGAAACAAAATGATAACTTTTATTTTCTCTCTTTCTCAGTCTTTTCTGACCTATTTTAGCTTGAAATGAAGCTGTAATGGTATTTTTCAATTTTTTGAATTTTTTTACTATTTTTTTGTAATTTTCTATTACGCGTCGGGCAGGAACGAAACGGAATGATAATTTTTATTTTCTCTGTTTCACAGTCTTTTCTGACCTATTTTGGCTTGAAATGAAGCTGTAATGGTATTTTTCAATTTTTTTAATTTTTTTGCTATTTTTTTGGAATTTTCTATTACGGGTCATGTTGGAACGAAACGGAACGATAATTTTTATTTTCTCTTTTTCTCTGCCTTTTTCAAACTATTATGGCTTTAAAAGATTCCATGATGGTGTTTTTTAATTTTTTGAATTTGTTTGCTATTTTTTTGTAATTTTCTATTACGCATCGGGCAAGAACGAAACAGAATGATAACATTTATTTTCTCTCTTTCTCAATCTTTTCCAACCTATTTTCGCTTAAAATGACGCCGCATTGGTATTTTTGAATTTTTGAATTTTTTTGCTACTTTTTTGGAATTTTCTATTACGGTTTGGGTAGGAATGAAACGGAACAATAATTTCTATTTTCTCCCATTCTTGGTCTTTTCCAACTTATTTTGGCTTGAAATGAGGCAGCAATGGTATTTTTAATTTTTTGAATTTTTTTACTGTTTTTTTGGAATTTTCTATTCCGGGTCATGTTCGAACGAAACGGAACGATAATTTTTATTTTCCCTCTTTCTTTGCGTTTTTAAACCTATTTTGGCTTGAAAAGATGCCATGATGGTGTTTTTTAATTTTTTGAAATTGTTTGCAATTTTTTTGCCCTTTTCTTTTATGCGTCGGGCAGGAACGAAACAAAATGATAACTTTTATTTTCTCTCTTTCTCAGTCTTTTCTGACCTATTTTAGCTTGAAATGAAGATGTAATGGTATTTTTCAATTTTTTGAATTTTTTTGCTATTTTTTTGGAATTTTCTATTACGGGTCATTTTGGAACGAAACGGAACGATAATTTTTATTTTCTCTTTTTCTCTGCCTTTTTCAACCTATTATGGCTTTAAAAGATGCCATGATGGTGTTTTTTAATTTTTTGAATTTGTTTGCTATTTTTTTGTAATTTTCTATTACGCATCGGGCAGGAACGAAACAGAATGATAACATTTATTTTCTCTCTTTCTCAATCTTTTCCAACCTATTTTCGCTTAAAATGACGCCGCATTGGTATTTTTGAATTTTTGAATTTTTTTGCTACTTTTTTGGAATTTTCTATTACGGTTTGGGTAGGAATGAAACGGAACAATAATTTCTATTTTCTCCCTTTCTTGGTCTTTTCCAACCTATTTTGGCTTGAAATGAGGCAGCAATGGTATTTTTAATTTTTTGAATTTTTTTACTGTTTTTTTGGAATTTTCTATTCCGGGTCATGTTCGAACGAAACGGAACGATAATTTTTATTTTCTCTCTTTCTTTGCCATTTTCAACCTATTTTGGCTTGAAAAGATGCCATGATAGTGTTTTTTAATTTTTTGAAATTGTTTGCTATTTTTTTGTACTTTTCTTTTATGCGTCGGGCAGGAACAAAACGAAATGATAACTTTTATTTTCTCTCTTTCTCAGTCTTTTCCAACCTAGTTTGGCTTGAAATAATGCCATAACGGTACTTTTAGATTTTTTAAATTTTTTTGCTAATTTTTTGTAATTTTCTATTACGCGTCGGGCAAGAACGAAACGGAGTGATAATTTTTATTTTCTCTCTTTCTCTGCCTTTTCCCTCCTATTTTGGCTTGAAAAGAAGCCATAATGGTATTTCTTAATTTTTTGAATTTGTTTGCTTTTTTTTTTGTGATTTTCTATTACGCATCGGGCAGGAACGAAACGGAATGATAATTTTTATTTTCTCTTTTTCTCAATCTTTTCCAAACTATTTTGGCTTGAAATGATGCCGTAATCGTATTTTTTAATTTTTTGAATTTGCTAGCTGCTTTTTTGGAATTTTCTATTGGGGGTCGGGTAGAAACGAAACAGAGTGATAACTTTTATTTTCTCTCTTTCTCTGTCTTTTCCAACCAATTTTGGCTTGAAATGAAGCTATAAGGGTATTCTTTAATTTTTTTGCTACTTTTTTGGAATTTTGTATTACGGTTAGGGTAGGAACGAAACGGAATGATAATTTTTATTTTCTCTCTTTCTTGGTCTTTTCCAACCTGTTTTGCCTTGAAATGAGGCAGCAATTGTATTTTTAATTTTTTGAATTTTTTTTCTGTTGTTTTGTAATTTTCTATTACGGGTCATGTTGGAACGAAACGGAACGATAATTTTTATTTTCCCTCTTTCTTTGCGTTTTTCAACCTATTTTGGCTTGAAAAGATGCCATGATGGTGTTTTTTAATTTTTTCAAATTGTTTGCTATTTTTTTGTCCTTTTCTTTTATGCGTCGGGCAGGAACGAAACGAATTGATAACTTTTATTTTCTCTCTTTCTCAGTCTTTTCTGTCCTATTTTGGCTTGAAATGAAGCTGTAATGGTATTTTTCAATTTTTTGAATTTTTTTACTATTTTTTTGTAATTTTCTATTACGCGTCGGGCAGGAACGAAACGGAATGATAATTTTTATTTTCTCTGTTTCACAGCCTTTTCTGACCTATTTTGGGTTGAAATGAAGCTGTAATGGTATTTTTCAATTTTTTGAATTTTTTTGCTATTTTTTTGGAATTTTCTATTACGAGTCATGTTGGAACGAAACGGAACGATAATTTTTATTTTCTCTTTTTCTCTGCCTTTTTCAAACTATTATGGCTTTAAAAGATGCCATGATGGTGTTTTTTAATTTTTTGAATTTGTTTGCTATTTTTTTGTAATTTTCTATTACGCATCGGGCAAGAACGAAACAGAATGATAACATTTATTTTCTCTCTTTCTCAATCTTTTCCAACCTATTTTGGCTTAAAATGACGCCGCATTGGTATTTTTGAATTTTTGAATTTTTTTGCTACTTTTTTGGAATTTTCTATTACGGTTTGGGTAGGAATGAAACGGAACAATAATTTCTATTTTCTCCCTTTCTTGGTCTTTTCCAACCTATTTTGGCTTGAAATGAGGCGGCAATGGTATTTTTAATTTTTTGAATTTTTTTACTGTTTTTTTGGAATTTTCTATTCCGGGTCAGGTTCGAACGAAACGGAACGATAATTTTTATTTTCCCTCTTTCTTTGCGTTTTTAAACCTATTTTGGCTTGAAAAGATGCGATGATGGTGTTTTTTAATTTTTTGAAATTGTTTGCAATTTTTTTGCCCTTTTCTTTTTTGCGTCGGGCTGGAACGAAACAAAATGATAACTTTTATTTTCTCTCTTTCTCAGTCTTTTCTGACCTATTTTAGCTTGAAATGAAGCTGTAATGGTATTTTTCAATTTTTTGAATTTTTTTACTATTTTTTTGTAATTTTCTATTACGCGTCGGGCAGGAACGAAACGGAATGATAATTTTTATTTTCTCTGTTTCACAGTCTTTTCTGACCTATTTTGGCTTGAAATGAAGCTGTAATGGTATTTTTCAATTTTTTGAATTTTTTTGCTATTTTTTTGGAATTTTCTATTACGGGTCATGTTGGAACGAAACGGAACGATAATTTTTATTTTCTCTTTTTCTCTGCCTTTTTCAAACTATTATGGCTTTAAAAGATTCCATGATGGTGTTTTTTAATTTTTTGAATTTGTTTGCTATTTTTTTGTAATTTTCTATTACGCATCGGGCAAGAACGAAACAGAATGATAACATTTATTTTCTCTCTTTCTCAATCTTTTCCAACCTATTTTCGCTTAAAATGACGCCGCATTGGTATTTTTGAATTTTTGAATTTTTTTGCTACTTTTTTGGAATTTTCTATTACGGTTTGGGTAGGAATGAAACGGAACAATAATTTCTATTTTCTCCCATTCTTGGTCTTTTCCAACCTATTTTGGCTTGAAATGAGGCAGCAATGGTATTTTTAATTTTTTGAATTTTTTTACTGTTTTTTTGGAATTTTCTATTCCGGGTCATGTTCGAACGAAACGGAACGATAATTTTTATTTTCCCTCTTTCTTTGCGTTTTTAAACCTATTTTGGCTTGAAAAGATGCCATGATGGTGTTTTTTAATTTTTTGAAATTGTTTGCAATTTTTTTGCCCTTTTCTTTTATGCGTCGGGCAGGAACGAAACAAAATGATAACTTTTATTTTCTCTCTTTCTCAGTCTTTTCTGACCTATTTTAGCTTGAAATGAAGATGTAATGGTATTTTTCAATTTTTTGAATTTTTTTGCTATTTTTTTGGAATTTTCTATTACGGGTCATTTTGGAACGAAACGGAACGATAATTTTTATTTTCTCTTTTTCTCTGCCTTTTTCAACCTATTATGGCTTTAAAAGATGCCATGATGGTGTTTTTTAATTTTTTGAATTTGTTTGCTATTTTTTTGTAATTTTCTATTACGCATCGGGCAGGAACGAAACAGAATGATAACATTTATTTTCTCTCTTTCTCAATCTTTTCCAACCTATTTTGGCTTAAAATGACGCCGCATTGGTATTTTTGAATTTTTGAATTTTTTTGCTACTTTTTTGGAATTTTCTATTACGGTTTGGGTAGGAATGAAACGGAACAATAATTTCTATTTTCTCCCTTTCTTGGTCTTTTCCAACCTATTTTGGCTTGAAATGAGGCAGCAATGGTATTTTTAATTTTTTGAATTTTTTTACTGTTTTTTTGGAATTTTCTATTCCGGGTCATGTTCGAACGAAACGGAACGATAATTTTTATTTTCCCTATTTCTTTGCGTTTTTAAACCTACTTTGGCTTGAAAAGATGCGATGATGATGTTTTTTAATTTTTTCAAATTGTTTGCAATTTTTTTGCCCTTTTCTTTTTTGCGTCGGGCAGGAACGAAACAAAATGATAACTTTTATTTTCTCTCTTTCTCAGTCTTTTCTGCCCTATTTTAGCTTGAAATGAAGCTGTAATGGTATTTTTCAATTTTTTGAATTTTTTTACTATTTTTTTGTAATTTTCTATTACGCGTCGGGCAGGAACGAAACGGAATGATAATTTTTATTTTCTCTGTTTCACAGTCTTTTCTGACCTATTTTGGCTTGAAATGAAGCTGTAATGGTATTTTTCAATTTTTTGAATTTTTTTGCTATTTTTTTGGAATTTTCTATTACGGGTCATGTTGGAACGAAACGGAACGATAATTTTTATTTTCTCTTTTTCTCTGCCTTTTTCAAACTATTATGGCTTTAAAAGATTCCATGATGGTGTTTTTTAATTTTTTGAATTTGTTTGCTATTTTTTTGTAATTTTCTATTACGCATCGGGCAAGAACGAAACAGAATGATAACATTTATTTTCTCTCTTTCTCAATCTTTTCCGACCTATTTTCGCTTAAAATGACGCCGCATTGGTATTTTTGAATTTTTGAATTTTTACCTACTTTTTTGGAATTTTCTATTACGGTTTGGGTAGGAATGAAACGGAACAATAATTTCTATTTTCTCCCATTCTTGGTCTTTTCCAACCTATTTTGGCTTGAAATGAGGCAGCAATGGTATTTTTAATTTTTTGAATTTTTTTACTGTTTTTTTGGAATTTTCTATTCCGGGTCATGTTCGAACGAAACGGAACGATAATTTTTATTTTCCCTCTTTCTTTGCGTTTTTAAACCTATTTTGGCTTGAAAAGATGCCATGATGGTGTTTTTTAATTTTTTGAAATTGTTTGCAATTTTTTTGCCCTTTTCTTTTATGCGTCGGGCAGGAACGAAACAAAATGATAACTTTTATTTTCTCTCTTTCTCAGTGTTTTCTGACCTATTTTAGCTTGAAATGAAGATGTAATGGTATTTTTCAATTTTTTGAATTTTTTTGCTATTTTTTTGGAATTTTCTATTACGGGTCATTTTGGAACGAAACGGAACGATAATTTTTATTTTCTCTTTTTCTCTGCCTTTTTCAACCTATTATGGCTTTAAAAGATGCCATGATGGTGTTTTTTAATTTTTTGAATTTGTTTGCTATTTTTTTGTAATTTTCTATTACGCATCGGGCAAGAACGAAACAGAATGATAACATTTATTTTCTCTCTTTCTCAATCTTTTCCAACCTATTTTGGCTTAAAATGACGCCGCATTGGTATTTTTGAATTTTTGAATTTTTTTGCTACTTTTTTGGAATTTTCTATTACGGTTTGGGTAGGAATGAAACGGAACAATAATTTCTATTTTCTCCCTTTCTTGGTCTTTTCCAACCTATTTTGGCTTGAAATGAGGCAGCAATGGTATTTTTAATTTTTTGAATTTTTTTACTGTTTTTTTGGAATTTCCTATTCCGGGTCATGTTCGAACGAAACGGAACGATAATTTTTATTTTCTCTCTTTCTTTGCCTTTTTCAACCTATTTTGGCTTGAAAAGATGCCATGATAGTGTTTTTTAATTTTTTGAAATTGTTTGCTATTTTTTTGTACTTTTCTTTTATGCGTCGGGCAGGAACAAAACGAAATGATAACTTTTATTTTCTCTCTTTCTCAGTCTTTTCCAACCTAGTTTGGCTTGAAATAATGCCATAACGGTACTTTTAGATTTTTTAAATTTTTTTGCTATTTTTTTGGAATTTTCTATAACGCATTGGGTAGGAACCGAATGGAACGATAATTTTTATTCTCATTCAATCCCCATTTTCCAACCTATTTTGGCTTGAAAAGAAGCCATAATGGTATCTTTTACTCTTTCCTATTTTTTTGCTATTTTTTTGTAATTTTCTATTACGCGTCGGGCAAGAACGAAACGGAGTGATAATTCTTATTTTCTCTCTTTCACAGTCTTTTCTGACCTATTTTGGCTTGAAATGAAGCTGTAATGGTATTTTTCAGTTTTTTGAATTTTTTTGCTATATTTTTGGAATTTTCTGTTACGGGTCGTGTTGGAACGAATCGGAACGATAATTTTTATTTTCTCTCTTTCTCTGCCTTTTCCCACCTATTTTGGCTTGAAAAGAAGCCATAATGGTATTTCTTAATTTTTTGAATTTGTTTGCTTTTTTTTTTGTGATTTTCTATTACGCATCGGGCAGGAACGAAACGGAATGATAATTTTTATTTTCTCTTTTTCTCAATCTTTTCCAAACTATTTTGGCTTGAAATGATGCCGTAATCGTATTTTTTAATTTTTAGAATTTGCTAGCTGCTTTTTTGGAATTTTCTATTGGGGGTCGGGTAGAAACGAAACAGAGTGATAACTTTTATTTTCTCTCTTTCTCTGTCTTTTCCAACCAATTTTGGCTTGAAATGAAGCTATAAGGGTATTCTTTAATTTTTTTGCTACTTTTTTGGAATTTTGTATTACGGTTAGGGTAGGAACGAAACGGAATGATAATTTTTATTTTCTCTCTTTCTTGGTCTTTTCCAACCTGTTTTGCCTTGAAATGAGGCAGCAATTGTATTTTTAATTTTTTGAATTTTTTTTCTGTTGTTTTGTAATTTTCTATTACGGGTCATGTTGGAACGAAACGGAACGATAATTTTTATTTTCCCTCTTTCTTTGCGTTTTTCAACCTATTTTGGCTTGAAAAGATGCCATGATGGTGTTTTTTAATTTTTTCAAATTGTTTGCTATTTTTTTGTCCTTTTCTTTTATGCGTCGGGCAGGAACGAAACGAAATGATAACTTTTATTTTCTCTCTTTCTCAGTCTTTTCTGTCCTATTTTGGCTTGAAATGAAGCTGTAATGGTATTTTTCAATTTTTTGAATTTTTTTACTATTTTTTTGTAATTTTCTATAACGCGTCGGGCAGGAACGAAACGGAATGATAATTTTTATTTTCTCTCTTTCACAGTCTTTTCTGACCTATTTTGGCTTGAAATGAAGCTGTAATGGTACTTTTCAATTTTTTGAATTTTTTTGCTATTTTTTTGGAATTTTCTATTACGGGTCGTGTTGGAACGAAACGGAACGATAATTTTTATTTTCTCTCTTTCTCTGCCTTTTTCAACCTATTGTGGCTTTAAAAGATGCCATGATGGTGTTTTTTAATTTTTTGAATTTGTTTGCAATTATTTTGTAATTTTCTTTCACGCGTCGGGCAGGAACGAAACAGAATGATAATTTTTATTTTCTCTCTTTCATAGTCTTTTCTGACCTATTTTGGTTTGAAATGAAGCTGTAATGGTATTTTTCAATTTTTTGAATTTTTTTACTGTTTTTTTGGAATTTTCTATTACGGGTCGTGTTGGAACGAAACGGAACGATAATTTTTATTTTCTCTTTTTCTGTGCCTTTTTCAACCTATTATGGCTTTAAAAGATGCCATGATGGAGTTTTTTAATTTTTTGAATTTGTTTGCTATTTTTTTGTAATTTTCTATTACGCGTCGGGCAGGAACGAAACAGAATCATAACTTTTATTTTCTCTCTTTCTCAGTCTTTTCCAACCTAGTTTGGCTTGAAATAATGCCATAACGGTACTTTTAGATTTTTTAAATTTTTTTGCTATTTTTTTGGAATTTTCTATAACGCATTGGGTAGGAACCGAATGGAACGATACTTTTTATTCTCATTCAATCCCCATTTTCCAACCTATTTTGGCTTGAAAAGAAGCCATAATGGTATCTTTTACTCTTTCCAATTTTTTTGCTATTTTTTTGTAATTTTCTATTACGCGTCGGGCAAGAACGAAACGGAGTGATAATTTTTATTTTCTCTCTTTCACAGTCTTTTCTGACCTATTTTGGCTTGAAATGAAGCTGTAATGGTATTTTTCAGTTTTTTGAATTTTTTTGCTATTTTTTTGGAATTTTCTGTTACGGGTCGTGTTGGAACGAAACGGAACGATAATTTTTATTTTCTCTCTTTCTCTGCCTTTTCCCACCTATTTTGGCTTGAAAAGAAGCCATAATGGTATTTCTTAATTTTTTGAATTTGTTTGCTTTTTTTTTTGTGATTTTCTATTACGCATCGGGCAGGAACGAAACGGAATGATAATTTTTATTTTCTCTTTTTCTCAATCTTTTCCAAACTATTTTGGCTTGAAATGATGCCGTAATCGTATTTTTTAATTTTTTGAATTTGCTAGCTGCTTTTTTGGAATTTTCTATTGGGGGTCGGGTAGAAACGAAACAGAGTGATAACTTTTATTTTCTCTCTTTCTCTGTCTTTTCCAACCAATTTTGGCTTGAAATGAAGCTATAAGGGTATTCTTTAATTTTTTTGCTACTTTTTTGGAATTTTGTATTACGGTTAGGGTAGGAACGAAACGGAATGATAATTTTTATTTTCTCTCTTTCTTGGTCTTTTCCAACCTGTTTTGCCTTGAAATGAGGCAGCAATTGTATTTTTAATTTTTTGAATTTTTTTTCTGTTGTTTTGTAATTTTCTATTACGGGTCATGTTGGAACGAAACGGAACGATAATTTTTATTTTCCCTCTTTCTTTGCGTTTTTCAACCTATTTTGGCTTGAAAAGATGCCATGATGGTGTTTTTTAATTTTTTCAAATTGTTTGCTATTTTTTTGTCCTTTTCTTTTATGCGTCGGGCAGGAACGAAACGAAATGATAACTTTTATTTTCTCTCTTTCTCAGTCTTTTCTGTCCTATTTTGGCTTGAAATGAAGCTGTAATGGTATTTTTCAATTTTTTGAATTTTTTTACTATTTTTTTGTAATTTTCTATAACGCGTCGGGCAGGAACGAAACGGAATGATAATTTTTATTTTCTCTCTTTCACAGTCTTTTCTGACCTATTTTAGCTTGAAATGAAGATGTAATGGTATTTTTCAATTTTTTGAATTTTTTTGCTATTTTTTTGGAATTTTCTATTACGAGTCATGTTGGAACGAAACGGAACGATAATTTTTATTTTCTCTTTTTCTCTGCCTTTTTCAACCTATTATGGCTTTAAAAGATGCCATGATGGTGTTTTTTAATTTTTTGAATTTGTTTGCTATTTTTTTGTAATTTTCTATTACGCATCGGGCAGGAACGAAACAGAATGATAACATTTATTTTCTCTCTTTCTCAATCTTTTCCAACCTATTTTGGCTTAAAATGACGCCGCATTGGTATTTTTGAATTTTTGAATTTTTTTGCTACTTTTTTGGAATTTTCTATTACGGTTTGGGTAGGAATGAAACGGAACAATAATTTCTATTTTCTCCCTTTCATGGTCTTTTCCAACCTATTTTGGCTTGAAATGAGGCAGCAATGGTATTTTTAATTTTTTGAATTTTTTTTACTGCTTTTTTGGAATTTTCTATTCCGGGTCATGTTCGAACGAAACGGAACGATAATTTTTATTTTCCCTCTTTCTTTGCGTTTTTAAACCTATTTTGGCTTGAAAAGATGCCATGATGGTGTTTTTTAATTTTTTGAAATTGTTTGCAATTTTTTTGCCCTTTTCTTTTATGCGTCGGGCAGGAACGAAACAAAATGATAACTTTTATTTTCTCTCTTTCTCAGTCTTTTCTGACCTATTTTAGCTTGAAATGAAGATGTAATGGTATTTTTCAATTTTTTGAATTTTTTTGCTATTTTTTTGGAATTTTCTATTACGGGTCATTTTGGAACGAAACGGAACGATAATTTTTATTTTCTCTTTTTCTCTGCCTTTTTCAACCTATTATGGCTTTAAAAGATGCCATGATGGTGTTTTTTAATTTTTTGAATTTGTTTGCTATTTTTTTGTAATTTTCTATTACGCATCGGGCAGGAACGAAACAGAATGATAACATTTATTTTCTCTCTTTCTCAATCTTTTCCAACCTATTTTGGCTTAAAATGACGCCGCATTGGTATTTTTGAATTTTTGAATTTTTTTGCTACTTTTTTGGAATTTTCTATTACGGTTTGGGTAGGAATGAAACGGAACAATAATTTCTATTTTCTCCCTTTCTTGGTCTTTTCCAACCTATTTTGGCTTGAAATGAGGCAGCAATGGTATTTTTAATTTTTTGAATTTTTTTACTGTTTTTTTGGAATTTTCTATTCCGGGTCACGTTCGAACGAAACGGAACGATAATTTTTATTTTCCCTCTTTCTTTGCGTTTTTAAACCTATTTTGGCTTGAAAAGATGCGATGATGATGTTTTTTAATTTTTTGAAATTGTTTGCAATTTTTTTGCCCTTTTCTTTTTTGCGTCGGGCAGGAACGAAACAAAATGATAACTTTTATTTTCTCTCTTTCTCAGTCTTTTCTGCCCTATTTTAGCTTGAAATGAAGCTGTAATGGTATTTTTCAATTTTTTGAATTTTTTTACTATTTTTTTGTAATTTTCTATTACGCGTCGGGCAGGAACGAAACGGAATGATAATTTTTATTTTCTCTGTTTCACAGTCTTTTCTGACCTATTTTGGCTTGAAATGAAGCTGTAATGGTATTTTTCAATTTTTTGAATTTTTTTGCTATTTTTTTGGAATTTTCTATTACGGGTCATGTTGGAACGAAACGGAACGATAATTTTTATTTTCTCTTTTTCTCTGCCTTTTTCAAACTATTATGGCTTTAAAAGATTCCATGATGGTGTTTTTTAATTTTTTGAATTTGTTTGCTATTTTTTTGTAATTTTCTATTACGCATCGGGCAAGAACGAAACAGAATGATAACATTTATTTTCTCTCTTTCTCAATCTTTTCCAACCTATTTTCGCTTAAAATGACGCCGCATTGGTATTTTTGAATTTTTGAATTTTTACCTACTTTTTTGGAATTTTCTATTACGGTTTGGGTAGGAATGAAACGGAACAATAATTTCTATTTTCTCCCATTCTTGGTCTTTTCCAACCTATTTTGGCTTGAAATGAGGCAGCAATGGTATTTTTAATTTTTTGAATTTTTTTACTGTTTTTTTGGAATTTTCTATTCCGGGTCATGTTCGAACGAAACGGAACGATAATTTTTATTTTCCCTCTTTCTTTGCGTTTTTAAACCTATTTTGGCTTGAAAAGATGCCATGATGGTGTTTTTTAATTTTTTGAAATTGTTTGCAATTTTTTTGCCCTTTTCTTTTATGCGTCGGGCAGGAACGAAACAAAATGATAACTTTTATTTTCTCTCTTTCTCAGTCTTTTCTGACCTATTTTAGCTTGAAATGAAGATGTAATGGTATTTTTCAATTTTTTGAATTTTTTTGCTATTTTTTTGGAATTTTCTATTACGGGTCATTTTGGAACGAAACGGAACGATAATTTTTATTTTCTCTTTTTCTCTGCCTTTTTCAACCTATTATGGCTTTAAAAGATGCCATGATGGTGTTTTTTAATTTTTTGAATTTGTTTGCTATTTTTTTGTAATTTTCTATTACGCATCGGGCAAGAACGAAACAGAATGATAACATTTATTTTCTCTCTTTCTCAATCTTTTCCAACCTATTTTGGCTTAAAATGACGCCGCATTGGTATTTTTGAATTTTTGAATTTTTTTGCTACTTTTTTGGAATTTTCTATTACGGTTTGGGTAGGAATGAAACGGAACAATAATTTCTATTTTCTCCCTTTCTTGGTCTTTTCCAACCTATTTTGGCTTGAAATGAGGCAGCAATGGTATTTTTAATTTTTTGAATTTTTTTACTGTTTTTTTGGAATTTCCTATTCCGGGTCATGTTCGAACGAAACGGAACGATAATTTTTATTTTCTCTCTTTCTTTGCCTTTTTCAACCTATTTTGGCTTGAAAAGATGCCATGATAGTGTTTTTTAATTTTTTGAAATTGTTTGCTATTTTTTTGTACTTTTCTTTTATGCGTCGGGCAGGAACAAAACGAAATGATAACTTTTATTTTCTCTCTTTCTCAGTCTTTTCCAACCTAGTTTGGCTTGAAATAATGCCATAACGGTACTTTTAGATTTTTTAAATTTTTTTGCTATTTTTTTGGAATTTTCTATAACGCATTGGGTAGGAACCGAATGGAACGATAATTTTTATTCTCATTCAATCCCCATTTTCCAACCTATTTTGGCTTGAAAAGAAGCCATAATGGTATCTTTTACTCTTTCCTATTTTTTTGCTATTTTTTTGTAATTTTCTATTACGCGTCGGGCAAGAACGAAACGGAGTGATAATTCTTATTTTCTCTCTTTCACAGTCTTTTCTGACCTATTTTGGCTTGAAATGAAGCTGTAATGGTATTTTTCAGTTTTTTGAATTTTTTTGCTATATTTTTGGAATTTTCTGTTACGGGTCGTGTTGGAACGAAACGGAACGATAATTTTTATTTTCTCTCTTTCTCTGCCTTTTCCCACCTATTTTGGCTTGAAAAGAAGCCATAATGGTATTTCTTAATTTTTTGAATTTGTTTGCTTTTTTTTTTGTGATTTTCTATTACGCATCGGGCAGGAACGAAACGGAATGATAATTTTTATTTTCTCTTTTTCTCAATCTTTTCCAAACTATTTTGGCTTGAAATGATGCCGTAATCGTATTTTTTAATTTTTAGAATTTGCTAGCTGCTTTTTTGGAATTTTCTATTGGGGGTCGGGTAGAAACGAAACAGAGTGATAACTTTTATTTTCTCTCTTTCTCTGTCTTTTCCAACCAATTTTGGCTTGAAATGAAGCTATAAGGGTATTCTTTAATTTTTTTGCTACTTTTTTGGAATTTTCTATTACGGTTAGGGTAGGAACGAAACGGAATGATAATTTTTATTTTCTCTCTTTCTTGGTCTTTTCCAACCTGTTTTGCCTTGAAATGAGGCAGCAATTGTATTTTTAATTTTTTGAATTTTTTTTCTGTTGTTTTGTAATTTTCTATTACGGGTCATGTTGGAACGAAACGGAACGATAATTTTTATTTTCCCTCTTTCTTTGCGTTTTTCAACCTATTTTGGCTTGAAAAGATGCCATGATGGTGTTTTTTAATTTTTTCAAATTGTTTGCTATTTTTTTGTCCTTTTCTTTTATGCGTCGGGCAGGAACGAAACGAAATGATAACTTTTATTTTCTCTCTTTATCAGTCTTTTCTGTCCTATTTTGGCTTGAAATGAAGCTGTAATGGTATTTTTCAATTTTTTGAATTTTTTTACTATTTTTTTGTAATTTTCTATAACGCGTCGGGCAGGAACGAAACGGAATGATAATTTTTATTTTCTCTCTTTCACAGTCTTTTCTGACCTATTTTGGCTTGAAATGAAGCTGTAATGGTACTTTTCAATTTTTTGAATTTTTTTGCTATTTTTTTGGAATTTTCTATTACGGGTCGTGTTGGAACGAAACGGAACGATAATTTTTATTTTCTCTCTTTCTCTGCCTTTTTCAACCTATTGTGGCTTTAAAAGATGCCATGATGGTGTTTTTTAATTTTTTGAATTTGTTTGCAATTATTTTGTAATTTTCTTTCACGCGTCGGGCAGGAACGAAACAGAATGATAATTTTTATTTTCTCTCTTTCATAGTCTTTTCTGACCTATTTTGGTTTGAAATGAAGCTGTAATGGTATTTTTCAATTTTTTGAATTTTTTTACTATTTTTTTGGAATTTTCTATTACGGGTCGTGTTGGAACGAAACGGAACGATAATTTTTATTTTCTCTTTTTCTGTGCCTTTTTCAACCTATTATGGCTTTAAAAGATGCCATGATGGAGTTTTTTAATTTTTTGAATTTGTTTGCTATTTTTTTGTAATTTTCTATTACGCGTCGGGCAGGAACGAAACAGAATAATAACTTTTATTTTCTCTCTTTCTCAGTCTTTTCCAACCTAGTTTGGCTTGAAATAATGCCATAACGGTACTTTTAGATTTTTTAAATTTTTTTGCTATTTTTTTGGAATTTTCTATAACGCATTGGGTAGGAACCGAATGGAACGATAATTTTTATTCTCATTCAATCCCCATTTTCCAACCTATTTTGGCTTGAAAAGAAGCCATAATGGTATCTTTTACTCTTTCCAATTTTTTTGCTATTTTTTTGTAATTTTCTATTACGCGTCGGGCAAGAACGAAACGGAGTGATAATTTTTATTTTCTCTCTTTCACAGTCTTTTCTGACCTATTTTGGCTTGAAATGAAGCTGTAATGGTATTTTTCAGTTTTTTGAATTTTTTTGCTATTTTTTTGGAATTTTCTGTTACGGGTCGTGTTGGAACGAAACGGAACGATAATTTTTATTTTCTCTCTTTCTCTGCCTTTTCCCACCTATTTTGGCTTGAAAAGAAGCCATAATGGTATTTCTTAATTTTTTGAATTTGTTTGCTTTTTTTTTTGTGATTTTCTATTACGCATCGGGCAGGAACGAAACGGAATGATAATTTTTATTTTCTCATTTTCTCAATCTTTTCCAAACTATTTTGGCTTGAAATGATGCCGTAATCGTATTTTTTAATTTTTTGAATTTGCTAGCTGCTTTTTTGGAATTTTCTATTGGGGGTCGGGTAGAAACGAAACAGAGTGATAACTTTTATTTTCTCTCTTTCTCTGTCTTTTCCAACCAATTTTGGCTTGAAATGAAGCTATAAGGGTATTCTTTAATTTTTTTGCTACTTTTTTGGAATTTTGTATTACGGTTAGGGTAGGAACGAAACGGAATGATAATTTTTATTTTCTCTCTTTCTTGGTCTTTTCCAACCTGTTTTGCCTTGAAATGAGGCAGCAATTGTATTTTTAATTTTTTGAATTTTTTTTCTGTTGTTTTGTAATTTTCTATTACGGGTCATGTTGGAACGAAACGGAACGATAATTTTTATTTTCCCTCTTTCTTTGCGTTTTTCAACCTATTTTGGCTTGAAAAGATGCCATGATGGTGTTTTTTAATTTTTTCAAATTGTTTGCTATTTTTTTGTCCTTTTCTTTTATGCGTCGGGCAGGAACGAAACGGAATGATAATTTTTATTTTCTCTCTTTCACAGTCTTCTCTGACCTATTTTAGCTTGAAATGAAGATGTAATGGTATTTTTCAATTTTTTGAATTTTTTTGCTATTTTTTTGGAATTTTCTATTACGAGTCATGTTGGAACGAAACGGAACGATAATTTTTATTTTCTCTTTTTCTCTGCCTTTTTCAACCTATTATGGCTTTAAAAGATGCCATGATGGTGTTTTTTAATTTTTTGAATTTGTTTGCTATTTTTTTGTAATTTTCTATTACGCATCGGGCAGGAACGAAACAGAATGATAACATTTATTTTCTCTCTTTCTCAATCTTTTCCAACCTATTTTCGCTTAAAATGACGCCGCATTGGTATTTTTGAATTTTTGAATTTTTTTGCTACTTTTTTGGAATTTTCTATTACGGTTTGGGTAGGAATGAAACGGAACAATAATTTCTATTTTCTCCCTTTCATGGTCTTTTCCAACCTATTTTGGCTTGAAATGAGGCGGCAATGGTATTTTTAATTTTTTGAATTTTTTTACTGTTTTTTTGGAATTTTCTATTCCGGGTCATGTTCGAACGAAACGGAACGATAATTTTTATTTTCCCTCTTTCTTTGCGTTTTTAAACCTATTTTGGCTTGAAAAGATGCGATGATGGTGTTTTTTAATTTTTTGAAATTGTTTGCAATTTTTTTGCCCTTTTCTTTTTTGCGTCGGGCAGGAACGAAACAAAATGATAACTTTTATTTTCTCTCTTTCTCAGTCTTTTCTGACCTATTTTAGCTTGAAATGAAGCTGTAATGGTATTTTTCAATTTTTTGAATTTTTTTACTATTTTTTTGTAATTTTCTATTACGCGTCGGGCAGGAACGAAACGGAATGATAATTTTTATTTTCTCTGTTTCACAGTCTTTTCTGACCTATTTTGGCTTGAAATGAAGCTGTAATGGTATTTTTCAATTTTTTGAATTTTTTTGCAATTTTTTTGGAATTTTCTATTACGGGTCATGTTGGAACGAAACGGAACGATAATTTTTATTTTCTCTTTTTCTCTGCCTTTTTCAAACTATTATGGCTTTAAAAGATTCCATGATGGTGTTTTTTAATTTTTTGAATTTGTTTGCTATTTTTTTGTAATTTTCTATTACGCATCGGGCAAGAACGAAACAGAATGATAACATTTATTTTCTCTCTTTCTCAATCTTTTCCAACCTATTTTCGCTTAAAATGACGCCGCATTGGTATTTTTGAATTTTTGAATTTTTTTGCTACTTTTTTGGAATTTTCTATTACGGTTTGGGTAGGAATGAAACGGAACAATAATTTCTATTTTCTCCCATTCTTGGTCTTTTCCAACCTATTTTGGCTTGAAATGAGGCAGCAATGGTATTTTTAATTTTTTGAATTTTTTTACTGTTTTTTTGGAATTTTCTATTCCGGGTCATGTTCGAACGAAACGGAACGATAATTTTTATTTTCCCTCTTTCTTTGCGTTTTTAAACCTATTTTGGCTTGAAAAGATGCCATGATGGTGTTTTTTAATTTTTTGAAATTGTTTGCAATTTTTTTGCCCTTTTCTTTTATGCGTCGGGCAGGAACGAAACAAAATGATAACTTTTATTTTCTCTCTTTCTCAGTCTTTTCTGACCTATTTTAGCTTGAAATGAAGATGTAATGGTATTTTTCAATTTTTTGAATTTTTTTGCTATTTTTTTGGAATTTTCTATTACGAGTCATGTTGGAACGAAACGGAACGATAATTTTTATTTTCTCTTTTTCTCTGCCTTTTTCAACCTATTATGGCTTTAAAAGATGCCATGATGGTGTTTTTTAATTTTTTGAATTTGTTTGCTATTTTTTTGTAATTTTCTATTACGCATCGGGCAGGAACGAAACAGAATGATAACATTTATTTTCTCTCTTTCTCAATCTTTTCCAACCTATTTTGGCTTAAAATGACGCCGCATTGGTATTTTTGAATTTTTGAATTTTTTTGCTACTTTTTTGGAATTTTCTATTACGGTTTGGGTAGGAATGAAACGGAACAATAATTTCTATTTTCTCCCGTTCTTGGTCTTTTCCAACCTATTTTGGCTTGAAATGAGGCAGGCAATGGTATTTTTAATTTTTTGAATTTTTTTACTGTTTTTTTGGAATTTTCTATTCCGGGTCATGTTCGAACGAAACGGAACGATAATTTTTATTTTCCCTCTTTCTTTGCGTTTTTAAACCTATTTTGGCTTGAAAAGATGCGATGATGGTGTTTCTTAATTTTTTGAAATTGTTTGCAATTTTTTTGCCCTTTTCTTTTTTGCGTCGGGCAGGAACGAAACAAAATGATAACTTTTATTTTCTCTCTTTCTCAGTCTTTTCTGACCTATTTTAGCTTGAAATGAAGCTGTAATGGTATTTTTCAATTTTTTGAATTTTTTTGCTATTTTTTTGGAATTTTCTATTACGGGTCATTTTGGAACGAAACGGAACGATAATTTTTATTTTCTCTTTTTCTCTGCCTTTTTCAACCTATTATGGCTTTAAAAGATGCCATGATGGTGTTTTTTAATTTTTTGAATTTGTTTGCTATTTTTTTGTAATTTTCTATTACGCATCGGGCAGGAACGAAACAGAATGATAACATTTATTTTCTCTCTTTCTCAATCTTTTCCAACCTATTTTGGCTTAAAATGACGCCGCATTGGTATTTTTGAATTTTTGAATTTTTTTGCTACTTTTTTTGAATTTTCTATTACGGTTTGGGTAGGAATGAAACGGAACAATAATTTCTATTTTCTCCCTTTCTTGGTCTTTTCCAGCCTATTTTGGCTTGAAATGAGGCAGCAATGGTATTTTTAATTTTTTGAATTTTTTTACTGTTTTTTTGGAATTTCCTATTCCGGGTCATGTTCGAACGAAACGGAACGATAATTTTTATTTTCTCTCTTTCTTTGCCTTTTTCAACCTATTTTGGCTTGAAAAGATGCCATGATAGTGTTTTTTAATTTTTTGAAATTGTTTGCTATTTTTTTGTACTTTTCTTTTATGCGTCGGGCAGGAACAAAACGAAATGATAACTTTTATTTACTCTCTTTCTCAGTCTTTTCCAACCTAGTTTGGCTTGAAATAATGCCATAACGGTACTTTTAGATTTTTTAAATTTTTTTGCTATTTTTTTGGAATTTTCTATAACGCATTGGGTAGGAACCGAATGGAACGATAATTTTTATTCTCATTCAATCCCCATTTTCCAACCTATTTTGGCTTGAAAAGAAGCCATAATGGTATCTTTTACTCTTTCCAATTTTTTTGCTATTTTTTTGTAATTTTCTATTACGCGTCGGGCAAGAACGAAACGGAGTGATAATTCTTATTTTCTCTCTTTCACAGTCTTTTCTGACCTATTTTGGCTTGAAATGAAGCTGTAATGGTATTTTTCAGTTTTTTGAATTTTTTTGCTATATTTTTGGAATTTTCTGTTACGGTCGTGTTGGAACGAAACGGAACGATAATTTTTATTTTCTCTCTTTCTCTGCCTTTTCCCACCTATTTTGGCTTGAAAAGAAGCCATAATGGTATTTCTTAATTTTTTGAATTTGTTTGCTTTTTTTTTTGTGATTTTCTATTACGCATCGGGCAGGAACGAAACGGAATGATAATTTTTATTTTCTCTTTTTCACAATCTTTTCCAAACTATTTTGGCTTGAAATGATGCCGTAATCGTATTTTTTAATTTTTAGAATTTGCTAGCTGCTTTTTTGGAATTTTCTATTGGGGGTCGGGTAGAAACGAAACAGAGTGATAACTTTTATTTTCTCTCTTTCTCTGTCTTTTCCAACCAATTTTGGCTTGAAATGAAGCTATAAGGGTATTCTTTAATTTTTTTGCTACTTTTTTGGAATTTTCTATTACGGTTAGGGTAGGAACGAAACGGAATGATAATTTTTATTTTCTCTCTTTCTTGGTCTTTTCCAACCTGTTTTGCCTTGAAATGAGGCAGCAATTGTATTTTTAATTTTTTGAATTTTTTTTCTGTTGTTTTGTAATTTTCTATTACGGGTCATGTTGGAACGAAACGGAACGATAATTTTTATTTTCCCTCTTTCTTTGCGTTTTTCAACCTATTTTGGCTTGAAAAGATGCCATGATGGTGTTTTTTAATTTTTTCAAATTGTTTGCTATTTTTTTGTCCTTTTCTTTTATGCGTCGGGCAGGAACGAAACGAAATGATAACTTTTATTTTCTCTCTTTCTCAGTCTTTTCTGTCCTATTTTGGCTTGAAATGAAGCTGTAATGGTATTTTTCAATTTTTTTAATTTTTTTACTATTTTTTTGGAATTTTCTATTACGGGTCGTGTTGGAACGAAACGGAACGATAATTTTTATTTTCTCTTTTTCTCTGCCTTTTTCAACCTATTATGGCTTTAAAAGATGCCATGATGGAGTTTTTTAATTTTTTGAATTTGTTTGCTATTTTTTTGAAATTTTCTATTACGCGTCGGGCAGGAACGAAACAGAATGATAACATTTTATTTTCTCTCTTTCTCAGTCTTTTCCAACCTATTTTGGCTTAAAATGAAGCCGCATTGGTATTTTTGAATTTTTGAATTTTTTTGCTACTTTTTTGGAATTTTCTATTACGGTTAGGGTAGGAACGAAACGGAACGATAATTTCTATTTTCTCCCTTTCTTGGTCTTTTCCAACCTATTTTGGCTTGAAATGAGGCAGTAATGGTATTTTTAATTTTTTGAATTTCTTTACTGTTTTTTTGGAATTTTCTATTGCGGGTCATGTTCGAACGAAACGGAACGATAATTTTTATTTTCTCTCTTTCTTTGCCTTTTTCAACCTATTTTGGCTTGAAAAGATGCCATGATAGTGTTTTTTAATTTTTTGAAATTGTTTGCTATTTTTTTGTACTTTTCTTTTATGCGTCGGGCAGGAACAAAACGAAATGATAACTTTTATTTTCTCTCTTTCTCAGTCTTTTCCAACCTATTTTGGCTTGAAATGATGCCATAACGGCACTTTTAGATTTTTTTAATTTTTTTGCTTTTTTTTTTAAATTTTCTATAACGCATTGGGTAGGAACCGAATGGAATGATAATTTTTATTCTCATTCAATCCCCATTTCCAACCTATTTTGGCTTTAAAAGAAGCCATAATGGTATCTTTTACTCTTTCCAATTTTTTTGCTATTTTTTTGTAATTTTCTATTAGGCGTCGGGCAAGAACGAAACGGAATGATAATTTTTATTTTCTCTCTTTCACAGTCTTTTCTGACCTATTTTGGCTTGAAATGAAGCTGTAATGGTATTTTTCAATTTTTTGAATTTTTTTGCTATTTTTTTGGATATTTCTATTACGGGTCGTGTTGGAACGAAACGGAACGATAATTTTTATTTTCTCTCTTTCTCTGCCTTTTTCAACCTATTGTGGCTTTAAAAGATGCCATGATGGTGTTTTTTAATTTTTTGAATTTGTTTGCTATTTTTTTGTAATTTTCTATTACGCATCGGGCAGGAACGAAACAGAATGATAACATTTATTTTCTCTCTTTCTCAATCTTTTCCAACCTATTTTGGCTTAAAATGACGCCGCATTGGTATTTTTGAATTTTTCAATTTTTTTGCTACTTTTTTGGAATTTTCTATTACGGTTTGGGTAGGAATGAAACGGAACAATAATTTCTATTTTCTCCCTTTCTTGGTCTTTTCCAACCTATTTTGGCTTGAAATGAGGCGGCAATGGTATTTTTAATTTTTTGAATTTTTTTACTGTTTTTTTGGAATTTTCTATTCCGGGTCATGTTCGAACGAAACGGAACGATAATTTTTATTTTCCCTCTTTCTTTGCGTTTTTAAACCTATTTTGGCTTGAAAAGATGCGATGATGGTGTTTTTTAATTTTTTGAAATTGTTTGCAATTTTTTTGCCCTTTTCTTTTCTGCGTTGGGCAGGAACGAAACAAAATGATAACTTTTATTTTCTCTCTTTCTCAGTCTTTTCTGACCTATTTTAGCTTGAAATGAAGCTGTAATGGTATTTTTCAATTTTTTGAATTTTTTTACTATTTTTTTGTAATTTTCTATTACGCGTCGGGCAGGAACGAAACGGAATGATAATTTTTATTTTCTCTGTTTCACAGTCTTTTCTGACCTATTTTGGCTTGAAATGAAGCTGTAATGGTATTTTTCAATTTTTTGAATTTTTTTGCTATTTTTTTGGAATTTTCTATTACGGGTCATGTTGGAACGAAACGGAACGATAATTTTTATTTTCTCTTTTTCTCTGCCTTTTTCAAACTATTATGGCTTTAAAAGATTCCATGATGGTGTTTTTTAATTTTTTGAATTTGTTTGCTATTTTTTTGTAATTTTCTATTACGCATCGGGCAAGAACGAAACAGAATGATAACATTTATTTTCTCTCTTTCTCAATCTTTTCCAACCTATTTTCGCTTAAAATGACGCCGCATTGGTATTTTTGAATTTTTGAATTTTTTTGCTACTTTTTTGGAATTTTCTATTACGGTTTGGGTAGGAATGAAACGGAACAATAATTTCTATTTTCTCCCATTCTTGGTCTTTTCCAACCTATTTTGGCTTGAAATGAGGCAGCAATGGTATTTTTAATTTTTTGAATTTTTTTACTCTTTTTTTGGAATTTTCTATTCCGGGTCATGTTCGAACAAAACGGAACGATAATTTTTATTTTCCCTCTTTCTTTGCGTTTTTAAACCTATTTTGGCTTGAAAAGATGCCATGATGGTGTTTTTTAATTTTTTGAAATTGTTTGCAATTTTTTTGCCCTTTTCTTTTATGCGTCGGGCAGGAACGAAACAAAATGATAACTTTTATTTTCTCTCTTTCTCAGTCTTTTCTGACCTATTTTAGCTTGAAATGAAGATGTAATGGTATTTTTCAATTTTTTGAATTTTTTTGCTATTTTTTTGGAATTTTCTATTACGGGTCATTTTGGAACGAAACGGAACGATAATTTTTATTTTCTCTTTTTCTCTGCCTTTTTCAACCTATTATGGCTTTAAAAGATGCCATGATGGTGTTTTTTAATTTTTTGAATTTGTTTGCTATTTTTTTGTAATTTTCTATTACGCATCGGGCAGGAACGAAACAGAATGATAACATTTATTTTCTCTCTTTCTCAATCTTTTCCAACCTATTTTGGCTTAAAATGACGCCGCATTGGTATTTTTGAATTTTTGAATTTTTTTGCTACTTTTTTGGAATTTTCTATTACGGTTTGGGTAGGAATGAAACGGAACAATAATTTCTATTTTCTCCCTTTCTTGGTCTTTTCCAACCTATTTTGGCTTGAAATGAGGCAGCAATGGTATTTTTAATTTTTTGAATTTTTTTACTGTTTTTTTGGAACTTCCTATTCCGGGTCATGTTCGAACGAAACGGAACGATAATTTTTATTTTCTCTCTTTCTTTGCCTTTTTCAACCTATTTTGGCTTGAAAAGATGCCATGATAGTGTTTTTTAATTTTTTGAAATTGTTTGCTATTTTTTTGTACTTTTCTTTTATGCGTCGGGCAGGAACAAAACGAAATGATAACTTTTATTTACTCTCTTTCTCAGTCTTTTCCAACCTAGTTTGGCTTGAAATAATGCCATAACGGTACTTTTAGATTTTTTAAATTTTTTTGCTATTTTTTTGGAATTTTCTATAACGCATTGGGTAGGAACCGAATGGAACGATAATTTTTATTCTCATTCAATCCCCATTTTCCAACCTATTTTGGCTTGAAAAGAAGCCATAATGGTATCTTTACTCTTTCCAATTTTTTTGCTATTTTTTTGTAATTTTCTATTACGCGTCGGGCAAGAACGAAACGGAGTGATAATTCTTATTTTCTCTCTTTCACAGTCTTTTCTGACCTATTTTGGCTTGAAATGAAGCTGTAATGGTATTTTTCAGTTTTTTGAATTTTTTTGCTATATTTTTGGAATTTTCTGTTACGGGTCGTGTTGGAACGAAACGGAACGATAATTTTTATTTTCTCTCTTTCTCTGCCTTTTCCCACCTATTTTGGCTTGAAAAGAAGCCATAATGGTATTTCTTAATTTTTTGAATTTGTTTGCTTTTTTTTTTTGTGATTTTCTATTACGCATCGGGCAGGAACGAAACGGAATGATAATTTTTATTTTCTCTTTTTCACAATCTTTTCCAAACTATTTTGGCTTGAAATGATGCCGTAATCGTATTTTTTAATTTTTAGAATTTGCTAGCTGCTTTTTTGGAATTTTCTATTGGGGGTCGGGTAGAAACGAAACAGAGTGATAACTTTTATTTTCTCTCTTTCTCTGTCTTTTCCAACCAATTTTGGCTTGAAATGAAGCTATAAGGGTATTCTTTAATTTTTTTGCTACTCTTTTGGAATTTTCTATTACGGTTAGGGTAGGAACGAAACGGAATGATAATTTTTATTTTCTCTCTTTCTTGGTCTTTTCCAACCTGTTTTGCCTTGAAATGAGGCAGCAATTGTATTTTTAATTTTTTGAATTTTTTTTCTGTTGTTTTGTAATTTTCTATTACGGGTCATGTTGGAACGAAACGGAACGATAATTTTTATTTTCCCTCTTTCTTTGCGTTTTTCAACCTATTTTGGCTTGAAAAGATGCCATGATGGTGTTTTTTAATTTTTTCAAATTGTTTGCTATTTTTTTGTCCTTTTCTTTTATGCGTCGGGCAGGAACGAAACGAAATGATAACTTTTATTTTCTCTCTTTCTCAGTCTTTTCTGTCCTATTTTGGCTTGAAATGAAGCTGTAATGGTATTTTTCAATTTTTTGAATTTTTTTACTATTTTTTTGTAATTTTCTATAACGCGTCGGGCAGGAACGAAACGGAATGATAATTTTTATTTTCTCTCTTTCACAGTCTTTTCTGACCTATTTTGGCTTGAAATGAAGCTGTAATGGTACTTTTCAATTTTTTGAATTTTTTTGCTATTTTTTTGGAATTTTCTATTACGGGTCGTGTTGGAACGAAACGGAACGATAATTTTTATTTTCTCTCTTTCTCTGCCTTTTTCAACCTATTGTGGCTTTAAAAGATGCCATGATGGTGTTTTTTAATTTTTTGAATTTGTTTGCAATTATTTTGTAATTTTCTTTCACGCGTCGGGCAGGAACGAAACAGAATGATAATTTTTATTTTCTCTCTTTCTTTGCCTTTTTCAACCTATTTTGGCTTGAAAAGATGCCATGATAGTGTTTTTTAATTTTTTGAAATTGTTTGCTATTTTTTTGTACTCTTCTTTTATGCGTCGGGCAGGAACAAAACGAAATGATAACTTTTATTTTCTCTCTTTCTCAGTCTTTTCCAACCTAGTTTGGCTTGAAATGATGCCATAACGGTACTTTTAGATTTTTTAAATTTTTTTGCTATTTTTTTGGAATTTTCTATAACGCATTGGGTAGGAACCGAATGGAATGATAATTTTTATTCTCATTCAATCCCCATTTTCCAACCTATTTTGGCTTGAAAAGAAGCCATAATGGTATCTTTTACTCTTTCCAATTTTTTGGCTATTTTTTTGTAATTTTCTATTACGCGTCGGGCAAGAACGAAACGGAATGATAATTTTTATTTTCTCTCTTTCACAGTCTTTTCTGATCTATTTTGCTTTGAAATGAAGCTGTAATGGTATTTTCCAATTTTTTGAATTTTTTTGCTATTTTTTCGGAATTTTCTATTAGGGGTCGTGTTGGAACGAAACGGAACGATAATTTTTATTTTCTCTCTTCCTCTGCCTTTTTCAACCTATTGTGGCTTTAAATGATGCCGTAATCGTATTTTTTAATTTTTTGAATTTGCTAGCTGCTTTTTTGGAATTTTCTATTGGGGGTCGAGTAGAAACGAAACAGAGTGATAACTTTTATTTTCTCTCTTTCTCAGTCTTTTCCAACCAATTTTGGCTTGAAATGAAGCTATAAGGGTATTCTTTAATTTTTTTGCTACTTTTTTGGAATTTTCTATTACGGTTAGGGTAGGAACGAAACGGAATGATAATTTTTATTTTCTCTCTTTCTTGGTCTTTTCCAACCTGTTTTGCCTTGAAATGAGGCAGCATTTGTATTTTTAATTTTTTGAATTTTTTTTCTGTTGTTTTGTAATTTTCTATTACGGGTCATGTTGGAACGAAACGGAACGATAATTTTTATTTTCCCTCTTTCTTTGCGTTTTTCAACCTATTTTGGCTTGAAAAGATGCCATGATGGTGTTTTTTAATTTTTTCAAATTGTTTGCTATTTTTTTGTCCTTTTCTTTTATGCGTCGGGCAGGAACGAAACGAAATGATAACTTTTATTTTCTCTCTTTCTCAGTCTTTTCTGTCCTATTTTGGCTTGAAATGAAGCTGTAATGGTATTTTTCAATTTTTTGAATTTTTTTGCTATTTTTTTGGATATTTCTATTACGGGTCGTGTTGGAACGAAACGGAACGATAATTTTTATTTTCTCTCTTTCTCTGCCTTTTTCAACCTATTGTGGCTTTAAAAGATGCCATGATGGTGTTTTTTAATTTTTTGAATTTGTTTGCAATTATTTTGTAATTTTCTTTCACGCGTCAGGCAGGAACCAAACGGAGTGATAATTTTTATTTTCTCTCTTTCTTTGCCTTTTCCTACCTATTTTGGCTTGAAAAGAAGCCATAATGGTATTTCTTAATTTTTTGAATTTGTTTGCTTTTTTTTTTTGTAATTTTCTATTACGCATCGGGCAGGAACGAAACGAAATGAAAATTTTTATTTTCTCTTTTTCTCAATCTTTTCCAAACTATTTTGGCTTGAAATGATGCCGTAATCGTATTTTTTAATTTTTTGAATTTGCTAGCTGCTTTTTTGGAATTTTCTATTGCGGGTCGGGTAGAAACGAAACAGAGTGATAACTTTTATTTTCTCTCTTTCTCAGTCTTTTCCAACCAATTTTGGCTTGAAATGAAGCTATAAGGGTATTTTTTAATTTTTTTGCTACTTTTTTGGAATTTTCTATTACGGTTAGGGTAGCAACGAAACGGAATGATAATTTTTATTTTCTCTCTTTCTTGTTCTTTTCCAACCTGTTTTGCCTTGAAATGAGGCAGCAATGGTATTTTCAATTTTTTGAATTTTTTTACTGTTGTTTTGGAATTTTCTATTACGGGACATGTTGGAACGAAACGGAACGATAATTTTTATTTTCCCTCTTTCTTTGCGTTTTTCAACCTATTTTAGCTTGAAAAGATGCCATGATGGTGTTTTTTAGTTTTTTGAAATTGTTTGCAATTTTTTTGTCCTTTTCTTTTATGCGTCGGGCAGGAACGAAACAAAATGATAACTTTTATTTTCTATCTTTCTCAGTCTTTTCTGACCTATTTTAGCTTGAAATGAAGCTGTAATGGTATTTTTCAATTTTTTGAATTTTTTTACTATTTTTTTGTAATTTTCTATTACGCGTCGGGCAGGAACGAAACGGAATGATAATTTTTATTTTCTCTGTTTCACAGTCTTTTCTGACCTATTTTGGCTTGAAATGAAGCTGTAATGGTATTTTTCAATTTTTTGAATTTTTTTGCTATTTTTTTGGAATTTTCTATTACGGGTCATGTTGGAACGAAACGGAACGATAATTTTTATTTTCTCTTTTTCTCTGCCTTTTTCAAACTATTATGGCTTTAAAAGATGCCATGATGGTGTTTTTTAATTTTTTGAATTTGTTTGCTATTTTTTTGTAATTTTCTATTACGCATCGGGCTAGAACGAAACAGAATGATAACATTTATTTTCTCTCTTTCTCAATCTTTTCCAACCTATTTTGGCTTAAAATGACGCCGCATTGGTATTTTTGAATTTTTGAATTTTTTTGCTACTTTTTTGGAATTTTCTATTACGGTTTGGGTAGGAATGAAACGGAACAATAATTTCTATTTTCTCCCTTTCTTGGTCTTTTCCAACCTATTTTGGCTTGAAATGAGGCAGCAATGGTATTTTTAATTTTTTGAATTTTTTTACTGTTTTTTTGTAATTTTCTATTCCGGGTCATGTTCGAACGAAACGGAACGATAATTTTTATTTTCCCTCTTTCTTTGCGTTTTTCAACCTATTTTGGCTTGAAAAGATGCCATGATGCTGTTTTTTAATTTTTTGAAATTGTTTGCAATTTTTTTGTCCTTTTCTTTTATGCGTCGGGCAGGAACGAAACAAAATGATAACTTTTATTTTCTCTCTTTCTCAGTCTTTTCTGACCTATTTTCGCTTGAAATGAAGCTGTAATGGTATTTTTCAATTTTTTGAATTTTTTTACTATTTTTTTGTAATTTTCTATTTCGCGTCGGGCAGGAACGAAACGGAATGATAATTTTTATTTTCTCTGTTTCACAGTCTTTTCTGACCTATTTTGGCTTGAAATGAAGCTGTAATGGTATTTTTCAATTTTTTGAATTTTTTTGCTATTTTTTTTAAAATTTTCTATTACGGGTCATGTTGAAACGAATCGGAACGATACTTTTTATTTTCTCTTTTTCTCTGCCTTTTTCAACCTATTATGGCTTTAAAAGATGCCATGAATGGTGTTTTTTAATTTTTTGAATTTGTTTGCTATTTTTTTGTAATTTTCTATTACGCATCGAGCAGGAACGAAACAGAATGATAACATTTATTTTCTCTCTTTCTCAATCTTTTCCAACCTATTTTGGCTTAAAATGACGCCGCATTGGTATTTTTGAATTTTTGAATTTTTTTGCAACTTTTTTGGAATTTTCTATTACGGTTTGGGTAGGAATGAAACGGAAAAATAATTTCTATTTTCTCCCTTTCTTGGTCTTTTCCAACCTATTTTGGCTTGAAATGAGGCAGCAATGGTATTTTTAATTTTTTGAATTTTTTTACTGTTTTTTTGGAATTTTCTATTCCGGGTCATGTTCGAACGAAACGGAACGATAATTTTTATTTTCTCTCTTTCTTTGCCTTTTTCAACCGATTTTGGCTTGAAAAGATGCCATGATAGTGTTTTTTAATTTTTTGAAATTGTTTGCTATTTTTTTGTACTCTTCTTTTATGCGTCGGGCAGGAACAAAACGAAATGATAACTTTTATTTTCTCTCTTTCTCAGTCTTTTCCAACCTAGTTTGGCTTGAAATGATGCCATAACGGTACTTTTAGATTTTTTAAATTTTTTTGCTATTTTTTTGGAATTTTCTATAACGCATTGGGTAGGAACCGAATGGAATAATAATTTTTATTCTCATTCAATCCCCATTTTCCAACCTATTTTGGCTTGAAAAGAAGCCATAATGGTATCTTTTACTCTTTCCAATTTTTTGGCTATTTTTTTGTAATTTTCTATTACGCGTCGGGCAAGAACGAAACGGAATGATAATTTTTATTTTCTCTCTTTCACAGTCTTTTCTGATCTATTTTGCTTTGAAATGAAGCTGTAATGGTATTTTCCAATTTTTTGAATTTTTTTGCTATTTTTTCGGAATTTTCTATTAGGGGTCGTGTTGGAACGAAACGGAACGATAATTTTTATTTTCTCTCTTCCTCTGCCTTTTTCAACCTATTGTGGCTTTAAATGATGCCGTAATCGTATTTTTTAATTTTTTGAATTTGCTAGCTGCTTTTTTGGAATTTTCTATTGGGGGTCGAGTAGAAACGAAACAGAGTGATAACTTTTATTTTCTCTCTTTCTCAGTCTTTTCCAACCAATTTTGGCTTGAAATGAAGCTATAAGGGTATTCTTTAATTTTTTTGCTACTTTTTGGAATTTTCTATTACGGTTAGGGTAGGAACGAAACGGAATGATAATTTTTATTTTCTCTCTTTCTTGGTCTTTTCCAACCTGTTTTGCCTTGAAATGAGGCAGCATTTGTATTTTTAATTTTTTGAATTTTTTTTCTGTTGTTTTGTAATTTTCTATTACGGGTCATGTTGGAACGAAACGGAACGATAATTTTTATTTTCCCTCTTTCTTTGCGTTTTTCAACCTATTTTGGCTTGAAAAGATGCCATGATGGTGTTTTTTAATTTTTTCAAATTGTTTGCTATTTTTTTGTCCTTTTCTTTTATGCGTCGGGCAGGAACGAAACGAAATGATAACTTTTATTTTCTCTCTTTCTCAGTCTTTTCTGTCCTATTTTGGCTTGAAATGAAGCTGTAATGGTATTTTTCAATTTTTTGAATTTTTTTGCTATTTTTTTGGATATTTCTATTACGGGTCGTGTTGGAACGAAACGGAACGATAATTTTTATTTTCTCTCTTTCTCTGCCTTTTTCAACCTATTGTGGCTTTAAAAGATGCCATGATGGTGTTTTTTAATTTTTTGAATTTGTTTGCAATTATTTTGTAATTTTCTTTCACGCGTCAGGCAGGAACCAAACGGAGTGATAATTTTTATTTTCTCTCTTTCTTTGCCTTTTCCTACCTATTTTGGCTTGAAAAGAAGCCATAATGGTATTTCTTAATTTTTTGAATTTGTTTGCTTTTTTTTTTTGTAATTTTCTATTACGCATCGGGCAGGAACGAAACGAAATGAAAATTTTTATTTTCTCTTTTTCTCAATCTTTTCCAAACTATTTTGGCTTGAAATGATGCCGTAATCGTATTTTTTAATTTTTTGAATTTGCTAGCTGCTTTTTTGGAATTTTCTATTGCGGGTCGGGTAGAAACGAAACAGAGTGATAACTTTTATTTTCTCTCTTTCTCAGTCTTTTCCAATCAATTTTGGCTTGAAATGAAGCTATAAGGGTATTTTTTAATTTTTTTGCTACTTTTTTGGAATTTTCTATTACGGTTAGGGTAGCAACGAAACGGAATGATAATTTTTATTTTCTCTCTTTCTTGTTCTTTTCCAACCTGTTTTGCCTTGAAATGAGGCAGCAATGGTATTTTCAATTTTTTGAATTTTTTTACTGTTGTTTTGGAATTTTCTATTACGGGACATGTTGGAACGAAACGGAACGATAATTTTTATTTTCCCTCTTTCTTTGCGTTTTTCAACCTATTTTAGCTTGAAAAGATGCCATGATGGTGTTTTTTAGTTTTTTGAAATTGTTTGCAATTTTTTTGTCCTTTTCTTTTATGCGTCGGGCAGGAACGAAACAAAATGATAACTTTTATTTTCTATCTTTCTCAGTCTTTTCTGACCTATTTTAGCTTGAAATGAAGCTGTAATGGTATTTTTCAATTTTTTGAATTTTTTTACTATTTTTTTGTAATTTTCTATTACGCGTCGGGCAGGAACGAAACGGAATGATAATTTTTATTTTCTCTGTTTCACAGTCTTTTCTGACCTATTTTGGCTTGAAATGAAGCTGTAATGGTATTTTTCAATTTTTTGAATTTTTTTGCCATTTTTTTGGAATTTTCTATTACGGGTCATGTTGGAACGAAACGGAACGATAATTTTTATTTTCTCTTTTTCTCTGCCTTTTTCAAACTATTATGGCTTTAAAAGATGCCATGATGGTGTTTTTTAATTTTTTGAATTTGTTTGCTATTTTTTTGTAATTTTCTATTACGCATCGGGCAAGAACGAAACAGAATGATAACATTTATTTTCTCTCTTTCTCAATCTTTTCCAACCTATTTTGGCTTAAAATGACGCCGCATTGGTATTTTTGAATTTTTGAATTTTTTTGCTACTTTTTTGGAATTTTCTATTACGGTTTGGGTAGGAATGAAACGGAACAATAATTTCTATTTTCTCCCTTTCTTGGTCTTTTCCAACCTATTTTGGCTTGAAATGAGGCAGCAATGGTATTTTTAATTTTTTGAATTTTTTTACTGTTTTTTTGTAATTTTCTATTCCGGGTCATGTTCGAACGAAACGGAACGATAATTTTTATTTTCCCTCTTTCTTTGCGTTTTTCAACCTATTTTGGCTTGAAAAGATGCCATGATGCTGTTTTTTAATTTTTTGAAATTGTTTGCAATTTTTTTGTCCTTTTCTTTTATGCGTCGGGCAGGAACGAAACAAAATGATAACTTTTATTTTCTCTCTTTCTCAGTCTTTTCTGACCTATTTTAGCTTGAAATGAAGCTGTAATGGTATTTTTCAATTTTTTGAATTTTTTTACTATTTTTTTGTAATTTTCTATTTCGCGTCGGGCAGGAACGAAACGGAATGATAATTTTTATTTTCTCTGTTTCACAGTCTTTTCTGACCTATTTTGGCTTGAAATGAAGCTGTAATGGTATTTTTCAATTTTTTGAATTTTTTTGCTATTTTTTTTAAAATTTTCTATTACGGGTCATGTTGGAACGAATCGGAACGATACTTTTTATTTTCTCTTTTTCTCTGCCTTTTTCAACCTATTATGGCTTTAAAAGATGCCATGATGGTGTTTTTTAATTTTTTGAATTTGTTTGCTATTTTTTTGTAATTTTCTATTACGCATCGAGCAGGAACGAAACAGAATGATAACATTTATTTTCTCTCTTTCTCAATCTTTTCCAACCTATTTTGGCTTAAAATGACGCCGCATTGGTATTTTTGAATTTTTGAATTTTTTTGCAACTTTTTTGGAATTTTCTATTACGGTTTGGGTAGGAATGAAACGGAAAAATAATTTCTATTTTCTCCCTTTCTTGGTCTTTTCCAACCTATTTTGGCTTGAAATGAGGCAGCAATGGTATTTTTAATTTTTGAATTTTTTTACTGTTTTTTTGGAATTTTCTATTCCGGGTCATGTTCGAACGAAACGGAACGATAATTTTTATTTTCTCTCTTTCTTTGCCTTTTTCAACCTATTTTGGCTTGAAAAGATGCCATGATAGTGTTTTTTAATTTTTGAAATTGTTTGCTATTTTTTTGTACTCTTCTTTTATGCGTCGGGCAGGAACAAAACGAAATGATAACTTTTATTTTCTCTCTTTCTCAGTCTTTTCCAACCTAGTTTGGCTTGAAATGATGCCATAACGGTACTTTTAGATTTTTTAAATTTTTTTGCTATTTTTTTGGAATTTTCTATAACGCATTGGGTAGGAACCGAATGGAATAATAATTTTTATTCTCATTCAATCCCCATTTTCCAACCTATTTTGGCTTGAAAAGAAGCCATAATGGTATCTTTTACTCTTTCCAATTTTTTGGCTATTTTTTTGTAATTTTCTATTACGCGTCGGGCAAGAACGAAACGGAATGATAATTTTTATTTTCTCTCTTTCACAGTCTTTTCTGATCTATTTTGGCTTTGAAATGAAGCTGTAATGGTATTTTCCAATTTTTTGAATTTTTTTGCTATTTTTTTCGGAATTTTCTATTAGGGGTCGTGTTGGAACGAAACGGAACGATAATTTTTATTTTCTCTCTTCCTCTGCCTTTTTCAACCTATTGTGGCTTTAAATGATGCCGTAATCGTATTTTTTAATTTTTTGAATTTGCTAGCTGCTTTTTTGGAATTTTCTATTGGGGTCGAGTAGAAACGAAACAGAGTGATAACTTTTATTTTCTCTCTTTCTCAGTCTTTTCCAACCAATTTTGGCTTGAAATGAAGCTATAAGGGTATTCTTTAATTTTTTTGCTACTTTTTTGGAATTTTCTATTACGGTTAGGGTAGGAACGAAACGGAATGATAATTTTTATTTTCTCTCTTTCTTGGTCTTTTCAACCTGTTTTGCCTTGAAATGAGGCAGCATTTGTATTTTTAATTTTTTGAATTTTTTTTCTGTTGTTTTGTAATTTTCTATTACGGGTCATGTTGGAACGAAACGGAACGATAATTTTTATTTTCCCTCTTTCTTTGCGTTTTTCAACCTATTTTGGCTTGAAAAGATGCCATGATGGTGTTTTTTAATTTTTTCAAATTGTTTGCTATTTTTTTGTCCTTTTCTTTTATGCGTCGGGCAGGAACGAAACGAAATGATAACTTTTATTTTCTCTCTTTCTCAGTCTTTTCTGTCCTATTTTGGCTTGAAATGAAGCTGTAATGGTATTTTTCAATTTTTTGAATTTTTTTGCTATTTTTTGGATATTTCTATTACTGGTCGTGTTGGAACGAAACGAACGATAATTTTTATTTTCTCTCTTTCTCTGCCTTTTTCAACCTATTGTGGCTTTAAAAGATGCCATGATGGTGTTTTTTAATTTTTTGAATTTGTTTGCAATTATTTTGTAATTTTCTTTCACGCGTCAGGCAGGAACCAAACGGAGTGATAATTTTTATTTTCTCTCTTTCTTTGCCTTTTCCTACCTATTTTGGCTTGAAAAGAAGCCATAATGGTATTTCTTAATTTTTTGAATTTGTTTGCTTTTTTTTTTTGTAATTTTCTATTACGCATCGGGCAGGAACGAACGAAATGAAAATTTTTATTTTCTCTTTTTCTCAGTCTTTTCCAAACTATTTTGGCTTGAAATGATGCCGTAATCGTATTTTTTAATTTTTTGAATTTGCTAGCTGCTTTTTTGGAATTTTCTATTGCGGGTCGGGTAGAAACGAAACAGAGTGATAACTTTTATTTTCTCTCTTTCTCAGTCTTTTCCAACCAATTTTGGCTTGAAATGAAGCTATAAGGGTATTTTTTAATTTTTTTGCTACTTTTTTGGAATTTTCTATTACGGTTAGGGTAGCAACGAAACGGAATGATAATTTTTATTTTCTCTCTTTCTTGTTCTTTTCCAACCTGTTTTGCCTTGAAATGAGGCAGCAATGGTATTTTCAATTTTTTGAATTTTTTTACTGTTGTTTTGGAATTTTCTATTACGGGACATGTTGGAACGAAACGGAACGATAATTTTTATTTCCCTCTTTCTTTGCGTTTTTCAACCTATTTTAGCTTGAAAAGATGCCATGATGGTGTTTTTTAGTTTTTTGAAATTGTTTGCAATTTTTTGTCCTTTTCTTTTATGCGTCGGGCAGGAACGAAACAAATGATAACTTTTATTTTCTATCTTTCTCAGTCTTTTCTGACCTATTTTAGCTTGAAATGAAGCTGTAATGGTATTTTTCAATTTTTTGAATTTTTTTACTATTTTTTTGTAATTTTCTATTACGCGTCGGGCAGGAACGAACGGAATGATAATTTTTATTTTCTCTGTTTCACAGTCTTTTCTGACCTATTTTGGCTTGAAATGAAGCTGTAATGGTATTTTTCAATTTTTGAATTTTTTTGCTATTTTTTTGGAATTTTCTATTACGGGTCATGTTGGAACGAAACGGAACGATAATTTTTATTTTCTCTTTTTCTCTGCCTTTTTCAAACTATTATGGCTTTAAAAGATGCCATGATGGTGTTTTTTAATTTTTTGAATTTGTTTGCTATTTTTTTGTAATTTTCTATTACGCATCGGGCAAGAACGAAACAGAATGATAACATTTATTTTCTCTCTTTCTCAATCTTTTCCAACCTATTTTGGCTTAAAATGACGCCGCATTGGTATTTTTGAATTTTTGAATTTTTTTGCTACTTTTTTGGAATTTTCTATTACGGTTTGGGTAGGAATGAAACGGAACAATAATTTCTATTTTCTCCCTTTCTTGGTCTTTTCCAACCTATTTTGGCTTGAAATGAGGCAGCAATGGTATTTTTAATTTTTTGAATTTTTTTACTGTTTTTTTGTAATTTTCTATTCCGGTCATGTTCGAACGAAACGGAACGATAATTTTTATTTTCCCTCTTTCTTTGCGTTTTTCAACCTATTTTGGCTTGAAAAGATGCCATGATGCTGTTTTTTAATTTTTTGAAATTGTTTGCAATTTTTTTGTCCTTTTCTTTTATGCGTCGGGCAGGAACGAAACAAAATGATAACTTTTATTTTCTCTCTTTCTCAGTCTTTTCTGACCTATTTTAGCTTGAAATGAAGCTGTAATGGTATTTTTCAATTTTTTGAATTTTTTTACTATTTTTTTGTAATTTTCTATTTCGCGTCGGGCAGGAACGAAACGGAATGATAATTTTTATTTTCTCTGTTTCACAGTCTTTTCTGACCTATTTTGGCTTGAAATGAAGCTGTAATGGTATTTTTCAATTTTTTGAATTTTTTTGCTATTTTTTTTAAATTTTCTATTACGGGTCATGTTGGAACGAATCGGAACGATACTTTTTATTTTCTCTTTTTCTCTGCCTTTTTCAACCTATTATGGCTTTAAAAGATGCCATGATGGTGTTTTTTAATTTTTTGAATTTGTTTGCTATTTTTTTGTAATTTTCTATTACGCATCGAGCAGGAACGAAACAGAATGATAACATTTATTTTCTCTCTTTCTCAATCTTTTCCAACCTATTTTGGCTTAAAATGACGCCGCATTGGTATTTTTGAATTTTTGAATTTTTTTGCAACTTTTTTGGAATTTTTCTATTACGGTTTGGGTAGGAATGAAACGGAAAAATAATTTCTATTTTCTCCCTTTCTTGGTCTTTTCCAACCTATTTTGGCTTGAAATGAGGCAGCAATGGTATTTTTAATTTTTGAATTTTTTTACTGTTTTTTTGGAATTTTCTATTCCGGGTCATGTTCGAACGAAACGGAACGATAATTTTTATTTTCTCTCTTTCTTTGCCTTTTTCAACCTATTTTGGCTTGAAAAGATGCCATGATAGTGTTTTTTAATTTTTTGAAATTGTTTGCTATTTTTTTGTACTCTTCTTTTATGCGTCGGGCAGGAACAAAACGAAATGATAACTTTTATTTTCTCTCTTTCTCAGTCTTTTCCAACCTAGTTTGGCTTGAAATGATGCCATAACGGTACTTTTAGATTTTTTAAATTTTTTTGCTATTTTTTTGGAATTTTCTATAACGCATTGGGTAGGAACCGAATGGAATAATAATTTTTATTCTCATTCAATCCCCATTTTCCAACCTATTTTGGCTTGAAAAGAAGCCATAATGGTATCTTTTACTCTTTCCAATTTTTTGGCTATTTTTTGTAATTTTCTATTACGCGTCGGGCAAGAACGAAACGGAATGATAATTTTTATTTTCTCTCTTTCACAGTCTTTTCTGATCTATTTTGCTTTGAAATGAAGCTGTAATGGTATTTTCCAATTTTTTGAATTTTTTTGCTATTTTTTCGGAATTTTCTATTAGGGGTCGTGTTGGAACGAAACGGAACGATAATTTTTATTTTCTCTCTTCCTCTGCCTTTTTCAACCTATTGTGGCTTTAAATGATGCCGTAATCGTATTTTTTAATTTTTTGAATTTGCTAGCTGCTTTTTTGGAATTTTCTATTGGGGGTCGAGTAGAAACGAAACAGAGTGATAACTTTTATTTTCTCTCTTTCTCAGTCTTTTCCAACCAATTTTGGCTTGAAATGAAGCTATAAGGGTATTCTTTAATTTTTTTGCTACTTTTTTGGAATTTTCTATTACGGTTAGGGTAGGAACGAAACGGAATGATAATTTTTATTTTCTCTCTTTCTTGGTCTTTTCCAACCTGTTTTGCCTTGAAATGAGGCAGCATTTGTATTTTTAATTTTTTGAATTTTTTTCTGTTGTTTTGTAATTTTCTATTACGGGTCATGTTGGAACGAAACGGAACGATAATTTTTATTTTCCCTCTTTCTTTGCGTTTTTCAACCTATTTTGGCTTGAAAAGATGCCATGATGGTGTTTTTTTAATTTTTCAAATTGTTTGCTATTTTTTTGTCCTTTTCTTTTATGCGTCGGGCAGGAACGAAACGAAATGATAACTTTTATTTTCTCTCTTTCCTCAGTCTTTTCTGTCCTATTTTGGCTTGAAATGAAGCTGTAATGGTATTTTTCAATTTTTGAATTTTTTTGCTATTTTTTGGATATTTCTATTACGGGTCGTGTTGGAACGAAACGGAACGATAATTTTTATTTTCTCTCTTTCTCTGCCTTTTTCAACCTATTGTGGCTTTAAAAGATGCCATGATGGTGTTTTTTAATTTTTTGAATTTGTTTGCAATTATTTTGTAATTTTCTTTCACGCGTCAGGCAGGAACCAAACGGAGTGATAATTTTATTTTCTCTCTTTCTTTGCCTTTTCCTACCTATTTTGGCTTGAAAAGAAGCCATAATGGTATTTCTTAATTTTTTGAATTTGTTTGCTTTTTTTTTTTGTAATTTTCTATTACGCATCGGGCAGGAACGAAACGAAATGAAAATTTTTATTTTCTCTTTTTCTCAAGTCTTTTCCAAACTATTTTGGCTTGAAATGATGCCGTAATCGTATTTTTTAATTTTTTGAATTTGCTAGCTGCTTTTTTGGAATTTTCTATTGCGGGTCGGGTAGAAACGAAACAGAGTGATAACTTTTATTTTCTCTCTTTCTCAGTCTTTTCCAACCAATTTTGGCTTGAAATGAAGCTATAAGGGTATTTTTTAATTTTTTTGCTACTTTTTTGGAATTTTCTATTACGGTTAGGGTAGGCAACGAAACGGAATGATAATTTTTATTTTCTCTCTTTCTTGTTCTTTTCCAACCTGTTTTGCCTTGAAATGAGGCAGCAATGGTATTTTCAATTTTTTGAATTTTTTTACTGTTGTTTTGGAATTTTCTATTACGGGACATGTTGGAACGAAACGGAACGATAATTTTTATTTTCCCTCTTTCTTTGCGTTTTTCAACCTATTTTAGCTTGAAAGATGCCATGATGGTGTTTTTTAGTTTTTTGAAATTGTTTGCAATTTTTTTTGTCCTTTTCTTTTATGCGTCGGGCAGGGAACGAAACAAAATGATAAACTTTTATTTCTATCTTTCTCAGTCTTTTCTGACCTATTTTAGCTTGAAATGAGCTGTAATGGTATTTTTCAATTTTTGAATTTTTTACTATTTTTTTGTAATTTTCTATTACGCGTCGGGCAGGGAACGAAACGGAATGATAATTTTTATTTTCTCTGTTTCACAGTCTTTTCTGACCTATTTTGGCTTGAAATGAAGCTGTAATGGTATTTTTCAATTTTTTGAATTTTTTTGCTATTTTTTTGGAAATTTCTATTACGGGTCATGTTGGAACGAAACGGAACGATAATTTTTATTTTCTCTTTTCTCTGCCTTTTTCAACTATTATGGCTTTAAAAGATGCCATGATGGTGTTTTTTAATTTTTTGAATTTGTTTGCTATTTTTTGTAATTTTCTATTACGCATCGGGCAGGAAACGAAACAGAATGATAACATTTATTTTCTCTCTTTCTCAATCTTTTCCAACCTATTTGGCTTAAAATGACGCCGCATTGGTATTTTTGAATTTTTGAATTTTTTGCTACTTTTTTGGAATTTTCTATTACGGTTAGGGTAGGAATGAAACGGAACGAATAATTTCTATTTTCCTCCCTTTCTTGGTCTTTTCCAACCTATTTTGGCTTGAAATGAGGCAGCAATGGTATTTTTAGATTTTTGAATTTTTTACTGTTTTTTGGAATTTTCTATTCCGGGTCATGTTCGAACGAAACGGAACGATAATTTTTATTTTCCTCTCTTTCTTTGCGTTTTTCAACCTATTTTGGCTTGAAAAGATGCCATGATGCTGTTTTTTAATTTTTGAAATTGTTTGCTAATTTTTTTGTACTTTTCTTTATGCGTCGGGCAGGAACGAAACAAAATGATAACTTTTATTTTCTCTCTTTCTCAGTCTTTTCTGACCTAGTTTCGGCTTGAAATGAAGCTGTAATGGTATTTTTCAATTTTTGAATTTTTTTACTATTTTTTTGTAATTTTCTATTACGCGTCGGGCAGGAACGAAACGGAATGATAATTTTTATTTCTCTGTTTCACAGTCTTTTCTGACCTATTTTGGCTTGAAATGAAGCTGTAATGGTATTTTTCAATTTTTTGAATTTTTTTTGCTATTTTTTTTGGAATTTTCTATTACGGGTCATGTTGGAACGAAACGGAACGATAATTTTTATTTTCTCTTTTTCTCTGCCTTTTTCAAACTATTATGGCTTTAAAAGATGCCATGATGGTGTTTTTTAATTTTTTGAATTTGTTTGCTATTTTTTTGTAATTTTCTATTACGCATCGGGCAAGAACGAAACAGAATGATAACATTTATTTTCGCTCTTTCTCAATCTTTTCCAACCTATTTTGGCTTAAAATGACGCCGCATTGGTATTTTTGAATTTTTGAATTTTTTTGCTACTTTTTTGGAATTTTCTATTACGGTTTGGGTAGGAATGAAACGGAACAATAATTTCTATTTTCTCCCTTTCTTGGTCTTTTCCAACCTATTTTGGCTTGAAATGAGGCAGCAATGGTATTTTTAATTTTTTGAATTTTTTTACTGTTTTTTGGAATTTTCTATTCCGGGTCATGTTCGAACGAAACGGAACGATAATTTTTATTTTCTCTCTTTCTTTGCCTTTTTCAACCTATTTTGGCTTGAAAAGATGCCATGATAGTGTTTTTTAATTTTTTGAAATTGTTTGCTATTTTTTTGTACTTTTCTTTTATGCGTCGGGCAGGAACAAAACAAAATGATAACTTTTATATTCTCTCTTTCTCAGTCTTTTCCAACCTAGTTTGGCTTGAAATGATGCCATAACGGTACTTTTAGATTTTTTTAATTTTTTTGCTATTTTTTTGGAATTTTCTATAACGCATTGGGTAGGAACCGAATGGAATGATAATTTTTATTCTCACTCAATCCCCATTTTCCAACCTATTTTGGCTTGAAAAGAAGCCATAATGGTATCTTTTACTCTTTCCAATTTTTTTGCTATTTTTTTGTAATTTTCAATTACGCGTCGGGCAAGAACGAAACGGAATGATAATTTTTATTTTCTCTCTTTCACAGTCTTTTCTGATCTATTTTGCTTTGAAATGAAGCTGTAATGGTATTTTTCAATTTTTTGAATTTTTTTGCTATTTTTTTGGAATTTTCTATTAGGGGTCGTCTTGGAACGAAACGGAACGATAATTTTTATTTTCTCTCTTCCTCTGCCTTTTTCAACCTATTGTGGCTTTAAAAGATGCCATGATGGTGTTTTTTAATTTTTTGAATTTGTTTGCTATTTTTTTGTAATTTTCTATTACGCGTCGGGCAGGAACGAAACAGAATGATAACTTTTATTTTCTCTCTTTCTCAGTCTTTTCCAACCTATTTTGGCTTAAAATGAAGCTGCATTGGTATTTTTGAATTTTTATGCTACTTTTTTGGAATTTTCTATTACAGTTAGGGTAGGAACGAAACGGAACGATAATTTCTATTTTCTCCCTTTCTTGGTCTTTTCCAACCTATTTTGCCTTGAAATGAGGCAGCAATGGTATTTTTAGTTTTTTGAATTTTTTTACTGTTTTTTTGGAATTTTCTATTGCGGGTCATGTTCGAACGAAACGGAACGATAATTTTTATTTTCTCTCTTTCTTTGCCTTTTTCAACCTATTTTGGCTTGAAAAGATGCCATGATAGTGCTTTTTAATTTTTTGAAATTGTTTGCTATTTTTTTGTACTTTTCTTTTATGCGTCGGGTAGGAACAAAACGAAATGATAACTTTTATTTCTCTCTTTCTCAGTCTTTTCCAACCTAGTTTGGCTTGAAATGATGCCATAACGGTACTTTTAGATTTTTTTAATTTTTTTGCTATTTTTTTGGAATTTTCTATAACGCATTGGGTAGGAACCGAATGGAATGATAATTTTTATTCTCATTCAATCCCCATTTTCCAACCTATTTTGGCTTGAAAAGAAGCCATAATGGTATCTTTTACTCTTTCCAATTTTTTTGCTATTTTTTTGTAATTTTCTATTACGCGTCGGGCAAGAACGAAACGGAGTGATAATTTTTATTTTCTCTCTTTCACAGTCTTTTCTGACCTATTTTGGCTTGAAATGAAGCTGTAATGGTATTTCTCAGTTTTTTGAATTTTTTTGCTATTTTTTCGGAATTTTCTATTACGGGTCGTGTTGGAACGAAACGGAACGATAATTTTTATTTTCTCTCTTTCTCTGCCTTTTCCTACCTATTTTGGCTTGAAAAGAAGCCATAATGGTATTTCTTAATTTTTTGAATTTGTTTGCTTTTTTTTTTTGTGATTTTCTATTACGCATCGGGCAGGAACGAAACGGAATGATAATTTTTATTTTCTCTTTTTCTCAATCTTTTCCAACCTATTTTGGCTTGAAATGATGCCGTAATCGTATTTTTTAATTTTTTGAATTTGCTAGCTCCTTTTTTGGAATTTTCTATTGGGGGTCGGGTAGAAACGAAACAGAGTGATAACTTTTATTTTCTCTCTTTCTCAGTCTTTTCCAACCAATTTTGGCTTGAAATGAAGCTATAAGGGTATCTTTTAATTTATTTGCTACTTTTTTGGAATTTTCTATTACGGTTAGGGTAGCAACGAAACGGAATGATAATTTTTATTTTCTCTCTTTCTTGGTCTTTTCCAACCTGTTTTGCCTTGAAATGAGGCAGCAATGGTATTTTCAATTTTTTGAATTTTTTTACTGTTGTTTTGGAATTTCCTATTACGGGACATGTTGGAACGAAACGGAACGATAATTTTTATTTTCCCTCTTTCTTTGCGTTTTTCAACCTATTTTGTCTTGAAAAGATGCCATGATGGTGTTTTTTAATTTTTTGAAATTGTTTGCAATTTTTTTGTCCTTTTCTTTTATGCGTCGGGCAGGAACGAAACAAAATGATAACTTTTATTTTCTCTCTTTCTCAGTCTTTTCTGACCTATTTTAGCTTGAAATGAAGCTGTAATGGTATTTTTCAATTTTTTGAATTTTTTTACTATTTTTTTGTAATTTTCTATTACGCGTCGGGCAGGAACGAAACGGAATGATAATTTTTATTTTCTCTGTTTCACAGCCTTTTCTGACCTATTTTGGCTTGAAATGAAGCTGTAATGGTATTTTTCAAATTTTTGAATTTTTTTGCTATTTTTTTGGAATTTTCTATTACGGGTCATGTTGGAACGAAACGGAACGATAATTTTTATTTTCTCTTTTTCTCTGCCTTTTTCAAACTATTATGGCTTTAAAAGATGCCATGATGGTGTTTTTTAATTTTTTGAATTTGTTTGCTATTTTTTTGTAATTTTCTATTACGCATCGGGCAAGAACGAAACAGAATGATAACATTTATTTTCTCTCTTTCTCAATCTTTTCCAACCTATTTTGGCTTAAAATGACGCCGCATTGGTATTTTTGAATTTTTGTATTTTTTTGCTACTTTTTTGGAATTTTCTATTACGGTTTGGGTAGGAATGAAACGGAACAATAATTTCTATTTTCTCCCTTTCTTGGTCTTTTCCAACCTATTTTGGCTTGAAATGAGGCAGCAATGGCATTTTTAATTTTTTGAATTTTTTTACTGTTTTTTTGGAATTTTCTATTCCGGGTCATGTTCGAATGAAACGGAACGATAATTTTTATTTTCCCTCTTTCTTTGCGTTTTTAAACCTATTTTGCCTTGAAAAGATGCCATGATGGTGTTTTTTAATTTTTTGAAATTGTTTGCAATTTTTTTGCCCTTTTCTTTTATGCGTCGGGCAGGAATGAAACAAAATGATAACTTTTATTTTCTCTATTTCTTAGTCTTTTCTGACCTATTTTAGCTTGAAATGAAGCTGTAATGCTATTTTTCAATTTTTTCAATTTTTTTACTATTTTTTTGTAATTTTCTATTACGCGTCGGGCAGGAACGAAACGGAATGATAATTTTTATTTTCTCTGTTTCACAGTCTTTTCTGACCTATTTTGGCTTGAAATGAAGCTGTAATGGTATTTTTCAATTTTTTGAATTTTTTTGCTATTTTTTTGGAATTTTCTATTACGGGTCGTGTTGGAACGAAACGGAACGATAATTTTTATTTTCTCTTTTTCTCTGCCTTTTTCAACCTATTATGGCCTTAAAAGATGCCATGACGGAGTTTTTTAATTTTTTGAATTTGTTTGCTATTTTTTTGTAATTTTCTATTACGCGTCGGGCAGGAACGAAACAGAATGATAACTTTTATTTTCTCTCTTTCTCAGTCTTTTCCAACCTATTTTGGCTTAAAATGAAGCCGCATTGGTATTTTTGAATTTTTGAATTTTTTTGCTACCTTTTTGGAATTTTCTATTGCGGTTAGGGTAGGAACGAAACGGAACGATAATTTCTATTTTCTCCCTTTCTTGGTCATTTCCAACCTATTTTGGCTTGAAATGAGGCAGTAATGGTATTTTTAATTTTTTGAATTTCTTTACTGTTTTTTTGGAATTTTCTATTGCGGGTCATGTTCGAACGAAACGGAACGATAATTTTTATTTTCTCTCTTTCTTTGCCTTTTTCAACCTATTTTGGCTTGAAAAGATGCCATGATAGTGTTTTTTAATTTTTTGAAATTGTTTGCTATTTTTTTGTACTTTTCTTTTATGCGTCGGGCAGGAACAAAACGAAATGATAACTTTTATTTTCTCTCTTTCTCAGTCTTTTCCAACCTATTTTGACTTGAAATGATGCCATAACGGCAATTTTAGATTTTTTTAATTTTTTTGCTATTTTTTTGGAATTTTCTATAACGCATTGGGTAGGAACCGAATGGAATGATAATTTTTATTCTCATTCAATCCCCATTTCCAACCTATTTTGGCTCTAAAAGAAGCCATAATGGTATCTTTTACTCTTTCCAATTTTTTTGCTATTTTTTTGTAATTTTCTATTACGCGTCGGGCAAGAACGAAACGGAATGATCATTTTTATTTTCTCTCTTTCACAGTCTTTTCTGACCTATTTTGGCTTGAAATGAAGCTGTAATGGTATTCTTCAATTTTTTGAATTTTTTTGCTATTTTTTTGGAAATTTCTATTACGGGTCGTGTTGGAACGAAACAGAACGATAATTTTTATTTTCTCTCTTTCTCTGCCTTTTTCAACCTATTGTGGCTTCAAAAGATGCCATGATGGTGTTTTTTAATTTTTTGAATTTGTTTGCAATTATTTTGTAATTTTCTTTCACCCGTCGGGCAGGAACCAAACAGAGTGATAATTTTTATTTTCTCTCTTTCTCTGCCTTTTCCTACCTATTTTGGCTTGAAAAGAAGCCATAATGGTATTTCTTAATTTTTTGAATTTGTTTGCTTTTTTTTTTTGTAATTTTCTATTACGCATTGGGCAGGAACGAAACGAAATGATAATTTTTATTTTCTCTTTTTCTCAATCTTTTCCAAACTATTTTGGCTTGAAATGATGCCGTAATCGTATTTTTTAATTTTTTGAATTTGCTAGCTGCTTTTTTGGAATTTTCTATTGCGGGTCGGGTAGAAACGAAACAGAGTGATAACTTTTATTTTCTCTCTTTCTCAGTCTTTTCCAACCAATTTTGGCTTGAAATGAAGCTATAAGGGTATTTTTTAATTTTTTTGCTACTTTTTTGGAATTTTCTATTACGGGTCGTGTTGGAACGAAACGGAACGATAATTTTTATTTTCTCTTTTTCTCTGCCTTTTTCAACCTATTATGGCCTTAAAAGATGCCATGACGGAGTTTTTTAATTTTTTGAATTTGTTTGCAATTTTTTTGTCCTTTTCTTTTATGCGTCGGGCAGGAACGAAACAAAATGATAACTTTTATTTTCTCTCTTTCTCAGTCTTTTCTGACCTATTTTAGCTTGAAATGAAGCTGTAATGGTATTTTTCAATTTTTTCAATTTTTTTACTATTTTTTTGTAATTTTCTATTACGCGTCGGGCAGGAACGAAACGGAATGATAATTTTTATTTTCTCTGTTTCACAGCCTTTTCTGACCTATTTTGGCTTGAAATGAAGCTGTAATGGTATTTTTCAAATTTTTGAATTTTTTTGCTATTTTTTGGAATTTTCTATTACGGGTCATGTTGGAACGAAACGGAACGATAATTTTTATTTTCTCTTTTTCTCTGCCTTTTTAAAACTATTATGGCTTTAAAAGATGCCATGATGGTGTTTTTTAATTTTTTGAATTTGTTTGCTATTTTTTTGTAATTTTCTATTACGCAACGGGCAAGAACGAAACAGAATGATAACATTTATTTTCTCTCTTTCTCAATCTTTTCCAACCTATTTTGGCTTAAAATGACGCCGGATTGGTATTTTTGAATTTTTGAATTTTTTTGCTACTTTTTTGGAATTTTCTGTTACGGTTTGGGTAGGAATGAAACGGAACAATAATTTCTATTTTCTCCCTTTCTTGGTCATTTCCAACCTATTTTGGCTTGAAATGAGGCAGCAATGGTATTTTTAATTTTTTGAATTTTTTTACTGTTTTTTTGGAATTTTCTATTCCGGGTCATGTTCGAACGAAACGGAACGATAATTTTTATTTTCCCTCTTTCTTTGCGTTTTTAAACATATTTTGGCTTGAAAAGATGCCGTGATGGTGTTTTTTAATTTTTTGAAATTGTTTGCAATTTTTTTGCCCTTTTCTTTTATGCGTCGGGCAGGAACGAAACAAAATAATAACTTTTATTTTCTCTCTTTCTCAGTCTTTTCTGACCTATTTTAGCTTGAAATGAAGCTGTAATGGTATTTTCAATTTTTTGAATTTTTTTACTATTTTTTTGTAATTTTCTATTACGCGTCGGGCAGGAACGAAACGGAATGATAATTTTTATTTTATCTGTTTCACAGTCTTTTCTGACCTATTTTGGCTTGAAATGAAGCTGTAATGGTATTTTTCAATTTTTTGAATTTTTTTGCTATTTTTTTGGAATTTTCTATTACGGGTCATTTTGGAACGAAACGGAACGATAATTTTTATTTTCTCTTTTTCTCTGCCTTTTTCAACCTATTATGGCTTTAAAAGATGCCATGATGGTGTTTTTTAATTTTTTGAATTTGTTTGCTATTTTTTTGTAATTTTCTATTACGCATCGGGCAGGAACGAAACAGAATGATAACATTTATTTTCTCTCTTTCTCAATCTTTTCCAACCTATTTTGGCTTAAAATGAAGCCGCATTGGTATTTTTGAATTTTTGAAATTTTTTGCTACTTTTTTGGAATTTTCTATTACGGTTAGGGTAGGAACGAAACGGAACGATAATTACTATTTTCTCCCTTTCTTGGTCTTTTCAAACCTATTTTGCCTTGAAATGAGGCAGCAAGGGTATTTTTAGTTTTTTGAATTTTTTTACTGTTTTTTTGGAATTTTCTATTGCGGGTCATGTTCGAACGAAACGGAACGATAATTTTTATTTTCTCTCTTTCTTTGCCTTTTTCAACCTATTTTGGCTTGAAAAGATGCCATGATAGTGTTTTTTAATTTTTTGAAATTGTTTGCTATTTTTTTGTACTTTTCTTTTATGCGTCGGGCAGGAACAAAACGAAATGATAACTTTTATTTTCTCTCTTTCTCAGTCTTTTCCAACCTAGTTTGGCTTGAAATGATGCCATAACGGTACTTTTAGATTTTTTAAATTTTTTTGCTATTTTTTTGGAATTTTCTATAACGCATTGAGTAGGAACCGAATTTAATGATAATTTTTATTCTCATTCAATCCCCATTTTCCAACCTATTTTGGCTTGAAAAGAAGCCATAATGGTATCTTTTACTCTTTCCAATTTTTTTGCTATTTTTTTGTAATTTTCTATTACCCGTCGGGCAAGAACGAAACGGAGTGATAATTTTTATTTTCTCTCTTTCACAGTCTTTTCTGACCTATTTTGGCTTGAAATGAAGCTGTAATGGTATTTTTCAGTTTTTTGAATTTTTTTGCTATTTTTTTGGAATTTTCTGTTACGGGTCGTGTTGGAACGAAACGGAACGATAATTTTTATTTTCTCTCTTTCTCTGCCTCTTCCTACCTATTTTGGCTTGAAAAGAAGCCATAATGGTATTTCTTAATTTTTTGAATTTGTTTGCTTTTTTTTTTTTGTGATTTTCTATTACGCATCGGGCAGGAACGAAACGGAATGATAATTTTTATTTTCTCTTTTTCTCAATCTTTTCCAAACTATTTTGGCTTGAAATGATGCCGTAATCGTATTTTTTAATTTTTTGAATTTGCTAGCTGCTTTTTTGGAATTTTCTATTGGGTGTCGGGTAGAAATGAAACAGAGTGATAACTTTTATTTTCTCTCTTTCTCAGTCTTTTCCAACCAATTTTGGCTTGAAATGAAGCTATATAAGGGTATTCTTTAATTTTTTTGCTACTTTTTTGGAATTTTCTATTACGGTTAGGGTAGGAACGAAACGGAATGATAATTTTTATTTTCTCTCTTTCTTGGTCTTTTCCAACCTGTTTTGCCTTGAAATGAGGCAGCAATTGTATTTTTAATTTTTTGAATTTTTTTTCTGTTGTTTTGTAATTTTCTATTACGGGTCATGTTGGAACGAAACGGAACGATAATTTTTATTTTCCCTCTTTCTTTGCGTTTTTCAACCTATTTTGGCTTGAAAAGATGCCATGATGGTGTTTTTTAATTTTTTGAAATTGTTTGCTATTTTTTTGTCCTTTTCTTTTATGCGTCGGGCAGGAACGAAACGAAATGATAACTTTTATTTTCTCTCTTTCTCAGTCTTTTCTGTCCTATTTTGGCTTGAAATGAAGCTGTAATGGTATTTTTCAATTTTTTGAATTTTTTTACTATTTTTTTGTAATTTTCTATTACGCGTCGGGCAGGAACGAAACGGAATGATAATTTTTATTTTCTCTGTTTCACAGTCTTTTCTGACCTATTTTGGCTTGAAATGAAGCTGTAATGGTATTTTTCAGTTTTTTGAATTTTTTTGCTATTTTTTTGGAATTTTCTATTACGGGTCGTGTTGGAACGAAACGGAACGATAATTTTTATTTTCTCTCTTTCTCTGCCTTTTCCTACCTATTTTGGCTTGAAAAGAAGCCGTAATGGAATTTCTTAATTTTTTGAATTTGTTTGCTTTTTTTTTTTGTGATTTTCTATTACGCATCGGGCAGGAACGAAACGGAATGATAATTTTTATTTTCTCTTTTTCTCAATCTTTTCCAAACTATTTTGGCTTGAAATGATGCCGTAATCGTATTTTTTAATTTTTTGAATTTGCTAGCTGCATTTTTGGAATTTTCTATTGGGGGTCGGGTAGAAACGAAACAGAGTGATAACTTTTATTTTCTCTCTTTCTCAGTCTTTTCCAACCAATTTTGGCTTGAAATGAAGCTATAAGGGTATTCTTTAATTTTTTTGCTACTTTTTTGGAATTTTCTATTACGGTTAGGGTAGGAACGAAACGGAATGATAATTTTTATTTTCTCTCTTTCTTGGTCTTTTCCAACCTGTTTTGCCTTGAAATGAGGCAGCAATTGTATTTTTAATTTTTTGAATTTTTTTTCTGTTGTTTTGTAATTTTCTATTACGGGTCATGTTGGAACGAAACGGAACGATAATTTTTATTTTCCCTCTTTTTTTGCGTTTTTCAACCTATTTTGGCTTGAAAAGATGCCATGATGGTGTTTTTTAATTTTTTGAAATTGTTCGCTATTTTTTTGTCCTTTTCTTTTATGCGTCGGGCAGGAACGAAACGAAATGATAACTTTTATTTTCTCTCTTTCTCAGTCTTTTCTGTCCTATTTTGGCTTGAAATGCAGCTGTAATGGTATTTTTCAATTTTTTGAATTTTTTTACTATTTTTTTGTAATTTTCTATTACGCGTCGGGCAGGAACGAAACAGAATGATAATTTTTATTTTCTCTCTTTCACAGTCTTTTCTGACCTATTTTGGCTTGAAATGAAGCTGTAATGGTATTTTTCAATTTTTTGAATTTTTTTGCTATTTTTTTGGAATTTTCTATTACGGGTCGTGTTGGAACGAAACGGAACAATAATTTTTATTTTCTCTCTTTCTCTGCCTTTTTCAACCTATTGTGGCTTTAAAAGATGCCATGATGGTGTTTTTTAATTTTTTGAATTTCTTTGCAATTATTTTGTAATTTTCTTTCACGCGTCGGGCAGGAACCAAACGGAGTGATAATTTTTATTTTCTCTCTTTCTCTGCCTTTTCCTACCTATTTTGGCTTGAAAAGAAGCCATAATGGTATTTCTTAATTTTTTGAATTTGTTTGCTTTTTTTTTTTGTAATTTTCTATTACGCATCGGGCAGGAACGAAACGAAATGATAATTTTTATTTTCTCTTTTTCTCAATCTTTTCCAAACTATTTTGGCTTGAAATGATGCCGTAATCGTATTTTTTAATTTTTTGAATTTGCTAGCTGCTTTTTTGGAATTTTCTATTGCGGGTCGGGTAGAAACGAAACAGAGTGATAACTTTTATTTTCTCTCTTTCTCAGTCTTTTCCAACCAATTTTGGCTTGAAATGAAGCTATAAGGGTATCTTTTAATTTATTTGCTACTTTTTTGGAATTTTCTATTACGGTTAGGGTAGCAACGAAACGGAATGATAATTTTTATTTTCTCTCTTTCTTGGTCTTTTCCAACCTGTTTTGCCTTGAAATGAGGCAGCAATGGTATTTTCAATTTTTTGAATTTTTTTACTGTTGTTTTGGAATTTCCTATTACGGGACATGTTGGAACGAAACGGAACGATAATTTTTATTTTCCCTCTTTCTTTGCGTTTTTCAACCTATTTTGGCTTGAAAAGATGCCATGATGGTGTTTTTTAATTTTTTGAAATTGTTTGCAATTTTTTTGTCCTTTTCTTTTATGCGTCGGGCAGGAACGAAACCAAATGATAACTTTTATTTTCTCTCTTTCTCAGTCTTTTCTGACCTATTTTAGCTTGAAATGAAGCTGTAATGGTATTTTTCAATTTTTTGAATTTTTTTACTATTTTTTTGTAATTTTCTATTACGCGTCGGGCAGGAACGAAACGGAATGATAATTTTTATTTTCTCTGTTTCACAGCCTTTTCTGACCTATTTTGGCTTGAAATGAAGCTGTAATGGTATTTTTCAAATTTTTGAATTTTTTTGCTATTTTTTTGGAATTTTCTATTACGGGTCATGTTGGAACGAAACGGAACGATAACTTTTATTTTCTCTTTTTCTCTGCCTTTTTCAAACTATTATGGCTTTAAAGGATGCCATGATGGTGTTTTTTAATTTTTTGAATTTGTTTGCTATTTTTTTGTAATTTTCTGTTACGCATCGGGCAAGAACGAAACAGAATGATAACATTTATTTTCTCTCTTTCTCAATCTTTTCCAACCTATTTTGGCTTAAAATGACGCCGCATTGGTATTTTTGAATTTTTGTATTTTTTTGCTACTTTTTTGGAATTTTCTATTACGGTTTGGGTAGGAATGAAACGGAACAATAATTTCTATTTTCTCCCTTTCTTGGTCTTTTCCAACCTATTTTGGCTTGAAATGAGGCAGCAATGGCATTTTTAATTTTTTGAATTTTTTTACTGTTTTTTTGGAATTTTCTATTCCGGGTCATGTTCGAATGAAACGGAACGATAATTTTTATTTTCCCTCTTTCTTTGCGTTTTTAAACCTATTTTGGCTTGAAAAGATGCCATGATGGTGTTTTTTAATTTTTTGAAATTGTTTGCTATTTTTTTGTACTTTTCTTTTATGCGTCGGGCAGGAACAAAACAAAATGATAACTTTTATTTTCTCTATTTCTTAGTCTTTTCTGACCTATTTTAGCTTGAAATGAAGCTGTAATGGTATTTTTCAATTTTTTCAATTTTTTTACTATTTTTTTGTAATTTTCTATTAAGCGTCGGGCAGGAACGAAACGGAATGATAATTTTTATTTTCTCTGTTTCACAGTCTTTTCTGACCTATTTTGGCTTGAAATGAAGCTGTAATGGTATTTTTCAATTTTTTGAATTTTTTTGCTATTTTTTTGGAATTTTCTATTACGGGTCGTGTTGGAACGAAACGGAACGATAATTTTTATTTTCTCTTTTTCTCTGCCTTTTTCAACCTATTATGGCTTTAAAAGATGCCATGATGGAGTTTTTTAATTTTTTGAATTTGTTTGCTATTTTTTTGTAATTTTCTATTACGCGTCGGGCAGGAACGAAACAGAATGATAACTTTTATTTTCTCTCTTTCTCAGTCTTTTCCAACCTATTTTGGCTTAAAATGATGCCGCATTGGTATTTTTGAATTTTTGAATTTTTTTGCTACTTTTTTGGAATTTTCTATTACGGTTAGGGTAGGAACGAAAAGGAACGATAATTTCTATTTTCTCCCTTTCTTGGTCTTTTCCAACCTATTTTGGCTTGAAATGAGGCAGTAATGGAATTTTTAATTTTTTGAATTTCTTTACTGTTTTTTTGGAATTTTCTATTGCGGGTTATGTTCGAACGAAACGGAACGATAATTTTTATTTTCTCTCTTTCTTTGCCTTTTTCAACCTATTTTGGCTTGAAAAGATGCCATGATAGTGTTTTTTAATTTTTTGAAATTGTTTGCTATTTTTTTGTACTTTTCTTTTATGCGTCGGGCAGGAACAAAACGAAATGATAACTTTTATTTTCTCTCTTTCTCAGTCTTTTCCAACCTATTTTGGCTTGAAATGATGCCATAACGGCACTTTTAGATTTTTTTAATTTTTTTGCTATTTTTTTGGAATTTTCTATAACGCATTGGGTAGGAACCGAATGGAATGATAATTTTTATTCTCATTCAATCCCCATTTCGAACCTATTTTGGCTTTAAAAGAAGCCATAATGGTATCTTTTACTCTTTCCAATTTTTTTGCTATTTTTTTGTAATTTTCTATTACGCGTCGGGCAAGAACGAAACGGAATGATAATTTTTATTTTCTCTCTTTCACAGTCTTTTCTGACCTATTTTGGCTTGAAATGAAGCTGTAATGGTATTTTTCAATTTTATGAATTTTTTTGCTATTTTTTTGGATATTTCTATTACGGGTCGTGTTGGAACGAAACGGAACGATAATTTTTATTTTCTCTCTTTCTCTGCCTTTTTCAACTTATTGTGGCTTTAAAAGATGCCATGATGGTGTTTTTTAATTTTTTGAATTTGTTTGCTATTTTTTTGTAATTTTCTATTACGCGTCGGGCAGGAACGAAACAGAATGATAACTTTTATTTTCTCTCTTTCTCAGTCTTTTCCAACCTATTTTGGCTTAAAATGATGCCGCATTGGTATTTTTGAATTTTTGAATTTTTTTGCTACTTTTTTGGAATTTTCTATTACGGTTTGGGTAGGAATGAAACGGAACAATAATTTCTATTTTCTCCCTTTCTTGGTCTTTTCCAACCTATTTTGGCTTGAAATGAGGCAGCAATGGTATTTTTAATTTTTTGAATTTTTTTACTGTTTTTTTGGAATTTTCTATTCCGGGTCATGTTCGAACGAAACGGAACGATAATTTTTATTTTCTCTCTTTCTTTGCCTTTTTCAACCAATTTTGGCTTGAAAAGATGCCATGATAGTGTTTTTTAATTTTTTGAAATTGTTTGCTATTTTTTTGTACTTTTCTTTTATGCGTCGGGCAGGAACAAAACAAAATGATAACTTTTATTTTCTCTCTTTCTCAGTCTTTTCCAACCTAGTTTGGCTCTAAATGATGCCATAACGGTACTTTTAGATTTTTTTAATTTTTTTGCTATTTTTTTGGAATTTTCTATAACGCATTGGGTAGGAACCGAATGGAATGATAATTTTTATTCTCATTCAATCCCCATTTCCAACCTATTTTGGCTTTAAAAGAAGCCATAATGGTATCTTTTACTCTTTCCAATTTTTTTGCTATTTTTTTGTAATTTTCTATTACGCGTCGGGCAAGAACGAAACGGAATGATAATTTTTATTTTCTCTCTTTCACAGTCTTTTCTGACCTATTTTGGCTTGAAATGAAGCTGTAATGGTATTTTTCAATTTTATGAATTTTTTTGCTATTTTTTTGGATATTTCTATTACGGGTCGTGTTGGAACGAAACGGAACGATAATTTTTATTTTCCCTCTTTCTCTGCCTTTTTCAACTTATTGTGGCTTTAAAAGATGCCATGATGGTGTTTTTTAATTTTTTGAATTTGTTTGCTATTTTTTTGTAATTTTCTATTACGCGTCGGGCAGGAACGAAACAGAATGATAACTTTTATTTTCTCTCTTTCTCAGTCTTTTCCAACCAATTTTGGCTTGAAATGAAGCTATAAGGGTATTTTTTAATTTTTTTGCTACTTTTTTGGAATTTTCTATTACGGTTAGGGTAGCAACGAAACGGAATGATAATTTTTATTTTCTCTCTTTCTTGGCCTTTTCCTACCTGTTTTGCCTTGAAATGAGGCAGCAATGGTATTTTCAATTTTTTGAATTTTTTTACTGTTGTTTTGGAATTTTCTATTACGGGACATGTTGGAACGAAACGGAACGATAATTTTTATTTTCCCTCTTTCTTTGCATTTTTCAACCTATTTTGGCTTGAAAAGATGCCATGATGGTGTTTTTTAATTTTTTGAAATTGTTTGCAATTTTTTTGTCCTTTTCTTTTATGCGTCGGGCAGGAACGAAACAAAATAATAACTTTTATTTTCTCTCTTTCTCAGTCTTTTCTGACCTATTTTAGCTTGAAATGATGCTGTAATGGTATTTTTCAATTTTTTGAATTTTTTTACTATTTTTTTGTAATTTTTTATTACGCGTCGGGCAGGAACGAAACGGAATGATAATTTTTATTTTCTCTGTTTCACAGTCTTTTCTGACCTATTTTGGCTTGAAATGAAGCTGTAATGGTATTTTTCAATTTTTTGAATTTTTTTGCTATTTTTTTGGAATTTTCTATTACGGGTCATGTTGGAACGAAACGGAACGATAATTTTTATTTTCTCTTTTTCTCTGCCTTTTTCAAACTATTATGGCTTTAAAAGATGCCATGATGGTGTTTTTTAATTTTTTGAATTTGTTTGCTATTTTTTTGTAATTTTCTATTACGCATCGGGCAAGAACGAAACAGAATGATAACATTTATTTTCGCTCTTTCTCAATCTTTTCCAACCTATTTTGGCTTAAAATGACGCCGCATTGGTATTTTTGAATTTTTGAATTTTTTTGCTACTTTTTTGGAATTTTCTATTACGGTTTGGGTAGGAATGAAACGGAACAATAATTTCTATTTTCTCCCTTTCTTGGTCTTTTCCAACCTATTTTGGCTTGAAATGAGGCAGCAATGGTATTTTTAATTTTTTGAATTTTTTTACTGTTTTTTTGGAATTTTCTATTCCGGGTCATGTTCGAACGAAACGGAACGATAATTTTTATTTTCTCTCTTTCTTTGCCTTTTTCAACCTATTTTGGCTTGAAAAGATGCCATGATAGTGTTTTTTAATTTTTTGAAATTGTTTGCTATTTTTTTGTACTTTTCTTTTATGCGTCGGGCAGGAACAAAACAAAATGATAACTTTTATATTCTCTCTTTCTCAGTCTTTTCCAACCTAGTTTGGCTTGAAATGATGCCATAACGGTACTTTTAGATTTTTTTAATTTTTTTGCTATTTTTTTGGAATTTTCTATAACGCATTGGGTAGGAACCGAATGGAATGATAATTTTTATTCTCACTCAATCCCCATTTTCCAACCTATTTTGGCTTGAAAAGAAGCCATAATGGTATCTTTTACTCTTTCCAATTTTTTTGCTATTTTTTTGTAATTTTCAATTACGCGTCGGGCAAGAACGAAACGGAATGATAATTTTTATTTTCTCTCTTTCACAGTCTTTTCTGATCTATTTTGCTTTGAAATGAAGCTGTAATGGTATTTTTCAATTTTTTGAATTTTTTTGCTATTTTTTTGGAATTTTCTATTAGGGGTCGTCTTGGAACGAAACGGAACGATAATTTTTATTTTCTCTCTTCCTCTGCCTTTTTCAACCTATTGTGGCTTTAAAAGATGCCATGATGGTGTTTTTTAATTTTTTGAATTTGTTTGCTATTTTTTTGTAATTTTCTATTACGCGTCGGGCAGGAACGAAACAGAATGATAACTTTTATTTTCTCTCTTTCTCAGTCTTTTCCAACCTATTTTGGCTTAAAATGAAGCTGCATTGGTATTTTTGAATTTTTATGCTACTTTTTTGGAATTTTCTATTACAGTTAGGGTAGGAACGAAACGGAACGATAATTTCTATTTTCTCCCTTTCTTGGTCTTTTCCAACCTATTTTGCCTTGAAATGAGGCAGCAATGGTATTTTTAGTTTTTTGAATTTTTTTACTGTTTTTTTGGAATTTTCTATTGCGGGTCATGTTCGAACGAAACGGAACGATAATTTTTATTTTCTCTCTTTCTTTGCCTTTTTCAACCTATTTTGGCTTGAAAAGATGCCATGATAGTGCTTTTTAATTTTTTGAAATTGTTTGCTATTTTTTTGTACTTTTCTTTTATGCGTCGGGTAGGAACAAAACGAAATGATAACTTTTATTTCTCTCTTTCTCAGTCTTTTCCAACCTAGTTTGGCTTGAAATGATGCCATAACGGTACTTTTAGATTTTTTTAATTTTTTTGCTATTTTTTTGGAATTTTCTATAACGCATTGGGTAGGAACCGAATGGAATGATAATTTTTATTCTCATTCAATCCCCATTTTCCAACCTATTTTGGCTTGAAAAGAAGCCATAATGGTATCTTTTACTCTTTCCAATTTTTTTGCTATTTTTTTGTAATTTTCTATTACGCGTCGGGCAAGAACGAAACGGAGTGATAATTTTTATTTTCTCTCTTTCACAGTCTTTTCTGACCTATTTTGGCTTGAAATGAAGCTGTAATGGTATTTCTCAGTTTTTTGAATTTTTTTGCTATTTTTTCGGAATTTTCTATTACGGGTCGTGTTGGAACGAAACGGAACGATAATTTTTATTTTCTCTCTTTCTCTGCCTTTTCCTACCTATTTTGGCTTGAAAAGAAGCCATAATGGTATTTCTTAATTTTTTGAATTTGTTTGCTTTTTTTTTTTTGTGATTTTCTATTACGCATCGGGCAGGAACGAAACGGAATGATAATTTTTATTTTCTCTTTTTCTCAATCTTTTCCAACCTATTTTGGCTTGAAATGATGCCGTAATCGTATTTTTTAATTTTTTGAATTTGCTAGCTCCTTTTTTGGAATTTTCTATTGGGGGTCGGGTAGAAACGAAACAGAGTGATAACTTTTATTTTCTCTCTTTCTCAGTCTTTTCCAACCAATTTTGGCTTGAAATGAAGCTATAAGGGTATTCTTTAATTTTTTTTGCTACTTTTTTGGAATTTTCTATTACGGTTAGGGTAGGAACGAAACGGAATGATAATTTTTATTTTCTCTCTTTCTTGGTCTTTTCCAACCTGTTTTGCCTTGAAATGAGGCAGCAATTGTATTTTTAATTTTTTGAATTTTTTTTCTGTTGTTTTGTAATTTTCTATTACGGGTCATGTTGGAACGAAACGGAACGATAATTTTTATTTTCCCTATTTCTTTGCGTTTTTCAACTTATGTTGGCTTGAAAAGATGCCATGATGGTGTTTTTTAATTTTTTCAAATTGTTTGCTATTTTTTTGTCCTTTTCTTTTATGCGTCGGGCAGGAACGAAACGAAATGATAACTTTTATTTTCTCTCTTTCTCAGTCTTTTCTGTCCTATTTTGGCTTGAAATGAAGCTGTAATGGTATTTTTCAATTTTTTGAATTTGTTTACTATTTTTTTGTAATTTTCTATTACGCGTCGGGCAGGAACGAAACGGAATGATAATTTTTATTTTCTCTCTTTCACAGTCTTTTCTGACCTATTTTGGCTTGAAATGAAGCTGTAATGGTATTTTTCAATTTTTTGAATTTTTTTGCTATTTTTTTGGAATTTTCTATTACGGGTCGTGTTGGAACGAAACGGAACGATAATTTTTATTTTCTCTCTTTCTCTGCCTTTTTCAACCTATTGTGGCTTTAAAAGATGCCATGATGGTGTTTTTTAATTTTTTGAATTTGTTTGCAATTATTTTGTAATTCTCTTTCACGCGTCGGGCAGGAACGAAACAGAATGATAATTTTTATTTTCTCTCTTTCATAGTCTTTTCTGACCTATTTTGGCTTGAAATGAAGCTGTAATGGTATTTTTCAATTTTTTGAATTTTTTTGCTATTTTTTTGGAATTTTCTATTACGGGTTGTGTTGGAACGAAACGGAACGATAATTTTTATTTTCTCTTTTTCTCTGCCTTTTTCAACCTATTATGGCTTTAAAAGATGCCATGATGGAGTTTTTTAATTTTTTGAATTTGTTTGCTATTTTTTTGTAATTTTCTATTACGCGTCGGGCTGGAACGAAACAGAATGATAACTTTTATTTTCTCTCTTTCTCAGTCTTTTCCAACCTATTTTGGCTTAAAATGAAGCCGCATTTGTATTTTTGAATTTTTGAATTTTTTTGCTACTTTTTTGGAATTTTCTATTACGGTTAGGGTAGGAACGAAAAGGAACGATAATTTCTATTTTCTCCCTTTCTTGGTCTTTTCCAACCTATTTTGGCTTGAAATGAGGCAGTAGTGGTATTTTAAATTTTTTGAATTTTTTTACTGTTTTTTTGGAATTTTCTATTGCGGGTCATGTTCGAACGAAACGGAACGATAATTTTTATTTTCTCTCTTTCTTTGCCTTTTTCAACCTATTTTGGCTTGAAAAGATGCCATGATAGTGCTTTTTAATTTTTTGAAATTGTTTGCTATTTTTTTGTACTTTTCTTTTATGCGTCGGGTAGGAACAAAACGAAATGATAACTTTTATTTCTCTCTTTCTCAGTCTTTTCCAACCTAGTTTGGCTTGAAATGATGCCATAACGGTACTTTTAGATTTTTTAAATTTTTTTGCTATTTTTTTGGAATTTTCTATAACGCATTGGGTAGGAACCGAATGGAATGATAATTTTTATTCTCATTCAATCCCCATTTTCCAACCTATTTTGGCTTGAAAAGAAGCCATAATGGTATCTTTTACTCTTTCCAATTTTTTTGCTATTTTTTTGTAATTTTCTATTACGCGTCGGGCAAGAACGAAACGGAGTGATAATTTTTATTTTCTCTCTTTCACAGTCTTTTCTGACCTATTTTGGCTTGAAATGAAGCTGTAATGGTATTTCTCAGTTTTTTGAATTTTTTTGCTATTTTTTCGGAATTTTCTATTACGGGTCGTGTTGGAACGAAACGGAACGATAATTTTTATTTTCTCTCTTTCTCTGCCTTTTCCTACCTATTTTGGCTTGAAAAGAAGCCATAATGGTATTTCTTAATTTTTTGAATTTGTTTGCTTTTTTTTTTTGTGATTTTCTATTACGCATCGGGCAGGAACGAAACGGAATGATAATTTTTATTTTCTCTTTTTCTCAATCTTTTCCAACCTATTTTGGCTTGAAATGATGCCGTAATCGTATTTTTTAATTTTTTGAATTTGCTAGCTGCTTTTTTGGAATTTTCTATTGGGGGTCGGGTAGAAACGAAACAGAGTGATAACTTTTATTTTCTCTCTTTCTCAGTCTTTTCCAACCAATTTTGGCTTGAAATGAAGCTATAAGGGTATTCTTTAATTTTTTTTGCTACTTTTTTGGAATTTTCTATTACGGTTAGGGTAGGAACGAAACGGAATGATAATTTTTATTTTCTCTCTTTCTTGGTCTTTTCCAACCTGTTTTGCCTTGAAATGAGGCAGCAATTGTATTTTTAATTTTTTGAATTTTTTTTCTGTTGTTTTGTAATTTTCTATTACGGGTCATGTTGGAACGAAACGGAACGATAATTTTTATTTTCCCTATTTCTTTGCGTTTTTCAACTTATGTTGGCTTGAAAAGATGCCATGATGGTGTTTTTTAATTTTTTCAAATTGTTTGCTATTTTTTTGTCCTTTTCTTTTATGCGTCGGGCAGGAACGAAACGAAATGATAACTTTTATTTTCTCTCTTTCTCAGTCTTTTCTGTCCTATTTTGGCTTGAAATGAAGCTGTAATGGTATTTTTCAATTTTTTTGAATTTTTTTACTATTTTTTTGTAATTTTCTATTACGCGTCGGGCAGGAACGAAACGGAATGATAATTTTTATTTTCTCTCTTTCACAGTCTTTTCTGACCTATTTTGGCTTGAAATGAAGCTGTAATGGTATTTTTCAATTTTTTGAATTTTTTTGCTATTTTTTTGGAATTTTCTATTACGGGTCGTGTTGGAACAAAACGGAACGATAATTTTTATTTTCTCTCTTTCTCTGCCTTTTTCAACCTATTGTGGCTTTAAAAGATGCCATGATGGTGTTTTTTAATTTTTTGAATTTGTTTGCAATTATTTTGTAATTCTCTTTCACGCGTCGGGCAGGAACGAAACAGAATGATAATTTTTATTTTCTCTCTTTCATAGTCTTTTCTGACCTATTTTGGCTTGAAATGAAGCTGTAATGGTATTTTTCAATTTTTTGAATTTTTTTGCTATTTTTTTGGAATTTTCTATTACGGGTTGTGTTGGAACGAAACGGAACGATAATTTTTATTTTCTCTTTTTCTCTGCCTTTTTCAACCTATTATGGCTTTAAAAGTTGCCATGATGGAGTTTTTTAATTTTTTGAATTTGTTTGCTATTTTTTTGTAATTTTCTATTACGCGTCGGGCTGGAACGAAACAGAATGATAACTTTTATTTTCTCTCTTTCTCAGTCTTTTCCAACCTATTTTGGCTTAAAATGAAGCCGCATTTGTATTTTTGAATTTTTGAATTTTTTTGCTACTTTTTTGGAATTTTCTATTACGGTTAGGGTAGGAACGAAAAGGAACGATAATTTCTATTTTCTCCCTTTCTTGGTCTTTTCCAACCTATTTTGGCTTGAAATGAGGCAGTAGTGGTATTTTAAATTTTTTGAATTTCTTTACTGTTTTTTTGGAATTTTCTATTGCGGGTTATATTGGAACGAAACGGAACGATAATTTTTATTTTCTCTCTTTCTTTGCCTTTTTCAACCTATTTTGGCTTGAAAAGATGCCATGATAGTGTTTTTTAATTTTTTGAAATTGTTTGCTATTTTTTTGTACTTTTCTTTTATGCGTCGGGCAGGAACAAAAGGAAATGATAACTTTTATTTTCTCTCTTTCTCAGTCTTTTCCAACCTATTTTGGCTTGAAATGATGCCATAATGGCACTTTTAGATTTTTTTAATTTTTTTGCTATTTTTTTGGAATTTTCTATAACGCATTGGGTAGGAACCGAATGGAATGATAATTTTTATTCTCATTCAATCCCCATTTCCAACCTATTTTGGCTTTAAAAGAAGCCATAATGGTATCTTTTACTCTTTCCAATTTTTTTGCTATTTTTTTGTAATTTTCTATTACGCGTCGGGCAAGAACGAAACGGAATGATAATTTTTATTTTCTCTCTTTCACAGTCTTTTCTGACCTATTTTGGCTTGAAATGAAGCTGTAATGGTATTTTTCAATTTTATGAATTTTTTTGCTATTTTTTTGGATATTTCTATTACGGGTCGTGTTGGAACGAAACGGAACGATAATTTTTATTTTCTCTCTTTCTCTGCCTTTTTCAACTTATTGTGGCTTTAAAAGATGCCATGATGGTGTTTTTTAATTTTTTGAATTTGTTTGCTATTTTTTTGTAATTTTCTATTACGCGTCGGGCAGGAACGAAACAGAATGATAACTTTTATTTTCTCTCTTTCTCAGTCTTTTCCAACCTATTTTGGCTTAAAATGATGCCGCATTGGTATTTTTGAATTTTTGAATTTTTTTGCTACTTTTTTGGAATTTTCTATTACGGTTTGGGTAGGAATGAAACGGAACAATAATTTCTATTTTCTCCCTTTCTTGGTCTTTTCCAACCTATTTTGGCTTGAAATGAGGCAGCAATGGTATTTTTAATTTTTTGAATTTTTTTACTGTTTTTTTGGAATTTTCTATTCCGGGTCATGTTCGAACGAAACGGAACGATAATTCTTATTTTCTCTATTTCTTTGCCTTTTTCAACCTATTTTGGCTTGAAAAGATGCCATGATAGTGTTTTTTAATTTTTTGAAATTGTTTGCTATTTTTTTGTACTTTTCTTTTATGCGTCGGGCAGGAACAAAACAAAATGATAACTTTTATTTTCTCTCTTTCTCAGTCTTTTCCAACCTAGTTTGGCTTGAAATGATGCCATAACGGTACTTTTAGATTTTTTTAATTTTTTTGCTATTTTTTTGGAATTTTCTATAACGCATTGGGTAGGAACCGAATGGAATGATAATTTTTATTCTCATTCAATCCCCATTTCCAACCTATTTTGGCTTTAAAAGAAGCCATAATGGTATCTTTTACTCTTTCCAATTTTTTTGCTATTTTTTTGTAATTTTCTATTACGCGTCGGGCAAGAACGAAACGGAATGATAATTTTTATTTTCTCTCTTTCACAGTCTTTTCTGACCTATTTTGGCTTGAAATGAAGCTGTAATGGTATTTTTCAATTTTATGAATTTTTTTGCTATTTTTTTGGATATTTCTATTACGGGTCGTGTTGGAACGAAACGGAACGATAATTTTTATTTTCTCTCTTTCTCTGCCTTTTTCAACTTATTGTGGCTTTAAAAGATGCCATGATGGTGTTTTTTAATTTTTTGAATTTGTTTGCTATTTTTTTGTAATTTTTTATTACGCGTCGGGCAGGAACGAAACAGAATGATAACTTTTATTTTCTCTCTTTCTCAGTCTTTTCCAACCAATTTTGGCTTGAAATGAAGCTATAAGGGTATTTTTTAATTTTTTTGCTACTTTTTTGGAATTTTCTATTACGGTTAGGGTAGCAACGAAACGGAATGATAATTTTTATTTTCTCTCTTTCTTGGCCTTTTCCTACCTGTTTTGCCTTGAAATGAGGCAGCAATGGTATTTTCAATTTTTTGAATTTTTTTACTGTTGTTTTGGAATTTTCTATTACGGGACATGTTGGAACGAAACGGAACGATAATTTTTATTTTCCCTCTTTCTTTGCGTTTTTCAACCTATTTTGGCTTGAAAAGATGCCATGATGGTGTTTTTTAATTTTTTGAAATTGTTTGCAATTTTTTTGTCCTTTTCTTTTATGCGTCGGGCAGGAACGAAACAAAATAATAACTTTTATTTTCTCTCTTTCTCAGTCTTTTCTGACCTATTTTAGCTTGAAATGATGCTGTAATGGTATTTTTCAATTTTTTGAATTTTTTTACTATTTTTTTGTAATTTTTTATTACGCGTCGGGCAGGAACGAAACGGAATGATAATTTTTATTTTCTCTGTTTCACAGTCTTTTCTGACCTATTTTGGCTTGAAATGAAGCTGTAATGGTATTTTTCAATTTTTTGAATTTTTTTGCTATTTTTTTGGAATTTTCTATTACGGGTCATGTTGGAACGAAACGGAACGATAATTTTTATTTTCTCTTTTTCTCTGCCTTTTTCAAACTATTATGGCTTTAAAAGATGCCATGATGGTGTTTTTTAATTTTTTGAATTTGTTTGCTATTTTTTTGTAATTTTCTATTACGCATCGGGCAAGAACGAAACAGAATGATAACATTTATTTTCGCTCTTTCTCAATCTTTTCCAACCTATTTTGGCTTAAAATGACGCCGCATTGGTATTTTTGAATTTTTGAATTTTTTTGCTACTTTTTTGGAATTTTCTATTACGGTTTGGGTAGGAATGAAACGGAACAATAATTTCTATTTTCTCCCTTTCTTGGTCTTTTCCAACCTATTTTGGCTTGAAATGAGGCAGCAATGGTATTTTTAATTTTTTGAATTTTTTTACTGTTTTTTTGGAATTTTCTATTCCGGGTCATGTTCGAACGAAACGGAACGATAATTTTTATTTTCTCTCTTTCTTTGCCTTTTTCAACCTATTTTGGCTTGAAAAGATGCCATGATAGTGTTTTTTAATTTTTTGAAATTGTTTGCTATTTTTTTGTACTTTTCTTTTATGCGTCGGGCAGGAACAAAACAAAATGATAACTTTTATTTTCTCTCTTTCTCAGTCTTTTCCAACCTAGTTTGGCTTGAAATGATGCCATAACGGTACTTTTAGATTTTTTTAATTTTTTTGCTATTTTTTTGGAATTTTCTATAACGCATTGGGTAGGAACCGAATGGAATGATAATTTTTATTCTCACTCAATCCCCATTTTCCAACCTATTTTGGCTTGAAAAGAAGCCATAATGGTATCTTTTACTCTTTCCAATTTTTTTGCTATTTTTTTGTAATTTTCAATTACGCGTCGGGCAAGAACGAAACGGAATGATAATTTTTATTTTCTCTCTTTCACAGTCTTTTCTGATCTATTTTGCTTTGAAATGAAGCTGTAATGGTATTTTTCAATTTTTTGAATTTTTTTGCTATTTTTTTGGAATTTTCTATTAGGGGTCGTCTTGGAACGAAACGGAACGATAATTTTTATTTTCTCTCTTCCTCTGCCTTTTTCAACCTATTGTGGCTTTAAAAGATGCCATGATGGTGTTTTTTAATTTTTTGAATTTGTTTGCTATTTTTTTGTAATTTTCTATTACGCGTCGGGCAGGAACGAAACAGAATGATAACTTTTATTTTCTCTCTTTCTCAGTCTTTTCCAACCTATTTTGGCTTAAAATGAAGCTGCATTGGTATTTTTGAATTTTTATGCTACTTTTTTGGAATTTTCTATTACAGTTAGGGTAGGAACGAAACGGAACGAGAATTTCTATTTTCTCCCTTTCTTGGTCTTTTCCAACCTATTTTGCCTTGAAATGAGGCAGCAATGGTATTTTTAGTTTTTTGAATTTTTTTACTGTTTTTTTGGAATTTTCTATTGCGGGTCATGTTCGAACGAAACGGAACGATAATTTTTATTTTCTCTCTTTCTTTGCCTTTTTCAACCTATTTTGGCTTGAAAAGATGCCATGATAGTGCTTTTTAATTTTTTGAAATTGTTTGCTATTTTTTTGTACTTTTCTTTTATGCGTCGGGTAGGAACAAAACGAAATGATAACTTTTATTTCTCTCTTTCTCAGTCTTTTCCAACCTAGTTTGGCTTGAAATGATGCCATAACGGTACTTTTAGATTTTTTTAATTTTTTTGCTATTTTTTTGGAATTTTCTATAACGCATTGGGTAGGAACCGAATGGAATGATAATTTTTATTCTCATTCAATCCCCATTTTCCAACCTATTTTGGCTTGAAAAGAAGCCATAATGGTATCTTTTACTCTTTCCAATTTTTTTGCTATTTTTTTGTAATTTTCTATTACGCGTCGGGCAAGAACGAAACGGACTGATAATTTTTATTTTCTCTCTTTCACAGTCTTTTCTGACCTATTTTGGCTTGAAATGAAGCTGTAATGGTATTTCTCAGTTTTTTGAATTTTTTTGCTATTTTTTCGGAATTTTCTATTACGGGTCGTGTTGGAACGAAACGGAACGATAATTTTTATTTTCTCTCTTTCTCTGCCTTTTCCTACCTATTTTGGCTTGAAAAGAAGCCATAATGGTATTTCTTAATTTTTTGAATTTGTTTGCTTTTTTTTTTTTTGATTTTCTATTACGCATCGGGCAGGAACGAAACGGAATGATAATTTTTATTTTCTCTTTTTCTCAATCTTTTCCAACCTATTTTGGCTTGAAATGATGCCGTAATCGTATTTTTTATTTTTTTGAATTTGCTAGCTGCTTTTTTGGAATTTTCTATTGGGGGTCGGGTAGAAACGAAACAGAGTGATAACTTTTATTTTCTCTCTTTCTCAGTCTTTTCCAACCAATTTTGGCTTGAAATGAAGCTATAAGGGTATTCTTTAATTTTTTTTGCTACTTTTTTGGAATTTTCTATTACGGTTAGGGTAGGAACGAAACGGAATGATAATTTTTATTTTCTCTCTTTCTTGGTCTTTTCCAACCTGTTTTGCCTTGAAATGAGGCAGCAATTGTATTTTTAATTTTTTGAATTTTTTTTCTGTTGTTTTGTAATTTTCTATTACGGGTCATGTTGGAACGAAACGGAACGATAATTTTTATTTTCCCTATTTCTTTGCGTTTTTCAACTTATGTTGGCTTGAAAAGATGCCATGATGGTGTTTTTTAATTTTTTCAAATTGTTTGCTATTTTTTTGTCCTTTTCTTTTATGCGTCGGGCAGGAACGAAACGAAATGATAACTTTTATTTTCTCTCTTTCTCAGTCTTTTCTGTCCTATTTTGGCTTGAAATGAAGCTGTAATGGTATTTTTCAATTTTTTGAATTTTTTTACTATTTTTTTGTAATTTTCTATTACGCGTCGGGCAGGAACGAAACGGAATGATAATTTTTATTTTCTCTCTTTCACAGTCTTTTCTGACCTATTTTGGCTTGAAATGAAGCTGTAATGGTATTTTTCAATTTTTTGAATTTTTTTGCTATTTTTTTGGAATTTTCTATTACGGGTCGTGTTGGAACGAAACGGAACGATAATTTTTATTTTCTCTCTTTCTCTGCCTTTTTCAACCTATTGTGGCTTTAAAAGATGCCATGATGGTGTTTTTTAATTTTTTGAATTTGTTTGCAATTATTTTGTAATTCTCTTTCACGCGTCGGGCAGGAACGAAACAGAATGATAATTTTTATTTTCTCTCTTTCATAGTCTTTTCTGACCTATTTTGGCTTGAAATGAAGCTGTAATGGTATTTTTCAATTTTTTTAATTTTTTTGCTATTTTTTTGGAATTTTCTATTACGGGTTGTGTTGGAACGAAACGGAACGATAATTTTTATTTTCTCTTTTTCTCTGCCTTTTTCAACCTATTATGGCTTTAAAAGATGCCATGATGGAGTTTTTTAATTTTTTGAATTTGTTTGCTATTTTTTTGTAATTTTCTATTACGCGTCGGGCTGGAACGAAACAGAATGATAACTTTTATTTTCTCTCTTTCTCAGTCTTTTCCAACCTATTTTGGCTTAAAATGAAGCCGCATTTGTATTTTTGAATTTTTGAATTTTTTTGCTACTTTTTTGGAATTTTCTATTACGGTTAGGGTAGGAACGAAAAGGAACGATAATTTCTATTTTCTCCCTTTCTTGGTCTTTTCCAACCTATTTTGGCTTGAAATGAGGCAGTAGTGGTATTTTAAATTTTTTGAATTTTTTTACTGTTTTTTTGGAATTTTCTATTGCTGGTCATGTTCGAACGAAACGGAACGATAATTTTTATTTTCTCTCTTTCTTTGCCTTTTTCAACCTATTTTGGCTTGAAAAGATGCCATGATAGTGCTTTTTAATTTTTTGAAATTGTTTGCTATTTTTTTGTACTTTTCTTTTATGCGTCGGGTAGGAACAAAACGAAATGATAACTTTTATTTCTCTCTTTCTCAGTCTTTTCCAACCTAGTTTGGCTTGAAATGATGCCATAACGGTACTTTTAGATTTTTTTAATTTTTTTGCTATTTTTTTGGAATTTTCTATAACGCATTGGGTAGGAACCGAATGGAATGATAATTTTTATTCTCATTCAATCCCCATTTTCCAACCTATTTTGGCTTGAAAAGAAGCCATAATGGTATCTTTTACTCTTTCCAATTTTTTTGCTATTTTTTTGTAATTTTCTATTACGCGTCGGGCAAGAACGAAACGGAGTGATAATTTTTATTTTCTCTCTTTCACAGTCTTTTCTGACCTATTTTGGCTTGAAATGAAGCTGTAATGGTATTTCTCAGTTTTTTGAATTTTTTTGCTATTTTTTCGGAATTTTCTATTGCGGGTCGTGTTGGAACGAAACGGAACGATAATTTTTATTTTCTCTCTTTCTCTGCCTTTTCCTACCTATTTTGGCTTGAAAAGAAGCCATAATGGTATTTCTTAATTTTTTGAATTTGTTTGCTTTTTTTTTTGTGATTTTCTATTACGCATCGGGCAGGAACGAAACGGAATGATAATTTTTATTTTCTCTTTTTCTCAATCTTTTCCAACCTATTTTGGCTTGAAATGATGCCGTAATCGTATTTTTTAATTTTTTGAATTTGCTAGCTGCTTTTTTGGAATTTTCTATTGGGGGTCGGGTAGAAACGAAACAGAGTGATAACTTTTATTTTCTCTCTTTCTCAGTCTTTTCCAACCAATTTTGGCTTGAAATGAAGCTATAAGGGTATTCTTTAATTTTTTTTGCTACTTTTTTGGAATTTTCTATTACGGTTTGGGTAGGAACGAAACGGAATGATAATTTTTATTTTCTCTCTTTCTTGGTCTTTTCCAACCTGTTTTGCCTTGAAATGAGGCAGCAATTGTATTTTTAATTTTTTGAATTTTTTTTCTGTTGTTTTGTAATTTTCTATTACGGGTCATGTTGGAACGAAACGGAACGATAATTTTTATTTTCCCTATTTCTTTGCGTTTTTCAACTTATGTTGGCTTGAAAAGATGCCATGATGGTGTTTTTTAATTTTTTCAAATTGTTTGCTATTTTTTTGTCCTTTTCTTTTATGCGTCGGGCAGGAACGAAACGAAATGATAACTTTTATTTTCTCTCTTTCTCAGTCTTTTCTGTCCTATTTTGGCTTGAAATGAAGCTGTAATGGTATTTTTCAATTTTTTGAATTTTTTTACTATTTTTTTGTAATTTTCTATTACGCGTCGGGCAGGAACGAAACGGAATGATAATTTTTATTTTCTCTCTTTCACAGTCTTTTCTGACCTATTTTGGCTTGAAATGAAGCTGTAATGGTATTTTTCAATTTTTTGAATTTTTTTGCTATTTTTTTGGAATTTTCTATTACGGGTCGTGTTGGAACGAAACGGAACGATAATTTTTATTTTCTCTCTTTCTCTGCCTTTTTCAACCTATTGTGGCTTTAAAAGATGCCATGATGGTGTTTTTTAATTTTTTGAATTTGTTTGCAATTATTTTGTAATTCTCTTTCACGCGTCGGGCAGGAACGAAACAGAATGATAATTTTTATTTTCTCTCTTTCATAGTCTTTTCTGACCTATTTTGGCTTGAAATGAAGCTGTAATGGTATTTTTCAATTTTTTGAATTTTTTTGCTATTTTTTTGGAATTTTCTATTACGGGTTGTGTTGGAACGAAACGGAACGATAATTTTTATTTTCTCTTTTTCTCTGCCTTTTTCAACCTATTATGGCTTTAAAAGATGCCATGATGGAGTTTTTTAATTTTTTGAATTTGTTTGCTATTTTCTTGTAATTTTCTATTACGCGTCGGGCTGGAACGAAACAGAATGATAACTTTTATTTTCTCTCTTTCTCAGTCTTTTCCAACCTATTTTGGCTTAAAATGAAGCCGCATTTGTATTTTTGAATTTTTGAATTTTTTTGCTACTTTTTTGGAATTTTCTATTACGGTTAGGGTAGGAACGAAAAGGAACGATAATTTCTATTTTCTCCCTTTCTTGGTCTTTTCCAACCTATTTTGGCTTGAAATGAGGCAGTAGTGGTATTTTAAATTTTTTGAATTTCTTTACTGTTTTTTTGGAATTTTCTATTGCGGGTTATATTCGAACGAAACGGAACGATAATTTTTATTTTCTCTCTTTCTTTGCCTTTTTCAACCTATTTTGGCTTGAAAAGATGCCATGATAGTGTTTTTTAATTTTTTGAAATTGTTTGCTATTTTTTTGTACTTTTCTTTTATGCGTCGGGCAGGAACAAAAGGAAATGATAACTTTTATTTTCTCTCTTTCTCAGTCTTTTCCAACCTATTTTGGCTTGAAATGATGCCATAACGGCACTTTTAGATTTTTTTAATTTTTTTGCTATTTTTTTGGAATTTTCTATAACGCATTGGGTAGGAACCGAATGGAATGATAATTTTTATTCTCATTCAATCCCCATTTCCAACCTATTTTGGCTTTAAAAGAAGCCATAATGGTATCTTTTACTCTTTCCAATTTTTTTGCTATTTTTTTGTAATTTTCTATTACGCGTCGGGCAAGAACGAAACGGAATGATAATTTTTATTTTCTCTCTTTCACAGTCTTTTCTGACCTATTTTGGCTTGAAATGAAGCTGTAATGGTATTTTTCAATTTTATGAATTTTTTTGCTATTTTTTTGGATATTTCTATTACGGGTCGTGTTGGAACGAAACGGAACGATAATTTCTATTTTCTCTCTTTCTCTGCCTTTTTCAACTTATTGTGGCTTTAAAAGATGCCATGATGGTGTTTTTTAATTTTTTGAATTTGTTTGCTATTTTTTTGTAATTTTCTATTACGCGTCGGGCAGGAACGAAACAGAATGATAACTTTTATTTTCTCTCTTTCTCAGTCTTTTCCAACCTATTTTGGCTTAAAATGATGCCGCATTGGTATTTTTGAATTTTTGAATTTTTTTGCTACTTTTTTGGAATTTTCTATTACGGTTTGGGTAGGAATGAAACGGAACAATAATTTCTATTTTCTCCCTTTCTTGGTCTTTTCCAACCTATTTTGGCTTGAAATGAGGCAGCAATGGTATTTTTAATTTTTTGAATTTTTTTACTGTTTTTTTGGAATTTTCTATTCCGGGTCATGTTCGAACGAAACGGAACGATAATTTTTATTTTCTCAATTTCTTTGCCTTTTTCAACCTATTTTGGCTTGAAAAGATGCCATGATAGTGTTTTTTAATTTTTTGAAATTGTTTGCTATTTTTTTGTACTTTTCTTTTATGCGTCGGGCAGGAACAAAACAAAATGATAACTTTTATTTTCTCTCTTTCTCAGTCTTTTCCAACCTAGTTTGGCTTGAAATGATGCCATAACGGTACTTTTAGATTTTTTTAATTTTTTTGCTATTTTTTTGGAATTTTCTATAACGCATTGGGTAGGAACCGAATGGAATGATAATTTTTATTCTCATTCAATCCCCATTTCCAACCTATTTTGGCTTTAAAAGAAGCCATAATGGTATCTTTTACTCTTTCCAATTTTTTTGCTATTTTTTTGTAATTTTCTATTACGCGTCGGGCAAGAACGAAACGGAATGATAATTTTTATTTTCTCTCTTTCACAGTCTTTTCTGACCTATTTTGGCTTGAAATGAAGCTGTAATGGTATTTTTCAATTTTATGAATTTTTTTGCTATTTTTTTGGATATTTCTATTACGGGTCGTGTTGGAACGAAACGGAACGATAATTTTTATTTTCTCTCTTTCTCTGCCTTTTTCAACTTATTGTGGCTTTAAAAGATGCCATGATGGTGTTTTTTAATTTTTTGAATTTGTTTGCTATTTTTTTGTAATTTTTTATTACGCGTCGGGCAGGAACGAAACAGAATGATAACTTTTATTTTCTCTCTTTCTCAGTCTTTTCCAACCAATTTTGGCTTGAAATGAAGCTATAAGGGTATTTTTTAATTTTTTTGCTACTTTTTTGGAATTTTCTATTACGGTTAGGGTAGCAACGAAACGGAATGATAATTTTTATTTTCTCTCTTTCTTGGCCTTTTCCTACCTGTTTTGCCTTGAAATGAGGCAGCAATGGTATTTTCAATTTTTTGAATTTTTTTACTGTTGTTTTGGAATTTTCTATTACGGGACATGTTGGAACGAAACGGAACGATAATTTTTATTTTCCCTCTTTCTTTGCGTTTTTCAACCTATTTTGGCTTGAAAAGATGCCATGATGGTGTTTTTTAATTTTTTGAAATTGTTTGCAATTTTTTTGTCCTTTTCTTTTATGCGTCGGGCAGGAACGAAACAAAATAATAACTTTTATTTTCTCTCTTTCTCAGTCTTTTCTGACCTATTTTAGCTTGAAATGATGCTGTAATGGTATTTTTAAATTTTTTGAATTTTTTTACTATTTTTTTGTAATTTTTTATTACGCGTCGGGCAGGAACGAAACGGAATGATAATTTTTATTTTCTCTGTTTCACAGTCTTTTCTGACCTATTTTGGCTTGAAATGAAGCTGTAATGGTATTTTTCAATTTTTTGAATTTTTTTGCTATTTTTTTGGAATTTTCTATTACGGGTCATGTTGGAACGAAACGGAACGATAATTTTTATTTTCTCTTTTTCTCTGCCTTTTTCAAACTATTATGGCTTTAAAAGATGCCATGATGGTGTTTTTTAATTTTTTGAATTTGTTTGCTATTTTTTTGTAATTTTCTATTACGCATCGGGCAAGAACGAAACAGAATGATAACATTTATTTTCGCTCTTTCTCAATCTTTTCCAACCTATTTTGGCTTAAAATGACGCCGCATTGGTATTTTTGAATTTTTGAATTTTTTTGCTACTTTTTTGGAATTTTCTATTACGGTTTGGGTAGGAATGAAACGGAACAATAATTTCTATTTTCTCCCTTTCTTGGTCTTTTCCAACCTATTTTGGCTTGAAATGAGGCAGCAATGGTATTTTTAATTTTTTGAATTTTTTTTACTGTTTTTTTGGAATTTTCTATTCCGGGTCATGTTCGAACGAAACGGAACGATAATTTTTATTTTCTCTCTTTCTTTGCCTTTTTCACCTATTTTGGCTTGAAAAGATGCCATGATAGTGTTTTTTAATTTTTGAAATTGTTTGCTATTTTTTTGTACTTTTCTTTTATGCGTCGGGCAGGAACAAAACAAAATGATAACTTTTATTTTCTCTCTTTCTCAGTCTTTTCCAACCTAGTTTGGCTTGAAATGATGCCATAACGGTACTTTTAGATTTTTTTTAATTTTTTTGCTATTTTTTTGGAATTTTCTATAACGCATTGGGTAGGAACCCGAATGGAATGATAATTTTTATTCTCACTCAATCCCCATTTTCCAACCTATTTTGGCTTGAAAAGAAGCCATAATGGTATCTTTTACTCTTTCCAATTTTTTTGCTATTTTTTTGTAATTTTCAATTACGCGTCGGGCAAGAACGAAACGGAATGATAATTTTTATTTTCTCTCTTTCACAGTCTTTTCTGATCTATTTTGCTTTGAAATGAAGCTGTAATGGTATTTTTCAATTTTTTGAATTTTTTTGCTATTTTTTTGGAATTTTCTATTAGGGGTCGTCTTGGAACGAAACGGAACGATAATTTTATTTTCTCTCTTCTCTGCCTTTTTCAACCTATTGTGGCTTTAAAAGATGCCATGATGGTGTTTTTTAATTTTTTGAATTTGTTTGCTATTTTTTTGTAATTTTCTATTACGCGTCGGGCAGGAACGAAACAGAATGATAACTTTTATTTTCTCTCTTTCTCAGTCTTTTCCAACCTATTTTGGCTTAAAATGAAGCTGCATTGGTATTTTTGAATTTTTATGCTACTTTTTTGGAATTTTCTATTACAGTTAGGGTAGGAACGAAACGGAACGATAATTTCTATTTCTCCCTTTCTTGGTCTTTTCCAACCTATTTTGCCTTGAAATGAGGCAGCAATGGTATTTTTAGTTTTTTGAATTTTTTTACTGTTTTTTTGGAATTTTCTATTGCGGGTCATGTTCGAACGAAACGGAACGATAATTTTTATTTTCTCTCTTTCTTTGCCTTTTTCAACCTATTTTGGCTTGAAAAGATGCCATGATAGTGCTTTTTAATTTTTTGAAATTGTTTGCTATTTTTTGTACTTTTCTTTTATGCGTCGGGTAGGAACAAAACGAAATGATAACTTTTATTTTCTCTCTTTCTCAGTCTTTTCCAACCTAGTTTGGCTTGAAATGATGCCATAACGGTACTTTTAGATTTTTTAATTTTTTTGCTATTTTTTTGGAATTTTCTATAACGCATTGGGTAGGAACCGAATGGAATGATAATTTTTATTCTCATTCAATCCCCATTTCCAACCTATTTTGGCTTGAAAAGAAGCCATAATGGTATCTTTTACTCTTTCCAATTTTTTTGCTATTTTTTTGTAATTTTCTATTACGCGTCGGGCAAGAACGAAACGGAGTGATAATTTTTATTTTCTCTCTTTCACAGTCTTTTCTGACCTATTTTGGCTTGAAATGAAGCTGTAATGGTATTTCTCAGTTTTTTAGAATTTTTTTGCTATTTTTTCGGAATTTTCTATTACGGGTCGTGTTGGAACGAAACGGAACGATAATTTTTATTTTCTCTCTTTCTCTGCCTTTTCCTACCTATTTTGGCTTGAAAAGAAGCCATAATGGTATTTCTTAATTTTTGAATTTGTTTGCTTTTTTTTTTGTGATTTTCTATTACGCATCGGGCAGGAACGAAACGGAATGATAATTTTTATTTTCTCTTTTTCTCAATCTTTTCCAACCTATTTTGGCTTGAAATGATGCCGTAATTCGTATTTTTTAATTTTTTGAATTTGCTAGCTGCTTTTTGGAATTTTCTATTGGGGGTCGGGTAGAAACGAAACAGAGTGATAACTTTATTTTCTCTCTTTCTCAGTCTTTTCCAACCAATTTTGGCTTGAAATGAAGCTATAAGGGTATTCTTTAATTTTTTTTGCTACTTTTTTGGAATTTTCTATTACGGTTAGGGTAGGAACGAAACGGAATGATAATTTTTATTTTCTCTCTTTCTTGGTCTTTTCCAACCTGTTTTGCCTTGAAATGAGGCTAGCAATGGTATTTTTAATTTTTTTGAATTTTTTTTCTGTTGTTTTGTAATTTTCTATTACGGGTCATGTTGGAACGAAACGGAACGATAATTTTTATTTTCCCTATTTCTTTGCGTTTTTCAACTTATGTTGGCTTGAAAAGATGCCATGATGGTGTTTTTTAATTTTTTCAAATTGTTTGCTATTTTTTTGTCCTTTTCTTTTATGCGTCGGGCAGGAACGAAACGAAATGATAACTTTTATTTTCTCTCTTTCTCAGTCTTTTCTGTCCTATTTTGGCTTGAAATGAAGCTGTAATGGTATTTTTCAATTTTTTGAATTTTTTTACTATTTTTTTTGTAATTTTCTATTACGCGTCGGGCAGGAACGAAACGGAATGATAATTTTTATTTTCTCTCTTTCACAGTCTTTTCTGACCTATTTTGGCTTGAAATGAAGCTGTAATGGTATTTTTCAATTTTTTGAATTTTTTTGCTATTTTTTTGGAATTTTCTATTACGGGTCGTGTTGGAACGAAACGGAACGATAATTTTTATTTTCTCTCTTTCTCTGCCTTTTTCAACCTATTGTGGCTTTAAAAGATGCCATGATGGTGTTTTTTAATTTTTTGAATTTGTTTGCAATTATTTTGTAATTCTCTTTCACGCGTCGGGCAGGAACGAAACAGAATGATAATTTTTATTTTCTCTCTTTCATAGTCTTTTCTGACCTATTTTGGCTTGAAATGAAGCTGTAATGGTATTTTTCAATTTTTTGAATTTTTTTGCTATTTTTTTGGAATTTTCTATTACGGGTTGTGTTGGAACGAAACGGAACGATAATTTTATTTTTCTCTTTTTCTCTGCCTTTTTCAACCTATTATGGCTTTAAAAGATGCCATGATGGAGTTTTTTAATTTTTTGAATTTGTTTGCTATTTTTTTGTAATTTTCTATTACGCGTCGGGCTGGAACGAAACAGAATGATAACTTTTATTTTCTCTCTTTCTCAGTCTTTTCCAACCTATTTTGGCTTAAAATGAAGCCGCATTTGTATTTTTGAATTTTGAATTTTTTGCTACTTTTTTGGAATTTTCTATTACGGTTAGGGTAGGAACGAAAAGGAACGATAATTTCTATTTTCTCCCTTTCTTGGTCTTTTCCAACCTATTTTGGCTTGAAATGAGGCAGTAGTGGTATTTTAAATTTTTTGAATTTCTTTACTGTTTTTTTGGAATTTTCTATTGCGGGTTATATTCGAACGAAACGGAACGATAATTTTTATTTCTCTCTTTCTTTGCCTTTTTCAACCTATTTTGCTTGAAAAGATGCCATGATAGTGTTTTTTAATTTTTTGAAATTGTTTGCTATTTTTTTGTACTTTTCTTTTATGCGTCGGGCAGGAACAAAAGGAAATGATAACTTTATTTTCTCTCTTTCTCAGTCTTTTCCAACCTATTTTGGCTTGAAATGATGCCATATAACGGCACTTTTAGATTTTTTTTAATTTTTTTTGCTATTTTTTTGGAATTTTCTATAACGCATTGGGTAGGAACCGAATGGAATGATAATTTTATTCTCATTCAATCCCCATTTCCAACCTATTTTGGCTTTAAAAGAAGCCATAATGGTATCTTTTACTCTTTCCAATTTTTTTGCTATTTTTTTGTAATTTTCTATTACGCGTCGGGCAAGAACGAAACGGAATGATAATTTTTATTTTCTCTCTTTCACAGTCTTTTCTGACCTATTTTGGCTTGAAATGAAGCTGTAATGGTATTTTTCAATTTTATGAATTTTTTTGCTATTTTTTTGGATATTTCTATTACGGGTCGTGTTGGAACGAAACGGAACGATAATTTTTATTTCTCTCTTTCTCTGCCTTTTTCAACTTATTGTGGCTTTAAAAGATGCCATGATGGTGTTTTTTAATTTTTTGAATTTGTTTGCCTATTTTTTTGTAATTTTCTATTACGCGTCGGGCAGGAACGAAACAGAATGATAACTTTTATTTTCTCTCTTTCTCAGTCTTTTCCAACCTATTTTGGCTTAAAATGATGCCAGCATTGGTATTTTTGAATTTTTGAAATTTTTTTGCTACTTTTTTGGAATTTTCTTTACGGTTTGGGTAGGAATGAAACGGAACAATAATTTCTATTTCTCCATTTCTTGGTCTTTTCCAACCTATTTTGGCTTGAAATGAGGCAGCAATGGTATTTTCAATTTTTGAATTTTTTTTACTGGGTTTTTTTGGAATTTTCCTATTCCGGGTCATGTTCGAACGAACAAGCGGAACGATAATTTTTATTTTCCTCTATTTCTTTTGCCTTTTTCCAACCTATTTTGGCTTGAAAAGTATGCCATGATAGTGTTTTTAATTTTTGAAATTGTTTGCCTATTTTTTTGTACTTTTCTTTTATGCGTCGGGCAGGAATCAAAACAAAATGATAACGTTTATTTTCTCTCTTTCTCCGTCTTTTCCAACCTAGTTTGGCTTGAATGATGCCGAATACGGTACTTTTAGATTTTTTTAATTTTTTTGCTATTTTTTGGAATTTTCTATAACGCATTGGGTAGGAACCGAATGGGAATGATAATTTTTATTCTCATTCAATCCCATTTCCAACCTATTTTGGCTTTATAAAGAAGCCATAATGGTATCTTTTACTCTTTCCAATTTTTTGCTATTTTTTTGTAATTTTCTGTTACGCGTCGGTGCAAGAAACGAAACGGAATGATAATTTTTATTTCTCTCTTTCACAGTCTTTTCTGACCTATTTTGGCTTGAAATGAAGCTGTAATGGTATTTTTCAATTTTATGAATTTTTTTGCTATTTTTTTGGATATTTCTATTACGGTCGTGTTGGAACGAAACGGAACGATAATTTTTATTTTCTCTCTTTCTCTGCCTTTTTCAACTATTGTGGCTTTAAAAGATGCCATGATGGTGTTTTTTAATTTTTTGAATTTGTTGCTATTTTTTTGTAATTTTTTATTACGCGTCGGGCAGGAACGAA
>CM068732.1:37204238-37259238 GCA_035136125.1 Quercus rubra
TTTTTTGGAATTTTCTATTACGAGTCGAGTAGGAACTCATTGGAACGATTTTTTTTTTTTTTATTTTATTTATTTTCTCTCTTTCTCAGCCTTCCCTAACTTATTTTGGCTTGGAAAGAAGCCACAATATTGTTTTTTTAATTTTTTTAAATTTTTTTTGCTATTTTTTTTTTAATTTTCTACTACGGGTCGGTTAGGAAGTCATTGAAATGATTTTTTTTTTTCTCTCTTTCTCAACCTTTCCCAACTTATTTTGGCTTGAAAAGATGCCATAATGGTGTTTTTTTTTTAATTTTGTCAATTTTTTTGCTATTTTTTTTTTTAATTTTCTATTGTCGGTCTTGTAAGAACTCATCGGAACGATTTTTTTTTATTGTCTCTCTTTCTCGGCCTTTCCCAACCTATTTTGGCTTGAAAAGAAGCCGTAATGGTGTTTTTTTAATTTTTTGAAATTTTTTGCTATTTTTTTGGAATTCTCTATTACAGTTCAGGTAAGAACTCATCGGAACGATTTTTTTTTTATTTTCTCTCTTTGTCCACCTTCCCCAACATATTTTGGCTGGAAAAGAAGCCATAATAGTGTTTTCTAATTTTTTGAATTTTTTTATTATTTTTTTCGTATTTTCTATTACGGGTCAGGTAGGAACTTGTTGGAACGATTTTTTTATTTTTATTTTTATTTTCTCTCTTTCTCTGCCTTTCCCAGCTTATTTTGGCTTGAAGAGAAGCCATAATGGTGTTTTTTAATTTTTTGAATTTTTTTGCTTTTTTTTTGGAATTTTCTATTACGGGTCAGGTCGGAACTCATCGGAACGATTTTTTTTTATTTTTCTTTCTTTCTCGGCCGTTCTCAACTTTTTTTGGCTTGAAAAGAAGCCATAATAGTGTTTTTTAATTTTTTTAATTTTTTTGCTATTTTTTTGGAATTTTCTATTACGGGTCGGGTAGGAACTCATCGGAACGATTTATTTTGTTTTCTCTCTTTATCGGCCTTCTCCAACTTATTTTGGCTTGAAAAGAAGCCAGAATGGGGTTTTTAAATTTTTTGAATTTTTTTGCTATTTTTTTGGAATTCTCTATTCCAGGTCGGGTAGGAAATGATCGAAACGATAATTTTTATTTTCTCTCTTTCTTGGCCTGTCCTAACTGATTTTGTCTTGAAAAGAAGCTATAATGGTGTTTTTTAATTTTTTGGATTTTTTTGCTATTTATTTGGAATTCCCTATTACGGGTCGGTTTGGAAATGATCGGAACGGTAATTTTTATTTTCACTCTTTCTCGGCTTTTCCCGCCCTGTTTTGGCTTGAAAAGAAGCCTTAATGATGTTTTTAAAATTTTTTTGCTATTTTTTTGGAATTCTCTATTACGGGTTGAGTAGGAACAACGGAACGATAATTTTTATTTTCTCTCTTTCTCCGCATTTCCCAACCTGTTTTGGCTTGAAAAGTAGCCATAATGGTGTTTTCTAATTTTTTGAATTTTTTTGGAATTTTCTATTATGGGTCGGGAAGGAACTCCTCGGAACGATTTTTTTTATTTTCTCTCTTTCTCGGCCATTCCCAACTTATTTTGGCTTGAAAAGTTGCCAAAATAGTGGTTTTTAATTTTTTGAATTTTTTTGCTATTTTTTGGAATTTTCTATTACGAGTCGAGTAGGAACTTATTGGAACGATTTTTTATTTTCTCTCTTTTTCGGCCTTCCCCAACTTATTTTGGCTTCAAAAGAAGCCACAATGGTGTTTTTGAATTTTTTTTGAATTTTATTGCTATTTTTTTTTAATTTTCTATTACGGGTTGGGTAGGAACTTGTTGGAACGATTTTTTTTTTTCTCTCTTTCTCGGCCTTCCCCAACTTATTTTGGCTTGAAAAGTTACCAAAATGGTGGATTTTAATTTTTTAAATTTTTTTGCTATTTTTTTGGAATTTTCTATTACGAGTTGAGTAGGAACTCATTGGAACGATTTTTTTTTTTTATTTTTTTTTTATTTTCTCTCTTTCTCAGCCTTCCCTAACTTATTTTGGCTTGGAAAGAAGCCACAATATTGTTTTTTAATTTTTTTAATTTTTTTGCTATTTTTTTTTAATTTTCTACTACGGGTCGGTTAGGAAGTCATTGAAATGATTTTTTTTTTCTCTCTTTCTCAACCTTTCCCAACTTATTTTGGCTTGAAAAGATGCCATAATGGTGTTTTTTTTTTAATTTTGTCAATTTTTTTGCTATTTTTTTTTTTAATTTTCTATTGTCGGTCTTGTAAGAACTCATCGGAACGATTTTTTTTATTGTCTCTCTTTCTCGGCCTTTCCCAACCTATTTTGGCTTGAAAAGAAGCCGTAATGGTGTTTTTTTAATTTTTTGAAATTTTTTGCTATTTTTTTGGAATTCTCTATTACAGTTCAGGTAAGAACTCATCGGAACGATTTTTTTTTTATTTTCTCTCTTTGTCCACCTTCCCCAACATATTTTGGCTGGAAAAGAAGCCATAATAGTGTTTTCTAATTTTTTGAATTTTTTTATTATTTTTTTCGTATTTTCTATTACGGGTCAGGTAGGAACTTGTTGGAACGATTTTTTTATTTTTATTTTTATTTTCTCTCTTTCTCTGCCTTTCCCAGCTTATTTTGGCTTGAAGAGAAGCCATAATGGTGTTTTTTAATTTTTTGAATTTTTTTGCTTTTTTTTTGGAATTTTCTATTACGGGTCAGGTCGGAACTCATCGGAACGATTTTTTTTTATTTTTCTTTCTTTCTCGGCCGTTCTCAACTTTTTTTGGCTTGAAAAGAAGCCATAATAGTGTTTTTTAATTTTTTTAATTTTTTTGCTATTTTTTTGGAATTTTCTATTACGGGTCGGGTAGGAACTCATCGGAACGATTTATTTTGTTTTCTCTCTTTATCGGCCTTCTCCAACTTATTTTGGCTTGAAAAGAAGCCAGAATGGGGTTTTTAAATTTTTTGAATTTTTTTGCTATTTTTTTGGAATTCTCTATTCCAGGTCGGGTAGGAAATGATCGAAACGATAATTTTTATTTTCTCTCTTTCTTGGCCTGTCCTAACTGATTTTGTCTTGAAAAGAAGCTATAATGGTGTTTTTTAATTTTTTGGATTTTTTTGCTATTTATTTGGAATTCCCTATTACGGGTCGGTTTGGAAATGATCGGAACGGTAATTTTTATTTTCACTCTTTCTCGGCTTTTCCCGCCCTGTTTTGGCTTGAAAAGAAGCCTTAATGATGTTTTTAAAATTTTTTTGCTATTTTTTTGGAATTCTCTATTACGGGTTGAGTAGGAACAACGGAACGATAATTTTTATTTTCTCTCTTTCTCCGCATTTCCCAACCTGTTTTGGCTTGAAAAGTAGCCATAATGGTGTTTTCTAATTTTTTGAATTTTTTTGGAATTTTCTATTATGGGTCGGGAAGGAACTCCTCGGAACGATTTTTTTTATTTTCTCTCTTTCTCGGCCATTCCCAACTTATTTTGGCTTGAAAAGTTGCCAAAATAGTGGTTTTTAATTTTTTGAATTTTTTTGCTATTTTTTGGAATTTTCTATTACGAGTCGAGTAGGAACTTATTGGAACGATTTTTTATTTTCTCTCTTTTTCGGCCTTCCCCAACTTATTTTGGCTTCAAAAGAAGCCACAATGGTGTTTTTGAATTTTTTTTGAATTTTATTGCTATTTTTTTTTTAATTTTCTATTACGGGTTGGGTAGGAACTTGTTGGAACGATTTTTTTTTTTCTCTCTTTCTCGGCCTTCCCCAACTTATTTTGGCTTGAAAAGTTACCAAAATGGTGGATTTTAATTTTTTAAATTTTTTTGCTATTTTTTTGGAATTTTCTATTACGAGTTGAGTAGGAACTCATTGGAACGATTTTTTTTTTTATTTTTTTTTTATTTTCTCTCTTTCTCAGCCTTCCCTAACTTATTTTGGCTTGGAAAGAAGCCACAATATTGTTTTTTAATTTTTTTTAATTTTTTTGCTATTTTTTTTTAATTTTCTACTACGGGTCGGTTAGGAAGTCATTGAAATGATTTTTTTTTTCTCTCTTTCTCAACCTTTCCCAACTTATTTTGGCTTGAAAAGATGCCATAATGGTGTTTTTTTTTAATTTTGTCAATTTTTTTGCTATTTTTTTTTTAATTTTCTATTGTCGGTCTTGTAAGAACTCATCGGAACGATTTTTTTTATTGTCTCTCTTTCTCGGCCTTTCCCAACCTATTTTGGCTTGAAAAGAAGCCGTAATGGTGTTTTTTTAATTTTTTGAAATTTTTTGCTATTTTTTTGGAATTCTCTATTACAGTTCAGGTAAGAACTCATCGGAACGTTTTTTTTTTTATTTTCTCTCTTTGTCCACCTTCCCCAACATATTTTGGCTGGAAAAGAAGCCATAATAGTGTTTTCTAATTTTTTGAATTTTTTTATTATTTTTTTCGTATTTTCTATTACGGGTCAGGTAGGAACTTGTTGGAACGATTTTTTTATTTTTATTTTTATTTTCTCTATTTCTCTGCCTTTCCCAGCTTATTTTGGCTTGAAGAGAAGCCATAATGGTGTTTTTTAATTTTTTGAATTTTTTTTGCTTTTTTTTTGGAATTTTCTATTACGGGTCAGGTCGGAACTCATCGGAACGATTTTTTTTTTAATTTTCTTTCTTTCTCGGCCGTTCTCAACTTTTTTTGGCTTGAAATGAAGCCATAATAGTGTTTTTTAATTTTTTTAATTTTTTTGCTATTTTTTTGGAATTTTCTATTACGGGTCGGGTAGGAACTCATCGGAACGATTTATTTTGTTTTCTCTCTTTATCGGCCTTCTCCAACTTATTTTGGCTTGAAAAGAAGCCAGAATGGGGTTTTTTAATTTTTTGAATTTTTTTGCTATTTTTTTGGAATTCTCTATTCCAGGTCGGGTAGGAAATGATCGAAACGATAATTTTTATTTTCTCTCTTTCTTGGCCTGTCCTAACTGATTTTGTCTTGAAAAGAAGCTATAATGGTGTTTTTTAATTTTTTGGATCTTTTTGCTATTTATTTGGAATTCCCTATTACGGGTCGGTTTGGAAATGATCGGAACGGTAATTTTTATTTTCACTCTTTCTCGGCTTTTCCCGCCCTGTTTTGGCTTGAAAAGAAGCCTTAATGATGTTTTTAAAATTTTTTTGCTATTTTTTTGGAATTCTCTATTACGGGTTGAGTAGGAACAACGGAACGATAATTTTTATTTTCTCTCTTTCTCCGCATTTCCCAACCTGTTTTGGCTTGAAAAGTAGCCATAATGGTGTTTTCTAATTTTTTGAATTTTTTTGCTATTTTTTTGGAATTTTCTATTATGGGTCGGGAAGGAACTCCTCGGAACGATTTTTTTTATTTTCTCTCTTTCTCGGCCATTCCCAACTTATTTTGGCTTGAAAAGTTGCCAAAATAGTGGTTTTTAATTTTTTGAATTTTTTTGCTATTTTTTGGAATTTTCTATTACGAGTCGAGTAGGAACTTATTGGAACGATTTTTTATTTTCTCTCTTTTTCGGCCTTCCCCAACTTATTTTGGCTTCAAAAGAAGCCACAATGGTGTTTTTGAATTTTTTTTGAATTTTATTGCTATTTTTTTTTTAATTTTCTATTACGGGTTGGGTAGGAACTTGTTGGAACGATTTTTTTTTTTCTCTCTTTCTCGGCCTTCCCCAACTTATTTTGGCTTGAAAAGTTACCAAAATGGTGGATTTTAATTTTTTAAATTTTTTTGCTATTTTTTTGGAATTTTCTATTACGAGTCGAGTAGGAACTCATTGGAACGATTTTTTTTTTTATTTTTTTTTATTTTCTCTCTTTCTCAGCCTTCCCTAACTTATTTTGGCTTGGAAAGAAGCCACAATATTGTTTTTTAATTTTTTTTAATTTTTTTGCTATTTTTTTTTAATTTTCTACTACGGGTCGGTTAGGAAGTCATTGAAATGATTTTTTTTTTTCTCTCTTTCTCAACCTTTCCCAACTTATTTTGGCTTGAAAAGATGCCATAATGGTGTTTTTTTTAATTTTGTCAATTTTTTTGCTATTTTTTTTTTAATTTTCTATTGTCGGTCTTGTAAGAACTCATCGGAACGATTTTTTTTATTGTCTCTCTTTCTCGGCCTTTCCCAACCTATTTTGGCTTGAAAAGAAGCCGTAATGGTGTTTTTTTAATTTTTTGAAATTTTTTGCTATTTTTTTGGAATTCTCTATTACAGTTCAGGTAAGAACTCATCGGAACGATTTTTTTTTTATTTTCTCTCTTTGTCCACCTTTCCCAACCTATTTTGGCTTGAAAAGAAGCCATAATGGTTTTTTTTTTTAATTTTTTGCTATTTTTTTGGAATTCTCTATTACATGTCGGGAAGAACTAATCGGAATGATTTTTTTTATTTTCTCTCTTTCTCAGCCTTTCCCAACTTTTTTTGGCTTGAAAAGATGCCATAATGGTGTTTTTTAAAATTTTTCAATTTTTTTGCTTTGTTTTTTTGAATTTTCTATTACAGATCTTGTAGGACCTCAAAGGAACGATTTTTTATTTTATTTTATTTTTTTATTTTTTCTCTTTCTCGGCCTTTCCCAACCTATTTTTTCTTGAAAAGAAGCCATAATGGTTTTTTTTTTTTTTTGCTATTTTTTTGGAATTTTCTATTACAGGTCGGGTAAGAACTCATCGGAATGATTTTTTTTATTTTCTCTCTTTCTCGGCCTTCCCCAACATATTTTGGCTCGAAAAGAAGCCATAATAGTGTTTTCTAATTTTTTGATTTTTTTACTATTTTTTTTGGAATTTTCTATTACGGGTCGGGTAGGAACTTGTTGGAACGATTTTTTTTTTTCTCTCTTTCTCGGCCTTCCCCAACATTTTTTGGCTCGAAAAGAAGCCATAATAGTGTTTTCTAATTTTTTGAATTTTTTTACTATTTTTTTGGAATTTTCTATTATGGGTCGGGAAGGAACTCCTCGGAACGATTTTTTTTTATTTTCTCTCTTTCTCGGCCATTCCCAACTTATTTTGGCTTGAAAAGTTGCCAAAATAGTGGTTTTTAATTTTTTGAATTTTTTTGCTATTTTTTGGAATTTTCTATTACGAGTCGAGTAGGAACTTATTGGAACGATTTTTTATTTTCTCTCTTTTTCGGCCTTCCCCAACTTATTTTGGCTTCAAAAGAAGCCACAATGGTGTTTTTGAATTTTTTTTGAATTTTATTGCTATTTTTTTTTTTAATTTTCTATTACGGGTTGGGTAGGAACTTGTTGGAACGATTTTTTTTTTTCTCTCTTTCTCGGCCTTCCCCAACTTATTTTGGCTTGAAAAGTTACCAAAATGGTGGATTTTAAATTTTTAAATTTTTTTGCTATTTTTTTGGAATTCTCTATCCCGGGTCGGGTAGGAAATGATCGGAACAATAATTTTTATTTTCACTATTTCTAGGTCTTTCCTAACCTGTTTTGGCTTGAAAAGAAGCGATAATGAAGTTTTTTAATTTTTTTGCTATTTTTTTGGAATTCTCTATTACGGGTCATGTAGGGAATGATCAGAACAATAATTTTTATTTTTACTCTTTCTCAGCCTTTGCCCTGTTTTGTCTTGAAAAGAAGCCTTAATGATGTTTTTTAATTTTTTTAATTTTTTTGCTCATTTTTTTTTTTGAATTCTCTATTACCAGTCGAGTAGGAACTGATCGTAACGATAATTTTTATTCTCTCTTTCTCGGCATTTCCCAACCTGTTTTCGCTTGAAAAGAAGTCATAATGGTGTTTTTTAATTTTTTTGCTATTTTTTTAGAATTCTCTATCCCGGGTCGGGTAGGAAATGATCGGAACGATAATTTTTATTTTCACTCTTTCTCGACCTTTCCCAACTTGTTTTGGCTTGAAAAAAAGCCATAATGAAGTTTTTTAATTTTTTAAAATTTTTTGCTATTTTTTTGGAATTCTCTATTGCAGGTCAGGTAGGAACTGATCGTAATGATAATTTTTATTTTCTCTCTTTCTCGGCCTTTCCCAACCTGTTTTGGCTTAAAAAGAAGCCATAATAGTGTTTTTTAATTTTTTGAATTTTTTTGCTATTTTTTTGAAATTCCCTATTACAGGTCGGATAGGAAATGATTGGAATGATAATTTTTATTTTTGCTCTTTCTCGGCCTTTCCCGACCTATTTTGGCTTGAAAAAAAGCCATAATGGTGTTTTTTAATTTTTTTGGAGTTTTCTATTATGGGTTGGGTAGGAAATGATTAGAACGATAATTTTTATTTTCACTCTTTTTCGGCCTTTCCCAACCTGTTTTGGCTTGAAAAGAAGCCATAATAGTTTTTTTTAATTTTTTGATTTTAGATTTTGTTGTTTCTAATTTTGTAAGCAAAAAACGGCATAGGGAAATTTTACTAAAATTTAAAAATTTTGAAATTGCAATTAATTTGATCTAATCTTTCTCACGTAAATAAATTATTCATATAAGGTCTGTTTGTGTATTTGGTAGTTATTTTGGACTTTGGTTATCACTCGGTTATGGTTTTTGCAAATGCAAATATGCACAACTTCATGTATATATAATTTTACACCATGATACTTTCATTTTTTAAATTGGAAATCTTGCAGGTGAAGCATATTTTTGGATTGTGGCTTTCTGTTGAATAATAAGGTGACTATTTTGTTAAGTTTGATCTCTTTCCTTCACTCTCATGTTTCATTGGTTATGTGTGTGACCAAATTTTCTAATGCCTCATTTATGGATATTAATTTTGATCAATATCAGTAGTTTAGATGTTTTCATACCACATTTCATTTTCATTTCCTTGCTAACAAAATTTTTGCTGGCTAATCCCAAATCTTGCCCGAGATCTTTACAATTCTGGGATTGAAAATTGTTAATGTTAAATGAAGTTTTATAGATTAACTGAAAATAGTTTGTACAAACCGAAGTGCCAATTTATACAAATTGTCATGGATAATATTTTATCAATCTGGACAAACCATGGCAGAATTGGTTTCATCAAATCTCATATCTCTCTCCCCCTTATGTATATTATGATTCCAATGCTTTTTTGTTCTGGTTCTAAAATCACCATTTATGTACATTGTAGATGGAGAAGGCGTTCTTGAAACAGCCCAAGGTTTTCCTCAGGTAAGATCTCGGAAGCCATATCCAAGCTCTCTTCACTCATATAATCATTCACTCAATTCCAATTAAACCGGTAGCTCAACTCCATCCTATATTTAAATTTCCACATTATTAATCTATTTTTGACTAATTAAAGTTTGTTAAATTACCGATTCTCTCAAAAGCTTAAGCGATTAGGAAGTGACGAAATTAATTACTTAAATATGATTCTAACACTCCCCCTTAATAAGTGAGGCCCAACACATGGGATTTTAAGATTTTAAATAGGAGATAAAGTGGAGACAGGCATCAAACTCAGGATCTTCTACTTTAATACCATGTTAATTTATCGATTATTTCAAAAGCTTAAGTTATTAGAAAATGGTGAATTTATATACTTTAACCATAATTCTAACAAAGTTTATATTCTTTTAACGGTTTTTTCTTGGTTTGGGATATGGTATCCGTAAGTGTTCCATTTTGACCACATTGCACGTGCTCAATGTAGATACGTCAACTATTCGTTTCTAATGTTGAACCTAGTTGTTTCGTATAGTATTGTTGCCGTTGGCTTCTTCCTGCTCTAGTCCTGCATGGGAATAGCTCTAAACTAAGCTGGGTTGCTAAGGTATCAGCATATTCTAATATCTATCTCATTTTTATGTCAAGCGGATGGGAACCTCTAATTTCTGCTTGATATCAAGGGTTTTTTTTTTTTTTTTGGGTTGTTGTTGTTGAATACTCTAGTTTCTAGAATGTAATTGTTAAATATATAGCTTATAACTGATGTATTATGTATATTTCCCCTCGGAACATGAAACTAATATTGCTTCTTGATTGTTCTGGTGTCCGGTGTCTGGTTCTTTTAGTTGACTTCTTAAAAATATATTTCCTTTAAAATTTTTCATTGTATCTGATGGTTGTTCTGTTGGCAGTTCTGGTCAAAAATCACTTTATGCCAATCTTTGCTATCTGTGTAGCATTGCATTGCAGTAAGGAATCTGGGTGGAAAAGGCAGCAATTGTGCTTTAAAGATCAATTTTGCGTCTTGCTGAGAAATCAGTGAACGAGACAAACTCATAAAGAAATATATGGTTTGCTCTTGCTTTTCATGTCTCTTTCTCTCTCTAAATGATTCATGAAGTTTAAGGTCTATGATATGCATAAAAATATTAGTCTAATTTAAAAGATATCACATAATCTCATGGCTTTTCAAACTGTCTAATCATTTTCTTTTTTTAGATAGATAAGGGTATATTTTATTTAAATATGTAAGTCACCAATATGTCCGATTTTTGGTTTGATGAGTATGTTGGGTTTCTTCCTCCTAAAAACCAAAGATCTCTCAAAATTTAAAGAGGATATGAAATCTACAAAACCAGTTGGTCACCTTGTATCAACTAGAAGCCAAGAAAACAATGAGCTTACCTACGTCAACTTAATTCTCATAGTTGAAAATTGCTGCTCCCTAAAAATCCTTTAGTACTTTCCATCTTCAAAGTCCATATCAAACATGAATGTACTAAATCTCAAGCTCTACGTCGGAAGGAGTTTGGCTTCCTTCTCCAACCTTGAATCAACAAAAGCACAGTCTTGGGCATCACCCACCAAACTCTGAACATTCCAAGGATGAACTCACTTTTTTTTTTATAAGTAAGAAGAAAATATTATTAATAAAAGAAAAGCAAGAGAAACACAAAGAGTTCATGGTAGTGAACAAAGGAAAAAGAAACAACAAGACAAAAACAGCCCCTAATATATTCTAATAGAAGAAATAAAATCCGCTAGGGAAGAACAATTCGAGAAACCCCAACAACGAGACCAATCAAAGAGGGCCCTCTGGCAAAACTCTAATAACTGAACCACAGTTTTCCCATCATCCTCAAAAGCCCGCAGATTCCGTTCAGACCAAATAGTCCACATTAAATAGCCTGGGACCAAATCCTAATTATCAGAACTCACACAACTCTCTTGCAAAAGAATAGTGGAGTAGGAAATGATCTGTGTTCTCGCCCCTCCTCTTGCATAAGCAACTCCAAATCAACTATAATCTGATTAATTGATATGCTAGAAGGATTGAGAAACCATGTTAAATCTAAGAAAGGAAGGCTTATTCTTATTCAATTTCTTTTTTAAAGTAATAATTGGTTATCATGTGTATAGTGAGTGCTATGTATTAGTATTTTATCAATTTTAGTGTTATGCTAATTGAAGCAAGGCAGCAGCCGAATCCTACACCTTCTAACTCTATTTTTGGGGAATTGGTATTAGGGTTGATGTAGAAAAGGGTAGGGCCAATTAGGGTTTGATAGTGAAATATATCGAGAGTAAGATTTATGGTTTAATAGGCTTCTAGGGATGTTTGCACTTTGCAGATTTGATTTGATCTAACTTTTAGATCAATTAATTAAAGTAGAGAAATAACCAGAGACATTAAAGAGCAAGTGGAAGATGAATGAGAAAGAAATGGAATGATAAGAGAGATGCTAGGAAGTCAAATGCAGATCTAAGCCGTCAGTTCTCAATCATCTGCCTTATTCTTAAAGGTGATTGGATAAATGATTAAATTCACCATTCCCATTAGATTAAGCTTTTGGGACAAGGGTAGTTTATCATGATATTGGAGTAAGTTGTCTTGTGTTGAAAACTTTGTCTCTACTTTACCTCCAATTTAGGTAGTTAAAAATTCTACATGTTGGACCCTACATATAGGGGTGTCCAAACCAACCTGCCAACCGACCCACCAACCAACCTGGCCGATCCAATTCGAGAATTGGCCGACTCGATGCCGGTGATGGGTCGACGGCGGGTCGTTGCTCCCAGAACCCAAGACCAGCTGGTCGGTTGACGGGTCTGATCATGAAAAACCGACCCGACTGTATTATCACTGGAAAAAGTCGTCGTTTTCCGTCGATGGGAGCGTTTCGCCAGTGGTTTTAGTCTGATTAGTCTAGAAATGGCATGATATCTGTGAGATCCAGCGAGATCTCATCGAAATCCGGCCAGATCTTAGCATATGCGGCTCGACTTGGTACAGATTTGGTGGATTTCAGCAAGATCCGGTGGATTTCAGTAGAATTCGATGTAATTTTGCAGATTTCGACCCCAACCAAGAACCGACCGGTCTCCGGCGAGGTCTAACTGTCCGAATCGAACCTTTTACCGATCGATGGTAGGTCCAGAAATGGTAGACTCGAAGTAATCGAGTCGGTTCCGGGTTGGGCACAAACCCAACCCGAACCGACCCGTGGACAAGCCTACCTACATATGAAGGAGAGTATTAGAATAAAAGTTAAATGATTAAATGTACCATTTCCTATTAGTTTAAACTTTGGAACAAGCTAAATTTTACATTTCCTATAGAAATGAGGAAATTCTTTTAAAGATCAAGGTAACTTCTATTGATGAAAAGATTTCTTGAAATAGTTTGATCGTGTTTAAAGCACTAGTAAGAAGAAGTTAATTGATTCAAGTTAATGGAATGAAAAAAGATAAAAGAAGACCAAGAAAAACATTAATATAAGTAGTAAAAGAGGAACGTGTCAATTAGGGAAGTAACAAAGTATTATTTTGAATGGAATAGAATGGCAAACATTTGAGGACATGGATAGATCGGGAGACTAACTTCTTGCTTCTTTTAGTAGTTCTCTATTTGACTGGTCTCAAGCCTGGGGACTCACATATTGTGATTCCCTCCCTTTGTTTCTTAGTTTTCTCCTTGTTTGTTCTTAAGTTCTTCTTTGCTCTTTTTTTTTTCCCCTGTAATTTTTTGGACTACTTTGTGATATTTGCATAGGGTAGCTTTTTATATATACATCTTTCTTACTTATCAAAAAAAAAAAAAAAACAAAGAGTAGAATACATGTAGCCGACCCTTACTAGTCTAATGAGGATCCATGTCTAACCCCTAAATGTTTGGACTAAGGCTTAGTTGTTGTTGTTGAAAGTTATTTATGAGAATTAATTTTTTTTTAATTAAAAATTCTGAAAAATGTAAATTGTCAAAATGTATCAGCTAACTTCCACAGACTCTTATTGGATTAAAAGAACTTCTTAAACTGAGTAGGGTCCGTGAGCTAGTTTAGGGCATCCACAATGGATAATTCTTCTCCATACAGCCCAATGGTATAGCATCACTAATTTCCATGTGCATCTCTCCATGAGAGGTTCAACATGCAAATGCTGATTTGTTCTGATATAGTTGATAAGAAGTAACAAATTTATATTTATTGTTAGTAAGGACTAAGTGAATTTATTAAAGAGTCTTTAGTTATAACATGTTGTCTAGCTTCTTTGATATTTGCAGGTATTGATTGTCAGCCACATTCTGTCTCTAGCCTCTTGTGCATCAGATCCCCCAGTCCCTTTATTTTCCAGGGATACCATTATACATGCGGTTCAAACAGTTGTTGGTGGTTCAAAATGTGCATTGCTTTTCTACACTCTTTAATTTATCTGTGTTCCTTTGTGGAGCCATATGTTCATATTTGTTCTTACTGGACTCATGCAGGGAGAACAATCCTATAACTGTTGGAGTTGTCGATAAGATTAATTTCACCCAGATAAAGTTTTCCTGGTTATATTTGCTTTTTCATCCAATATGTTTTTCTGTTTCTGGGTTTTCTAAAGTTTCTCTTAAAAATTTCAAATCGCTTTCTTATTTCTTAGTGGTTTCTTGCATTGTGCAATTTATAGTATAAATGCATTATAAAATAGCGGCAGCTGTTCAGAATAGGCATAATTGTCGTCGATTGGCTGGAATTGAGGTTTTTATAAATATTCTCAAGCATAGAGCTTCTGTTTCAAGTACTTCTAAGTGATTTTACATTGAGAAGCTTTATGTTTTAGTTGTTAGTGCGAAGTACTTATCATTTTCCCTTTACCTATTTTGGTCTGTTAAGATGTGGTTGAGGTGGAAGGAAGCGGAGCTGTTGTTTAAGGCCTCATGTGTTTAAATTCCCCTTCCAAAAAGTCTTCTCAGATTTTGTGGGGCCTAAAGTTTAGATTTAGGCTTCAAAAGATTTTATTTTAATAGCTCTGTTCAAGTGGTTTTGAAGTCAACTTGCAGCCACTTTTGTTGTCTTTTCTTCTCTCTTCTTTCTTATCTATGTTTTATAATTACTTTGTCTTTCTCCCCCCCATATCTCTTCACTGGATGTTCTTAATGTAATTTGTGATGGTTGCTTTCTAATTGGCTAATTTTCTTTTATATTTCGGATTTTCTAGGTCTGGGGGTGCTTCACTTTTTTCTTTCTTTCTTTATCATTGGTCGATATTATATTTTCACTTAATGCTGTGAATTTTTACGGTACTAATGTTTGAAAATTAGGCTATTAATTAGTTTTCAAGTTATACAGGGCCAATTTTGTTCAATTATGTCACATTGCAGTCAATATGACTTCTCATTGAGATTGTCTACTTTCGAATTTATGCAGTTATCTTTTCAACTTAATTGGACAATTCATTGGTTCGCATGCTTTACAAGATCAATATTGAGGTATCATTTCTGTATTGCTAAGGACTTTTAAAAGTAACCCATCCAAGGATTAGTGTGTTGGGTGAACAACTTCAGGAATATGTCATTAATTGATCATAAAAGCTCAAGTATTTTGCCCTTTTCTCAGTCAACATTTACTGCTCTCTTCTGATTGTGTGTTGCTGCAGTTTTTGGTGTCAAAGATGGTGGCTTGTTGCATTCCATCTGAAGCTAATGGGGAGAATTTTGGAACTAGATTGTCTCAAGTTTTATCTTTGTTACTCTTGCTAACTATGGATTCTGATCCAGCGTTTCATGATTACATCAAAGTAGGGTTTTTAGAAGCAAATTATTTCATTTGTAATTAAGCCTTGAACTCAATTTGGTTAACATATTGTCTGAAAATTGACATATATTTATGGCTATCTTTGATAAAATACAAAAGTTCCATCAGGAATTATGTCATGCCTAATCTCCAAGAGAACGCTTATTGAAGGTTGAATGTGTTCAGCTTTTAAAGGTTTGCATTGGTGTTCAAGTAATTATGTATTGTTCACACCTTGTTTTCACTTCTTTTTTTTCCACGTATTAGGAATTATGCCATGCCTACATCTCCTTTCTTCTCTATTTTAACCCCTCATTGTGGTCTCTTTACTGAGACAACATAAAATGATTGTTCTTTAATCCTTTATTTCGGCCTTGAATCGTTGTTTTAAAACTTGCATTTCCGGTATTTTCCTATCAAAATATGCACATTCATATGTGGAGTTCAGGAGTAGCCTTGAATCGTTTTCTTCTTTTCTTTATACATTTTCTTAGTTGTCTGCCCATTTGTTTACTCTTTAACCCTTCAGTTATTTTTATTGAGCTTTGTATTTTGACATTTCTGTTCCAATTTTTTAGTTTTGTGAGCCACTCCATGTGACTAGCATTAGAGCATCCATAGTAGATGTGGCAAAAATTATGCCATTTTGCAACATCAAAGACCTACTTTATTAATTTACCACACAATTTTACAACATCCCATTTATCAGATGTTTTATCATACAATTCTATACATTAAAATAACATTTCCTACACATTAAAATAATATTTCCTACTCATCAAACATAACCAACAGCCACTGCAAACAACCAACAGCCACCACCACAACTACCACATCCTCCACAACCCAAAACACAATTCAAAACAAACCCACCACAGCCGTTAATCTCTGCCATTATTGAAAAATTTTAAGGTTTTGGATGTGTTTCTTGCTCTATTTTGGTTTGGAGGTAGAGAGAGATCTTTGATTGATCAATACCCAGCCACAACCACGGCCCCACGCCGCCACTACACCACCACGACCCAAACAATCAACGACACCAACCCATTACAAAATCACCCCAAACAACCACGGCCCCACGCCGGACCCCATTACAAATCACCCCAACAATCAATGACACCAACCCAGGCACAATCGTCGCCTTGGCCCAATCGGTCCACCCGATTGTGTTGAAAGCGAGCATGATGAGCCACGGGCGAAGAAGAAAGCGAGTGCGATGAGCCACGAGATGGAATCTCCGAAGGCGGAGAACGCAGCGGCGAACGTCAGCGTCTTGGTGAGCACAGAGGCGCCAAGGTCGAGTAGGGCGACGGCGCCGAGAGAAACAGGGAGTGGGAGACAGAGAGACAGACTGAGGTTTGAGAGAGGATTGGGGTTTGAGGGAGAAGAGAGGGAACCGGAGAGTGAGAGAGAAGAGAAAAGAAAAAAATGAAGGGAGAGGAGAGAGAAAAAGAATATAAAACAATAAAAAATTTTGCCACATTTGTCCATACCATTGCAAATTTGCAATGGTACTATAGCTATGTTGTATAATTTTTGAGATTTGGCACATCTCATAAATCATCATTTTTGTGTTTGGTGTGGTAAATGTGCCAAATATTTGGCATTTGGCACATTTACCACACCTGCTATGGGTGCTCTTAGACCTTTCAAAAGGAGAGTAATAGGTTGCAGGTTGTGTCTTTTCCAACCTCTCCATGTGATTTTTATGATTTTTTTTTTTTTGGTCTAGTTAATATTATTGTTATTATATTTAAAAAAACTTGTTATGGTTATTATAAATAATTATTGCTAAAATTAAATATGGCCTTATAACTTTAAGAATCATGGTAATTTATATAGGTTTTACCAAAAATATATATCAAAATGGTGTGTGTGTATGTATATATATCATGACGGTAACCTCGAAACGGCACATTGGTATTTACCAGTACCGAAATATCTCGTTCTAATGGACAAAAACGGGGTTCGAAACGATATTCATAACATTAATCCAAAGGATACCAGCTTTGTAGGACCTTCTTTAATTATCATAATTCTGCCATCTTTTTTTATTGGAACTTTAAGTGCCTCAGTATTTCACAACTATCATCCAAATCAAGACTAGAACTAGGCTAATTTATGCCTTCAATTTTGGTATAATTCGCATTTGGATTTTATTTCCTTGGTATATTTTAGTTTATCCTCTGGAGTTTAGATCTCCCCTTATTCTTTTTTTTAGCTTTTCTTTTATTTAATGATTAGTGCATTGAATATGCACTAATATGATTGCATTTATATTATCAGCTAAAGCAATTTCGTTGGAGAAATCTACTATATGGGTGACACAATTGGATATTGTGGATTTGTCCACTTGTGTATGCACTAATTGGATATTGCAATGATGTGATTTTAAGTTATTGTATTTTTACTTCCTAGAGATATAGTGAGAGTTCCTAAGTCAATTTTTGTTTGATTGTATTCATTATGGTTGCCTCGTATTTTGGTTAATTAGGTTTAATTTTTATTTACAAATTATGTCTAGAAATAGTGTGCTGAGGTTGCTGAGCTTCTATTGCCAAGTGTTATTGTCCATCTGGCCGATAGGAAAGATTTGAAAGCTGGTCTTCAAAAATCTATCTCCTTGCAGGTTGTATTCTTGAGCTGTTTTGGTTGGTTATAATTTTTTAAAGTTTATTTTACTTTTAAAATCAATAGAATGTTTGGACATTCTTTTTTTTTTTTTTTTTTTTGTCATTTTCTGTTTAAAACTGATCACTCTTTAGGAGGCAATAACTCAGAGGGAGTGTCTGTGGAAAGAATTGTCTCCTTGTTTCTTGTTGGTGGGCTATGCCTTTTCTTGTTATTAAATACAATGGGAAGATATCATGAGGTGAGTGTAAGGTCAGTCATGCTCTATAATTCTGTGAAGCAGCAGACATACTGAAAGGAGGATTTTGACAAAGACAAGCGATAGCCAAAAAGATATAAAAGATTAAGAATTTAATACAATCCAAGTATATTGGATATGGAATGATTTTGGACAATATGCAAGCACTTTATGCTTGAGAAACAAAGTTACATTGCACTAAGTTACACTGGCACTTGAAACTGTTTGCAAGTAGCAGGGTATTGGCTTAAAGCTTAAAGTAATCAGCATCATTACAATAGCAGGGTATTGGCTTAAAGTAGTTTTGATTAAATTGTTCACTGACGAATGTGCATCATCATTATTACAATAAAGCTTATAGTAGTTATAGTTTTTTTTTTTTTTTTTTTTTGAGAAACCACCCCAAAAGGAGGGAGGGGGGACGAGACACTTTCATTAAGGGATATCAGCAAAGTACACAGATTCAGCATCCAGGGAATTTCCTCCATCCAAACTTGGTATGGAGAGAACTTACAAGCAAATCTCGCTAAACAATACGCTACTTTGTTAGCTTACCTACGTGAATGACTAAAGGACACACATTGAAAGGCAGAGGAAAGGAGCTTGATGTCCAACAAGATATGTCCGAAGCTCGAAGAGTCCTTACCACCTTTAGAGAGAGCATTGATTATTATTTCTGAATCGCCTTCGAGTTGCACCTGATTCAGGCTTAGTTCATTTGCCAAAACCAAAGCACTGCGAACTACCAACACTTCCACCATCTCTACTGATGAATAGTTTGTGTAAAGGCAGTCATGATAAGACCATTGTCATTGCGAATAACACCACCCAGGCCAGCTAAATTCCTCTCCTTGAAAGTTGCTCTGTCAAAGTTGACCTTCATCCAACCCGGTGGAGGAGTCCATCTGTTTGAAATTACCGACCTCGAAGCTGGTTGGGGAAAAGATAGGGCACGTTGAAATTCTAGCAAACTGTCCGTGGCCAAACCAACTATTTTCGACAGTGGTGCCGCTTCTTCACCAACCCGAAGCTTATTCCTGCGAGTCCACAGCTAAGAGATAATCATGGCAAACAGATCAAGGCAGTCACAATGATCCTGGCAACATTGGATGATTTCCAACATCGACAAGCAGGATCTAGTTTTTTCCAGAAGCCAATCAAACTTAGCGGCCTAAACTGAGGCAAAAGTAGGACATGACTAGAGGGCGTGCAACGTGGTCTCACTCTTGAGCTTGCAACTAGGGCAGAGGTCATCAGAAGCAATTTTTCTCTTCTTTAGATTAGCTTTAGAAGGCAGCGTGTCTGAACCTGCTCTCCAAAGCATCGTTTTGACCCGGTTGGGGACTCGTAAACCCCAGACGCCCTTCCAAATGCTTCTAGTGGTTGTCAAATCCGAGGTTGATGGCTCCTCCTTCCGCTCTTCCTCCATTAGCCATCTATACCCCGACTTGACAGAGTATAAGCCATCCGGGCTATGTGGCCAAAAAAACTGATCCTTGCAAGAACTAAGGCTTATTGGAATTGATTGGATTAACGCAGCTTCGTGGGGTAAGAATAAGTTGTCAATTGTTTATTTCATCCAGCAACGACTACCACTATCAATTAGCATGGAGACCCAGGCATCATTGCCGAGAAAAAACCTTAGAGACACCACACTCTTATTATAAAGGTCAGGGAGCCAGTTATCATGGTAGATTCTAATCAAGGACCCACTACCCACTCTCCATTGGACAACTTTCTTGATCACCTCTCTACCCTTTAATATACTCTTCCAGGCGAAAGAACCATTGCCTTCTTTGGCATCAAGAATGGAACCGTTAGGAAAGAATTTAGCTTTAAAAAACCTATGAAACAGGGAGGTCTTGTTGTCCAGCAGCCTCCACACTTGTTTAGCAAGCATGGCATCATTAAACTTCTGAAATTCTTTGAAACCCAAACCCCCCAGGCTTTTTGGCTGACAAAGCGAGCTCCACTTGGCCCAATGAACCTTCCTTTGATTACCTCTCTGACCCCACCAAAATTTCCTAATTAGGGCCTCAATATCATTGCAGAGAGTAGTTGGGAGCTTGAAGCAACTCATGGTGAAAGTGGGGATTGCCTAAATCACGGCTTTGAGGAGGATTTCACGGCCAGCTTGGGAGAGTAGTTGTTCTTTCCACCTTTGGAGTTTGGCCTCGACCCTTTCCTTGATATAGAGTAAACTTGCCTTCTTATTTCTGTCAACTAGTGAAGGGAGGCCAAGGTACTTTTCATACTGCTTTATTTCTTGAACACCCAAAGCATCTTTGATCTGGTTTGTAATGAGCGTGGGCGTAGATTTGCTGAAAAAAAAGGCCGATTTTGCTACGATTTAGTTGCTGGCCCGATGCCTTCTCATAGCACTCCAATAACCCTTGAATTTTACGACATTCAACAAGGGATGCTCTACAGAAAATCACGCTATCATCAGCGAAAAATAGATGGGTCAAACGAAGGCCCTTCTTGCAAATAGACACGCCCCGAATCTACTTGGCCTCAGCTGCCTAGTGTAGAAGGCTGTGAAGGCCTTCTGAGCAAATGAGGAATAAATAAGGTGACAGTGGGTCACCCTGGCGAAGGCCTCTAGAAGGATGGATGATTGGAGAGGGTTCGCCATTGATAAGGATAGAATAACTGACAGTTGAAATGCATTCCATGATCAGATTGACCCATCTCCAATCAAATCCCATTTTCCTCATAATCGCTTCTAAATAAGCCCATTCAACCTGGTCGTAGGCCTTGCTCATGTCTAACTTCAGGGCCATGAAGCCAGATTTGCCATTTTGATGGTGCTTCATGTAATGGAGTGTTTCAAAGGCCATCAGAATATTGTCAGTAATAACCCTTCCTGCCTGAAAAGCACTTTGATTCTCAGATATTATCGAGGGAAGAACATCTCTAAATCTGTTGGTAAGGACTTTTGAGACAATTTTATATACTATGTTACAAAGGCTGATCGGCCTAAAATCTGTGATAATCTCAGGTGATTTAACCTTCGGAATCAGGGTGATATTGGTACTATTAATGTCTAGGGGAATTTTGCAGTTATTCAGACAATCAAGCACAGCAGAGCAAATATCCATATCAATTAAAGACCAGAAAGACTGATAGAACAAGGGAGGCATACCGTTAGGGCCCGGGGCAGAGATAGGTTTCATCTGTTTGATAGCCACCTCCACTTCCTCCCTGAGAAAAGGTTTGAGCAACCGGGCATTCATACCCTCAAATAACGAAGGTTTGACAGCCTCTAGAATCACAGCAAAATCCAGAGGTTAGGATGATGTGAAGAGGGATTGATAGTAGTCACACGCAATATTTCTAATCTCACTATCCACAGTGCGCCAAACATTGGAAGTGTCCTTTAGGCCAGAGATTCTGTTCCTGCGAAATCTATGGGAAGCCTTGCTATGGAAATAGCTAGTGTTTCGGTCCCCACATTTGAGGAAAAGGGCTCTGGACCATTGTTGCCACATTTGGCTTTCCTTGTCCAGGAGATCGTTAAGTTTTGATCTAAGAGCACGGACCTTCTCATAATCGAATCTCCCCTTGGCAACATCAATTTCGGCTTTTGAGAGGAGCTTACTTATCTTTTCAACTTGATGTTTAATATTGCCAAAAGACTGAAGACTCCAAGTAGCGAGCTTTTCACCACAAGCTTTAATTTTTCCGGAAATCTGAAGAATATTTGCATTCTGGGAAGATGGGCCCCACACCTTAACCACCGTATCACTACACCCTCCCTCAGCCACATTTGCTCAAATTTGAAGGGGCGATTTAGGCACGGGGTTATACCCCCTAATTTAATTAGAATAGCTTTGTGATCAGAGGAGTGGGTGAGGAGATGTTGTACCTTAGTGCCTGGAAAATGTGAAAACCACTCATTTGAAGCAATCGCTCTATCAAGTCTCTCCAGATCCAAACCATCGGCTCTTTTTCCCTTCCAAGTGAATTTATCCCTAGTATAGCCGAGGTCCATGAGACCGCATTCATCTAAAACATCACGAAATTCTTTCATCTTACTATCCTGTCTAGGACCAAGGCCAAGCTTTTCATGAGACCAAAGAAGCTCGTTGAAATCACCGGCGCATAACCAAGGGAAAGTGTACTTATGGTGTAGGCAGCAAAGAAGAGACTAGGTTTCCTGCTTCCTAGTCGAGTTTGCATAGCCATAAACCCTAGTGAATCTCCACTGATCCACGGGGTTAACACCAACTAAAGTGTTGATGTGATTCGGAGATGACGAAACAACCTCGACATGAACAGAGTTCTTCCACAACAAAACTAGACAGCGTGTTTTCCCCGCGCTAGGACCAACCCAGCAATGATCAAACTTCATATTGAAACATAAACGATGAAGCCTAGCTTCTTCTGCCCACATTTCGGCTAGGAACATGGCAGCGGGGTCTTGTGCTCGAGTCACTACCTCGAGCTCTCGAAGTGTGTGCAGGTTCCCAAGCCCACGCACGTTCCAGCAGAGCCAACTCATCTTCCCCGGTGGGGCTGAGAAACAGCCTCCGCCGATGGTGGAAAGTTTCCATTTTGAGCAGCGCCGGCACTGGCTCTGCGTTTAGATGGAGTGGATGATTCTAGTGGGGTGAGTGGAGAGCGCTTTCCTAAGACAACTTCTGATGTGTTATTTTCATTGGAGTGGATGGGCCTCTGTATTCTTAGCCATTTGCCTTCGGATTTGGGTTTGGAATTAATGTTGTCCAAGTCCATATTTGAACGGTCATTCAGCGGTTTGGGCTTAGATAGCAGTGCTGTGGGAGTTTTCATGGTTGGGCCTGAGGAGTTAGTTGTGTGAGTTGAGTGGGCTTGGTCAAGAGCGGGAAAATAGTCATTAGAACCCAAATGAGCTTCTGTCACCTTTTCAAAACCGTGAATCTCTCTGTCCAAGTCTTGAAGTGTCTTCTTAAAGTCACCGGGTTTCGAGGAAATCGACGCTAAACCTTCCACAGATTTTTCCAAAAGACCTTGGTGAGTGGGGATTGATACTTTGACAGATTTGAACTCCTTATTTCCGAGGCTCTCATTTAATGCCCTCGGGGAAGGGGAATTGGAACTTGGAATGGCTTGGTTCACCGTCACTGGTGGTTTGGGAGGTGGGGCTGCGGTAGAAGTGGTGGATTTTGCTGTCTTCTTTTTTGCAAAAAAACTAGGGACAGAGACCACTTTCTTCCTTATGGTGCTAAAGGGAGAAGCACGAAGCCAAGGGCCAAATTGCTAGTCTTCGGAGTTAAGGCATCCCTCGTTGTTTATCCAGGTAGCACAATCTCTGTCATCGTGTGTGAGACAGCCACACCAATAGCATAGATTGGGCAGTCTTTCGTATTTAAAGGAAACCCAATGGTTTTTGCCATCTTCCAAGGTTATGAGTCTACCTCTGCATAAAGGTTAAGAGATGTCCAGCAACACTCGGACTCGTATGAAACTGCCGCCGTCAAACTCCAACTCTTCATTGGGATGGATAATTGGTCCTAATGGCTGATAGATTTGTTCTGCAATCTCTGTGTGCCTGAAGCGTAGAGGAATGTCAAGAATTTGGATCCAAAAGGGAACTTTTGTTAGTTTTGAGGCTTTAACAGTGATATCCTTGTCGTAACGTGAGAGGACCATAATGTGTTTGTCGAAACTCTAGGACTCTGCGGAGAGAATACGGTCAACATCGAACTTATTATCAAACGAAAAAAGGACAACATGGTCGCCGATATTTTTAACCTTGAAACCCGATTTGGATCTCCATAGGGGGGTGAAGGTGTTTGCGATGGCTTCTATATTTAATGGACGTTTGGTTAGGAATCTAGCAACGATACCATGTTCGGAGGTGGCTTGGTCGCTCCTTAGACATAGACCAGGTCCCTCTATTTCCGAAAGAGATAGAGAGCTCCAGTGTTTAGTAAGGTCTTCCATGCCTATACAAGACTCTAGTGTACTCACTAAGTGTTTCCCGAGACCCTCCAAGAACAAACCAACTAGCCTTGCAATAACAGAGTTATTACAAAGGACAAAAGCACCTCCCAGGGGAAGGGACGACAATGCTACGTTCTGGAGGGAGTTTTTCTAGAGAGAAAAACTCAATACAGCAACGAGCCTATAGTAGTTATAGTTTGATGTGCGTCATTCTGCTATATATCTTTTGCGTTGTTGCTCTCATAAAGTAGCTTTCTAATGTGGTTTCACTTGCAGGGTCGGGAACATATATTCACAGAGTTTAATAAGTTGATCAAATCAATTCAAGTTTTCTTGAATGTCCTTCATGAACTCCGATAAAGTCATGTCATGGAAAGATCTACTCTGCCATCAAAGAGGGAAAGCTCTAAGTTGAATTTGTTAAATTATCCTTGAGTTGTTTGGATTTGATGCTCTTTGAGTTCTTAGATTTTCTCAGACTGTTAAATTGCAAATTCTGTAAAAAATTAATAATTGTCCTACGAGATGCATTTGTTTGTGCTAAATATATATAGCTTTATTTATTAAATTTTCTTTGGGCTATCAAAAATATATGAAGGAGAAAGAAAATTTAGAAAAGGTCTCTTCAATTGTTGCATTTTTTTTTTCTTTTTGGGGTTGATGCTATGATTGTTGAGAAATGGTTTTGAAGAAAATAATTATAGAAAGTTGGGACAATGTTTCCCGATTTTGGTCTTTACATTGCCTTTGAAGTGATGAGGCTTTTCTTATTTGGTTGTGTGTAAATTAATTGTCATAAGACAAACAAATTTTTTCCGTCAATCATAAGCTATCGAAGTTCCTATAGGTCATTACTTAGTTTACTTTGCCTTTGAAGCGATGAGACTTTTCTTATTTGGTTGTGTAAATTAATTGTCATATAAGACAAGCAAATTTCTTCTGTCAAAGTTTCATAGGTCATTGCTTAGTGTTGGTTCAGCCAAGTGGGGTGTTAGGAAGATTAAGTCCAGTCCTTATTTTCCTTGTCTTATACGCATATAAATGCATTCACAAAGTCAATTGTGCAAAACACTGGACCAAACCTGACTTAGAGGTGTTATGGTTTTAAAAAGTGTTTTTTGTGAGACTTAGTCCATGGAGCGGAGGCTTGGGCCAATAGGTCTGCTCTTTAGGTTCTAACATAGTGAAAATCATCAATGCAACTCACAGACGTAGCCTTAGTGGTGAACCATATAATTTTTTATGTTGTGTGATTGTTCTTTGTGTTCTTTTCTATTTTTGCTTCTTATAGGTTTTGGGAATTTGAGTCCATTCCCTTCAACATGTAGCGATGTCTGTGTCAGTCACATGTTGGACACCAACATTTTGCCCATTTTGGCATGTCCATGCTTTACAAATTGCTTTAAATTGTGGTATATGAGACTCTTTAGGTTGCTCCAGTTATATTCAACTCATACAGTTGAGTTGTGAAAGTTAAAATATCTAAAAGGGTGTCTATCTTTTCATAGAGAGCTGCTAGGGATGGATTCTTACAATAAATAAACTTGCCTCCTATTAATTAGCGTTGCCTCTGTCGTTGTGATAAAGAAACTGTGGACCATCTTTTATAGTTTAAAATTATTCATAAAAAATATGTTTATGGATTTGACATGAATTTGACATGTGTTTTAAAAATATAAAGAATATTTAGTTCAACGATCAAGTACATTCTTTGAGAAATCATGTATTTTGAAAATTTTGTGTATGTTAAATCTTTAGAATTGTGTAAATTAAATCTATAAAATTGTGTACATTTTTAAAAAAAAATGTGTATGTTGATCGTACAAAATTGTATATATTTTGTGTACTTTTGTGAAGAATAGCGCATAGTTTTTTTAAAAATTAGGTATATTAAATGTGCATAATTATTAATTATGTACATTCTTTGAAAATTTGTGTATAGAATTGTGTATAATTTTTAAAAAATCATAAAAAGAATTGTATACATTCTTTGTAAAATAATGTATGTTAAATGTTTAAAATTGTGTGTATTTTTTAAAATAATTAGTACGTTAAATGTAAAGAATTGTGTAGATTTTTTGAAAAATTTTGTGCATTAAATGAATAGAGAACACTTTCAAAAAATTCTATATGTTGAATCTACAAAATTGTATACATACTTTGAAAATTTGGGTATGTTTATTGTACAAAATTATTATATATTTTTTATAAAAAAAATTGTCTATGCTAAATGTATAAAATAAGTTTTTTTTTTTTTTTTTTGAAAAAATATATATGTTGAATGTGAACTACGAAGAGATATATCTCAACATGCATGGAGGACAAAAGAATTATAGTATAAAAAATGTTTCGATGTGAAGGAAATATGCAACATTATTCACGTCAATGATAGAAATAAAATCAAGAAATGCCCAAATCATACAATTGTTGAACATGTAAATATCCATCGTCTAATGTTGTATTGTAGCATACAACGAAATTGCTCTTGATGGCCAGCACCCAGTAATGCTTCACTGCAAATTAATACAAATATTAATAATTGTTTCATAAATTTTTCTGGTCCTTATGTTTCTATAATTCTAGTCTCAGGGTATCTGGCCCAAATTACTCCTAACTTGTGGAAGTGAACATTTGATATGTAAAGTTACATCATCTACTACTCTTAACTAATTATTTCACAATATATGGAGGATAAAGTTTAGCTACAAAATCGGTTGTAGCCAGGCTACAACCTTACTTAATATTTATTTTTATTGGAGGTGAAAATTGACAAATCTAACTATAAGGACCGGTTTTGGCTTGGACCCCAAAACAGGTATGGACTCAGGCCCAATAAGCCCAAACAATAAATTTGTAGAGTGTGGGAGAAAAAGTTAGTCTGAATCTAGAAAAAAGATATCAGTTGCGAGTGTTTAGGAAGAAGAGGTATGCATGCAAAATACAAAAAGCATCCTCGGCTAAGCCCGAATAGTGTGATCAATAGTTTAGAGTTTTTCCTTTTTACTGTTATGTTTCTTAAACCTTTCTTTTTCTCTGTTTTTCTTCCGTCCCCTTTTCTTTGAATTCATTTTCATGTTATATACCATAATTTCTGCACCATTCTCATCGTACACGTGTCAGGCATTGGGAGCTTCTCCCTGTCCCATCTCACACCTCCTTGAACCTTCTACTATTAGTTGTAAGGCTGCTTGTTTACTGTTCAGGCATCACCTCCACATTAATGCAGCCAGAGAGTTGGTTAGGAAGCATTTAATGTGGAGATAACAGCTTTTACAGATATTTGTTATCCTTCATCCTCATCCTTTATCCAGTATTTGCCCATTCCCCTATCGTGAAATACCCTTAATATATTATATTATATAAAAGGGATGAGAATGTTTCTAGCCACTTCGGACAGAAGTTCCGAGATGAACATTCTCCTCGGATACGGTTAGGTCCACCATAAATATACTTTACCTCTTCCCATAATACAATTTTCATCTTTTCCTTAACTGATCGTCCTCGGTTATGTTCTCGTCCTCGGACTGGGTTATTGGGCCATAGGCCCAGCCCTCTCAACCTGAATAGTACCTCTGGGATCAATTGGCCCCCACAATAGCCCCTCAAAATCTTACTTTTTGACTCCTCAGGAGAAAAGGAGGATTTTGATATCCTCGTCCTATTCCCCCTATAACCTTGTTTCGTCGGGTCAAATCACAACAATACATGTTTACTCTCTTAAGGCACGCCCCTGACGCTTCAGTGATTAGAGCGTGCTTTCATTTAATTTTGGCAACTCTCTTGTCCCCACGTTCAACGGTTGGATGGGAATCCAATGGTGGGTAGGCTTTCTTAGAATACGAGCGGGAAAACTCCCGCTCACAATTTCTGTGCTACTATAAATAATTTTTCAAATCAATTCCTTTTCAACTTCAATAGTTGCGCTATTCTAGAACCTGTGCATTGAACTTGCTTTTTCCTCTCTCTCTCTCACTCTCCTGCGCATCTACAAATACAAAAACCTTGTCCGAGGACCATTTCTCACACCTGTAAGTCTTCCTGAACTCTCTTCAACTTTTATTCCTACTTTGCGAAATTTCCCTTGTAAAACTTCTTAGAAAATGGATAGATTTAAGTACTTAGTAGACACCGAGGAGGGAATGAGGAGTTTTAGGTCCAAATATAATATTCCCCCACACGTGGGCGTTAGATACGCTGCACAGGGGGACTGGTTTGACGAAAGGAAAACAAATGAGGTGGTCATCCCTATGATTGCCTTCATAGAAGGAGGTATGATCATTCTTATGGGTACTATTACTAGAACTTTTCTTAGGTTCTTTAGGCTGTCCCCTACACAGTATGTACCGAACATGTTTAGGGTGTTAGGGAGTATAGAAGCTTTGAATGAGAGGATGAACCTAAACCTAACACACCATGATGTGAATTGGATTTACAACCTGCAAAATCTGAAAGGGCAGGGATATTACCTAAAATCCAGGCACTCCGAAGTTAGGTTGATCCAATGCCTCCCTGTATCAAATAAGGGATTAAAGGTCAACTTTTTTATCTTTTCTGGGCAATGGCATGATGGCTTACCTTACCTAGTTAAAGAGGGTACACCAGGTGGGAGGTTAACTATTTAGTTTTATCATTTGTCTTTATACAATTTTTATACTCCTATTACTTTTTGTCATTACTGAAATGGGTTTTCGCTGGTTTTACTGATATTGCAGATCCCTACGCCACTATGCCTTTGCTCCGTTTAGTTAACAAGGCGAGCTTAGACAAGATTCTTCAAGCCGAGATGTACATCAATGAATCAGACGGTCAACTAAGGGCAGCGCACCTCATCCTTGGATACATTCCCATCTGACGTGCATTCCAAGCTCCGAGGTGCGTGATAAGGGCCAGAGATCCTCAGCTCCACAGAATCAGTGTTGCCTACGAGGGGTTTATAATTCCACAAGGCATCCCTGTCCCAAGATATCCACCATTCACACAACCCCTACCTGTTGCCACCCTTGTAGCAGGAGCAACATCTTCCCCCCCCCCCCCCCCATTCTTCAAGGAGGAGGAAGAGGAAGCAGAACAAGAGGAAAAGGGTTTTGTGGACCTCATCGAGTCCACCGACGACTACGAAGTTTTTGATCAACCCTCACCACCACAAGACGTGCCTGAAGATATGGGTATTCAAAGGAAACCCCAACGTAGTCTTCAAGAGCTGTTAGAAAGCCAACCAGGGAGGGGAGAAGCTGGGAAGCCTTCTCAACCCAAGCTTCCTCCTTCTCCACCTAAATCTCCTCCTCGTGCTCCTCAACCACCTCCACCCTCCAGACCGAATTAGTTGATCCTAAGAGGAGAAAGAAACCAAAGGGTAAGGAGGTAATGGAGCCTGGAAGACCTCGCCCCTTCAACGAAGAAGAGGCTCATAGGCCGTCAAAGCAGTAGAGAACTAGCCATGCCCTCAGCCGAGGATCAAAAAGAGCTGATGTTCAACTGCCTGAGCCCCAAGCATGGCTCCCAGCTCCCATGCTTGGTGGTGAGCCTCTGATGGACGATACATCAATCAAGGACTTCAACAGGGGCATAGGTTGTCTTCCTCCATACTAAACGATTCTTGGGCATGGTATATATTTATTTTTTCACAGTTTTTTTTTTAATTTTTTTTTATATACTTGACACAATACTCATCCTTTTCTTCTTCTTTTTTTTTTTTTTAAAAGGCTGTTCAAAGCACTCTCAGGTTAGAGGAGATGTTCAACTCCTTCTCTCAACAACTGGACAATGAGAGGAAACGGAAGGTTGCTACTGTGCAAACCCTGACTATTGCTAAAAACAGCAATACTGATCTTAGGAAGAAATTGACCGCTGAGGAGCAAGCCAGGAAGAGCGCAAATGCAGTCTTGAAGGGTGCTAAGAAGCAAGCCGAGAGCCAAAGGAAGTTGACAAACGAGGCTAAAGAACAACTGGCTGCTTCCAAGGAGCAAGTGGCAGCTCTGAAGTAACAGTTGAAGGAGGCTAAACAGCTCAAGGATTAGGTTGAAACAACCAGAATGCAGGCTGAGGAAGACAAGGCCAAAGCTGAAAAAGAAAGAGATGAGGTCGAGCAGCATGGCTACGACATTGGCGTAGCTAAGACCAAGGATACCCTAAGGGCAAAGGTCCTCATTGTGTGCCGCGCCTACTGCACTCAGACTTGGGAAGAAGCCCTCAATCGAGCTGGGATTGATGCTTCTTCTGAGCTGAGGAAGCTTAAGAACATCGTCTTTCCTCTTACCTTGCAGATTCCTAATCAAAAAGAGGCAGCTCCTCCTGTTTCCCAGCCAATCAAAGAGGCCCAATCTCAACATCCTCCCTCCACTAGTCAGTAAGAACAGGGCAGAGAGTAAGAGATCCTGAAAGACTCCTCTTCGAATAAAGTGACTGAGACTCTTCAGCCTAGGGCAGCTTCTCAAGACTTTGAGAAGCAACTATCCTCAGTTACTTTACCTATAGAAGGATATCTTAAGGAGAAAGAGAAAGAGATCCCTCTTGAAGCAGCTGACCAGGCTCCTAAATCCAAACTTCAGATTAAGTTGAAGTCCTAGTTTTTATATTTGTTTTTAGGATAATGACAATGATTGTACTTTCATCTTTTGTACTTAAAGATCAATTTTGATAATGTATGAAACATTTTCCTTTATTCCAAGTAACATTTGTCAGCATTATTGTTTTACTTAGCTGTATGATATTTACTTTGCCTTACTCCGTATCTGCTCTCCAGCATACGTTATTAAGGAACAAAATACGTTAATAAAACATAACATTAAATCTCCTTATCTCAAAAATGTATTTTTCTTTTACCAAGTTCTCTAATAAGTTTCACAATTTCCAGGCAATGTCCCAACACTTAAGTAACAAGCAGGATGTCAATATATTGAAACACACTTACGCTTATTTGATATCCATGAGGTTTATCATGAACAGGCCAAAACTTAATCCAAAAAATAATAACTTATATTCAAGATCATGTTCTAAAGATTTTAACACAACTTATATTCCATTGAATATATTCCTTGATACTGTGAGAACAACTATCTTTACAATGTTCATGGTCCAAGGACTTGACACAGATGATTTCCCATTTTACGTTTCAAGAGATGTCTTGTGATATTAATTTCCACTAAGTTTGTGGTCCGAGGACCTGACTTAACTTAGTTTCTGCTTAATATTTCAAGAGATGTCATAGGATATTAATTTCCACTAAGTTTGTGGTCTGAGGACCTAACATAACTTAGTTTCTATTTAATATTTCAAGAGATGCCATAGGATATTAATTTCCACTAAGTTTATGGTTCGAGAACCTGACATAACTTAGTTTCTGTTTAATATTTCAAGAGATGTCATAGGATATTAATTTCCACTAAGTGTGACATAACTTAGTTTCTGTTTAATATTTCAAGAGATGCCATAGGATATTAATTTCTACTAAGTTTGTGGTCCAAGGACCTGACATAACTTAGTTTCTGTTTAATATTTCAAGAGATGCCATAGGATATTAATTTCCACTAAATTTGTGGTCCGAGAACCTGACATAACTTAGTTTCTGTTTAATATTTCAAGAGATGCCATATTATTCACAGTACACACTTAAGATAAATGGAAAGGAAACATGATGCAACTATTCTTATTAATAGTAGTACCTTTTCAGGTTGTTTACATTCCAAGGGTGAAGCACAGCTCTTTCATCTAAATCTTCTAAGTAGTACGCACCTACCCCTACCACTGATGTAATGCAATATGGTCCCTCCTAGTTAGACCCCAATTTTCCCCAAGCGTGGTTTTTAGTGTTTCCTAAAACTTTCCTTAATACCAAAACTTTCCTTAATACCAAGTCTCCTAGGGCTAATGGCCTTAGTTTCACATTCATATCGTAGCCTTGCTTAAACTTGTGCTGATAATAGGCCAACTGCACCATAGCAATTTCCTGTCGCTCTTCAATCAGATCCAAGTTCTTCTTCAACAGCTCACTATTTCCATCCGAGGTGAATGCGCTAGTTCTCATAGTGGGGAAACCATTTTCCAAGGGGATTACAGCTTTAGCCCCATACGTCATTGAAAAGGGGGTTTCTCCAGTGGACTTTCGAGGTGTTGTCCTGTATGTCCAAAGGACATGTGGCAGCTCTTCCACCCACCTTCCTTTAGCGTCGTCCAATCTTTTTTCAAGTCCATTCATGATGACCTTGTTAACAGCCTCAGCCTATCCATTTCCCTGCAGATAAGCCGGAGTAGAATATCTATTCTTTATACCCAGATCGGAACAGTATTTCCTGAAAGTTTTGTTGTCAAATTGAAGGCCATTGTCTGAGATGAGCACGTTAGGAACCCCAAATCGTGTAACAATGTTCTTCCAAATGAACCTTTTGACATCCACATCCCTAATATTAGCCAAAGGCTCAGCTTCGACCCACTTGGTAAAATAATATGTACAAACAAGTAGGTATTTCTTATTTCCTACCACTTTGGGGAAAGGTCCCACAATGTCCAAGCCCCATTGAGCAAAAGGCCATGGGCTAGAAAGAGGGTTGAGAACACCTCCAAGTTGGTGAATATTGGGCGCAAACCTTTGACATTGATCGCATTTCTTAACATATTCTTGCACCTCTTTTTGCATGCTTGGCCACCAATATCCTTGAGTAAGAGCTCTATGAGATTGGGATCTTCCTCCTGTATGACTTCCACAAACCCCTTCGTGGAGCTCTTCAAGAAGTAATTCTGATGCTTCGGGGTGCACACAAAGCAAGTAAGGGCCAGAGAAAGAGCGCTTGTATACTTTCTATCCTCAGAGAGCCAAAACCGAGGAGTTTTTCTTCATACTTTATCAGCTTCAGACTTCTCTTCAGGCAGTATATCCTTTTCCAGGAATAGTGATATAGAATCCATCCAACTCGGACCTAGTTTGATTTGATGGATTCGAGGAATACCATGGTGTACTGAAGTATGTGTATACAAGTCTTCAACCAGTACTACTCGGGGCAAGTGTTATGCTGAGGACGTGGCTAGGGTAGCCAACGAATCTGCATGTGTGTTTCCACTTCTAGGAATATGAGACAAGTCAAAAACTTCAAAATTTTCTTGTATGCTCCTAATTTGGCACAAGTACTCCTGCATTCTTGAATCACGCGCTTCCAGATCGCCCCTTACTTGACCCACCACCAGTTTTGAGTCTGAAAAGACCTTCACTGCCTTTCCTCCCATTTTCTGGACCATCATCATTTCCATCAGCAAAGCCTCATACTCTGCTTCGTTATTTGTAGCCGAGAAATTCAATCTCAAGGACTTTTCAATGGTAATCTTTTCAAGTGATATTAGAACTAGCTCCACTCTTGATCCTCGCTGATTAGCTGCTCCATCAACATACAATTCCCAAGGGATTGGGCATTGAACAAAGGCCACGCCGATTGATCCTTCGTCCAGTTTTTTACTCCCCCCTTCCACCTCTTGAGGATATTCAGCAAATTCAACCACCAGATCAGCAAGCACTTGCCCCTTTATAGAAGTACGGGGCATGTACTTTATATCAAAAGCCCCTAGGATCGTGCCTCACTTGGCTATCCTTCCAGTATAATCAGCACTTCTGAGTACTAACTTAAGTGGAAGCTGAGTGAGCATGACCAAGGTATGCGCCTAGAAGTAATGGGGAAGCTTTCTTAAGCATGGACCACGGCCAATATCGCCTTTTCCATTGGTAAATAGCATAACTCGGCTTCATTGAGTAACTTGCTCACATAATAAACCGGTCGTTGTATACCACTAACCACCCGTATGAGCACAAAGCTTATCGCATATAGAGCAACTGCAATGTAGGCAAAAAGAATTTCGTTCACCACTGGGCTAGACATAATGGGTGGATGGGATAGATATCGTTTAAGTTCCTGGAATGCCATAACACACTCCTCGGACCACTCAAATTCTTTCCATTTATGCAGTAGAAGGAAGAAATGCCTACACCTCTCTGCGGATCTGGATATAAACCGATTCAAAGCGGCCATCATTCTAGTAAGCCTCTGCACCTCTTTGGGATTCCGAGGTGGTTGCAAGCTATTAATGGCTTTAATTTGGTCTGGATTCACCTCAATTCCCCTTCGAGTCACCATATATCCCAGAAACTTTCTTAAACCCACCCCAAAAAAACATTTAGACGCATTCAAACGCAGTTTATGTTCCCTCAGGATTTCAAAAATGTTGGTAAGATCCGCTAAGTGTTCGGACACCAATTTACTCTTCACAACCATGTCATCAATATATACTTCAACATTTTTACCTAACTGTAGCTCAAACATTTTAGTCATCATCCGCTGATAGGTTGACCCTGCATTTTTCAGGCCGAAAGGCATTACCTTGTAATGATAGTTTCCCACAGGAGTAATAAAAGCTATTTTTTCCTGATCATCTGTTGCTAGAGGTATTTGATGATATCCTTGGAAGGCATCCAAAAAGCTCATCTGAGGATGGCCTACCATTGCATCTACCAATTGGTCTATCCGAGGCATAGGGAATGGGTCTTTAGGGCAAGCCCTGTTGAGATCTGTAAAGTCCACACACACCCGCCATTTTCCTGTCTTCTTTTTCACTACCACGGTATTCGCCAACCACTAAGGGTAAAATACCTCTTTAATAGTCCCTGCCTGTTTAAGTTTGGTTACTTCACTCTTGACAGCTTCTATATGTTCCTTAAAGGGTCGCCGAGGTGGCTGCCTTTTTGGAGTAATTGATGGGTTCACATTCAAATGATGACAAATGAACTTTGGATCTAGCCCTGGCGCTTCATAGGCATCCTATACAAACACGTCTACATTTCTTCTCAAAAGCTCAACCAATTGTTCCTTCTCTCGTAGGGGGAGTTGAGCTCCAACCTGAAAGAATCTCTCCAGATCATCTCCAATGACCACCTTGGCTAGGTCTTCTCATTTCACCTCGTCGGCAGGCCCATTGAACAGAGATGACAGGGTTTCTAGCTGCTATAAATCGTTTTCATTAGTGGCTGAGGTGCCACTCTCTGGCTTGTGTTGAATTGCTGCTATTAAACACTGCCTAGCCATAGATTGGCTTCCCACTATCTCCGGCACTTGATCTCCAAAAGGGTCCTTCACCTTCTGATGAAGGGTGGATGAAACAACACCCAAGGAATGCAGCCAAGGCCTGCCCATAATGGCCGTATACGGGGAAAGTGCATCTATCACGATAAAATCTACTTCGACCACATCTGCCCCAACTTGCACGGGTAATCTTATCTGTCCCTTAGGAACAACCATTTTACCCTCGAAACTCACCAAAGGTGAGCTGTAGGTCGTCAAATCCTCAGGTTTTAAACCCAACCCCTTGTAGAGATCAAGATACATAATCTTAGCTGCACTTCCTTGGTCAACCAAAACCCTCTTTACATCGTACCTACCAATTCTAAGGGTAACCACCAGAGCGTTATCATGTGGTTGTATGGTTACCAATTTGTCCGCATCCGAAAAGCTTAACACTAGTGGAACATTCGTCTTGACTCTTTTCGGCATTGAATTAGAGTCATCATCTGAATAACAGGACACTGCCATTACTCTGGAAAGACAAGATCCAATCCTCCCTAGAGCAGCAAATATGACGTTTATGGTGCCGAAAGGAGGTTTCGATACAGCGTTTCCTTGGAATGCCGAACCAGTCTGGCCTCCTCGGCCATTGGAATGATGCAGGAGATGCTTTAACCTCCCTTCTTGGACCAATTGTTCCAAATGATCCCACAAATTTCTGCAATCTTCAGTAGTATGACCATGATCCTGATGATAATGGTAGTACAGGTTTTGGTTACGATTCATTGGATCTCCTACCATCTTGTTCGGCCATTTAAAGAATGGTTCATTCCTAACATTCTCTAAAATTTTTTGCACTGGCTCCCGAAACACAACGTTGACTGCCTGGGTGTTGGCAGATCCAGATTGCCCTATGAAGTCTCTCCGAGGTCGATTGTTCTATGCCCGATCCGACCTGGAATCCCTCCTCTCCTGAGGGATCACCTTCGCTTTCCCCTTTTCCTGTGATTAATCCTCCTCAATCCTCCTGTATTTGTCAATTCTATCCATCAACAGGCGTACACTGGTGACAGGTTTGCCAGTGATGGATTTTCTCAAATCATGCTCGGCCGGTAATCCAGCCTTAAATGTGCTGATGGCCACATCGTCGTAGTTCCCATCTATCTCATTGAACATTTCCCAGTATCTATCTAAGTAAGCCTTCAAAGTTTCCCCCTCTCGCATGGACATAGAGAGCAAAGATCCTAAAGGCAATGGGACCCTGTTACACGTGATAAAGCGAGCGTCAAAAGACTGGGTAAGCTTTTTGAAAGAATCAATGGAATTCACCTTCAAGCCATTAAACCATCTCATCGCCATTGGACCTAGGCTAGATGGAAAGATCTTACACATTAAGGCCTCATCTTTAGAATGAACGGCCATTTTTTGATTAAAATGGCTGACATGCTCCATCGGATCCGTCTGACCATTATAAAGAGAGAAAGTCGGCTGATTAAATCGCCGAGGAAGGCTTGCACCCTCTATCCACTGTATGAAAGGCGATTTAGCGACTTGGTTCAACGCTTCGTTCATGGCTTTGTTTCCAAGGCCCTTGTGCGATGGACTCTTATTCTTACGCCTATGGCTACTATATTCCTCGTCGCCCGAGAAAGTTTCGCTGGTTGGAGTTCTGGATCGTTGCCTGTACGTGACGTCTTCTGTATCCTTAGAAGAAGACTCGGACCCAAGCGATGAGCGTCTTCGCCGTGCGCGACGCAACTTCTTCTTCAATTCGTCGATCTCACGATGCATGTCTCTCTCACTCTTTGCATGGGAGACATGACTTTTCCCACGCAACCGACTCCTATTAGTATGCGTTGTTTGCACACTTCCTTCATGATCTCCCCTATGTTGAGGGTTCACAACTGAGTTATTACGTTGAGAACCCCCTGATTCCGCCTGGTGCGGACTATCATTACCCTGATGTGGCCCGATCGTCGGTTGATGCGATCCTAATTCTTCCATTTTCAGCACTAAACCAAAATCTCCTTCTGATCAGATCAAGCCTTTCCCATAGATGACGCCAATTGTAAGAACCAGTTTTGGCTTGGACCCCAAAACAGGAATGGACTCAGGCCCAACAAGCCCAAATAATAAATTTGTAGAGTGTGGGAGAAAAAGCTAGTCTGAATCTAGAAAAAAAATATCGGTTGCGAGTGTTTAGGAAGAAGAGTTATGCGTGCAAAATACAAAAAGCATCCTCAGCTAAGCCCGAATAGTGTGATCAATAGTTTAGAGTTTTTCCTTTTTACTGTTATATTTCTTAAACCTTTCTTTTTCTCTGTTTTTCTTCCGTTCCCTTTTCTTTGAATTCTTTTTCATGTTATATACCATGATTTCTGCACTATTCTCACTGTACACGTGTGAGTTAGGTGTTGGGAGCTTCTCCCTGTCCCATCTCACACCTCTTTAAACCTTCTACTATTAGTTGTAAGGCTGCTTGTTTACTGTTCAGCCATCACCTCCACATTAATGCAACCAGAGAGTTGGTTGGGAAGCATTTAATGTAGAGGTAACAGTTTTTACAGATATTTGTTATCCTTCATCCTCATCCTTTATCCAATATTTGCCCATCCCCCTGTCATGAAATACCCTTAATATATTATATTATATTAAGGGGATGGGAATGTTTCTAGCCACCTCAAACAGAAGTTCCGAGATGAACATTCTCCTTGGATACGGTTAGATCCATCATAAATATACTTTACCTTTTCCCATAATACAATTTTCATCTCTTCCTTAATTGATCGTTCTCGGTTATGTTCTCGTCCTTAGACTGGGTTATTGGGCCATAGGCCCAGCCCTCTCAACCTAAATAGTACCTCAAGGATCAATTGGCCCCCACACTAACATTAGATCACATCTTCTTCTTATATCCTGCATGTTTGTAAAATTTCTAAAAAATTAAAAGTCAATAGCTATATCATCAATAAATTGTTTAAATTACAAATTTTTGTAATTTAAAATTATACATAAAATATAAACTTGTAGGTCATATAACAAATAATATCTTATTAACACAAAATTTCACATGTATTAAGAGCGTAAAGAATATGTAATTCAACTGTTAGATTTTTAAAATATAAAATAATATTTATTTTACTGAATAAGATTGTAGTCTTAAGCTACAACTATTTTTGTAGCTAAACTTTGTCCCCCCCCCCCCCAACACACAAAAACACACACAATGAAGGTCAAAGAGTGAGACTTTACACAACATCAACAACCAAGATGATCATAAATACCATTTCCTAGTTCAAAATTTCAGGATCATAGCATTTTAGGTTCTAATACAACTTATTTTTTAGAAATTTTTTCTATCTAGGCGTGATAGATGAAATGACTCCACTAACAAGTTCGATGCTAGATATATCTGATGACCAATAAGGATCCTTCACCATAGAGGATGACAATGGTGGAGTCGCGACTTTTTCAGCATTAGTGGCCATAGTATTTGTTGATCTAATGTTGGAATTAGGCATTATATGCCATATACTTCCAAGTTCTCAATCCACCTCTGCCATTGAAGTTCTAGCATCTGTCTCATCTTTCCAACACTTAAGTGCCAAATTTAAAATTTTCACCACACATTCAGGAGGATAAGATCCCATTCGCCCATCAATGACTGAAAATATCATACAAGATTTACACGCAATAGTCAACATTAACCTGGACTAGATAGCATCTTTTTTTTAATATAAACTACGAGATGTCATTTTATTACATAAAGCTAAGCCAAAGTATCGAAAGGATCAAATAATATGAACTATGTCTATATGCCAAAATTATCACAGCTAATATAGAAGTAAACGAGTATTTCACATAAGGCTGTGGAGATTAGATTTTAAAATGATCTTAATGTTTTATTGAAGTTAAAACAAAAATTTGCAAATGGGATGTCTCTAAAAATGTTTTTGCCATGTGAGATTGGCTGCTTCACGGTTAGGAGTTCAAGAAATACAACACCAAGACCATAAACATCACTCTTGTCTTTTAGTTTACAAGTTAAGAAATACTCCAAATCAAGGTAACCCTAGAAATTTAATTCAAAGAATATAAGAATAAAGAAGTATACATCTAATGCGAACCTCAATCGACACGCTTTGAGACCCAACAAACAGTATTGGAATAATTGTCCAAGAAAGCTAAAATTCAGATTTTGATGAAACCTTGACCCAACGTTTATAAGTAAAATGCGAACCAAAGGTATAAGTAACAGACCTTGACCCTGATAAATTCATAGTTCTTGAAGAACCAAAAGAAAGCAAAGCCTCACCTTTTCTGATTTTTATTCAATAGTCCCCCTATTACAATGAGTGCATGCTACTTATATGACATGATTGAAAATAGAAAATATAAAAAACATACTAAATAATAAAATCCTAAATAAAAGTTGATTTGGTCTGAAATCAGTAGATCTAAAATAGGAAAATAGCTAAAAAACGTTCTAAATAATAAAAGCCTAAAATTAAGGTAGATTTGGTCTGAAATTAGAAGCTCTAGAATAGGAAAATTTTCTATTAACTGATATGGAGCTAGAAAGTCAATCAGTCATTAATCCATGCCATAAATCACGCCCAATTAAGCTAGATTAGCCATCAATAACTTGGATTAAATTTATTACTCCTTCATCTTCCTTTGGGCCAAGCCTAGAATATCCCGTGTTAGAATCAGCCAAAATCTCTTGAATCAGCCCATTAAGTGCTTTTTTGATCTTCTTGGATCTTGCTCTAGTAATAGGCCCAACTGGAACATGCAATGGATCCTTGAATGCTTGTTGATTCTCATCAACATCATTTACATCTCCAATGGCATAATATTTAAGTTTATTTCATCTAGTTTGAGTTACATTTTTTTATGTTTAAAATTGTTGTATAAATTTATAATATAAGGTTGCGTTTGTTTCGGTTGAAAATGGATTTAGGAAAATATTTTACACCCTCCCGTGTGTTTGGTTGTGCATGGAAAATTTGGTCAAACGAAAAACATTTGTGTTGCTCGTAAAATAAACCTCTCAGACCCGTAAAACAATTGTAGGAGTTATTTTACCTTCAAAGCATTTTCGGAATTCTTCACTCCACACAGTATGACTCGCCAAGCTCTTCAGCTCCACCCCACGCACCAACGAGAGGGAGATAGAGCTCCACCCTACATGCCGATGCCGGTCTGAGGTCCACCCACACTCTGACGAGCAACGCCACCATTTTCCCCTCCGCGTCGATGGGTTTTCTCCCTTTTCTTCTCTTCTCTCACTCAACCTCACCTCTACCCACTTCGAGCTCTGCATGTACTCGATATACCAAGGCAAAACCCTCTCCCACGCCCGGGAAGCCTATCTTACCTCCAACATCTCTGATCCGTCACTCCCACGCCACCGGCGAAACACTTCTCTCAAACCCACCCTCTACAATACCCAATCCACTCAAGACTGATCTCATTGCCACCGCTAAAGATCATTGCCGCCGTTGAAAACCGATCTTGTTGACTTAATCTCCATCTCTTTCCCGATCTACCTCTCTTTCCCTCAATCTCTCACTCTTTCTTCCTCCCTCTCTCTCAATTTAACCAAGTTCAGCTTGTGAATGAATGGAGCTAATGGATTTTTGTTTTCTTAACTGTATATACTGAAATTTTCTATTATAAAATTTGTTTGGAAGTTAAGAAAATGTAAGAAACTAGTAGAAAATAGGATTTTTAGAATGCAACCAAACACCTGAAAACATTTTCTAAAACAATTTTCATAAAGCAGCCAAACACTTGAAAATATTTTCTTTTCCCAAAAATATTCTCACTTGAAAATATTTTACATGTTACCAAACGCAGCCTTAATCAAATGGTTGATTGCAATAAACCACCTTAAGCTATGGGGATTGCTAATTACAAATAGCTCAACTGACACTTAATGGGATGAAATTTGAGGTTATGGATTCAAAACCTATTAGGTACGTGTGTAACATACAATAACCATTTCAAGTCAAATTGTTGCCAACTAGGTGCATTTAAAGCAAATTCTAACAATCTCCTCAAGGGAATGAGAATTTGAATATAACTTTGAACCTTAAAAATTTAAATTGTACCAAAGAATATGACCATTTCAAAAAAGAATTATATCAATCAAAAATATAAAAAATTATAAGATTATATATTTGTAAATATAGAGTGATGGAAATTACATTTTGAAATTTTTGTAATTTGTAGGAAGAACAAATTATTTACAATAAAGTTTAGAGAAAATATTATACAAACTTAGTATAAGTTTGCTATAAGTTTTGATTATCATAATAATCTCTTTTAAGAAAATAAATAATTTGAATAATTTATATAATTGAAATTATATATATTTATTTTGCTTGAAAGTATAATCAATCTCATGCAATTCATTTAAAAGTAATGAGGTTAAAACAAATAAGTCGTCCTAAGCGTGTGTTTGGCAAAAATTAAAAAGCTAGCTTATTTTACTATTCAACTTATTTTTGTTAATATTCATGAGTCCCAGTGCACTTTTTGGTACTATTTATGGGTTCCGCTGTACTATTTCAGCTAACTTTTTACTTTTATCTATAGTATTTGCAGCAAAAAAAAATTTCGTTTCAACAAAATAAACGAATCCCAAACAAAACCTAAAGATTATATTTATACATTCATAGCCTCCTTAAAAAGTCTTTCACTTAAAATTAGCCAGACAAGTGAACTAAAATGTTATGTTAATATAGCTCAACAAAAGTATAGTAACAATAAATATTATGCTTAAAATTTTAGATATTATAAGTTTAAGATCTACATTTTTTGTAATAAATTTGGATTTAGAACATGCAATCCAAACATAGTTTATATATATATATATATATATAAATGGACAAAAGTGGACACAAATGGACCAAATGGACAAAATATGACAAAAAGGAACAAGGTGGACTGAATAGGACCGAATAAGAACCAATGGATAGATTAGGACCAAAGTGAACATATGGACCGAATAAGATCATAGTAGACCGAATAGGACCAATGTAGACCAAATAGAATGAAAGTGGATTGAATATAACCACTGTTAACCGAATAGGACTGAAAAGGATAGAATATGACCAATTTGGACCTATTGGACCCAATACGACCAACGTAGGCCAAATAGCAAAGTGGATTGAAGAAGAAAAAATGGACCTAATAGAACCAAAGTGGACCAAATGGGACTTTTGAATATTTGCATGAAGAAGAAAACATGAGTTGGGCCACATATTTATGGGTATCGGCATGAATTTGGTTTGGGTTGGGCTCCATCAACCCATAATCAGATTCATTTATAACTCACTAAATAGTTCATAGCGATTTTTTTTCCAAAAGGAAAAATAAATAAATAAAGGGAAAGAATCATCTTTTGAGACCTTGGGGGTAGCGATCAGACAATAAAAAATGTAAAATGATAAACTAATAAATAAATAAAAACTCATGATTTCTTCAAGTAAAGACAATTTTTTTTTTATATAATTAGTAAAGAGGGAAACTATATCGTGTGTGTGTATATATATATATATTTGGAGTAAAATATAAAAATCTTTCTTAAAGTTTTAGAATTGAAACTTCGCTATAAACCTTAACAAAATGACACTCTTCTTCGTGAGTTTTGTAACAAATCAACACATAAATCATACCATTAGTAACGTTATTGAAATATTTCAATTTTTGAAAATATTCCTTTGACCAAACTATAATGATGGTTAGTTAAGTTTTCTTTTCAGCAATTTTCTAGTCACTTTTAATGCTATTTTTTGCAATCATACACAAATTTATTTACTTAGAAAGATGGAAAAATGAAAAGAAACAAAATATTTTAGTTTCCATCATGTATGTTTGGTAAAGAGGAATGAAATGTGAAAGGGTAAAAAATAAATATGAATTTCCTTTGTTTGGCTGGAAAGAATAATGAAAGGATAAAAAAAATGGTTTAGTTGGATTTACTATATTGCTCATATTATATTTATTATATAAAAAATAATAATAACATATTTGGTCAAATAAGTTTCAAAGGGTAAAATTCGCCTACTTTTCTTTCCAATTTGTGGAGATAGAAGTTTGTGGGCTCGAGAAAAACATTCATCCCATTCTCCTTCCCCACTATTTTCTCCCCCCAACTAAATGAAGGAAAACTCTAGTTTTCTTTCCCTCCTTTTCACTCAAATGAAACATAATATTTAAAAAAAAAAAAAAACAATTTTATTTGACACAAAAAAATCAACAAAATATGATTTTTTTTTTTTTTTTTTTTTCAATATGAAAGAAAAAATTATGATAGTAATTATTTAAAAAAAAAAAAAAAAACTTATGATAGTTGTAGAGGTATTGGGCCTAGGAGCTCATTATCTATGTATATATTGGGCCTGAGGCCCAATCTAGGGATGTGAAGTCGTCCAAAGATGAGTAAACATTGTTAGGGGAGTCCATGTTGGTAAATGAAGAAGTTAGTTTTGGTCATAAAAGCCGCTAAGGGTGGTCCAAGAATGAATGCCTCCTCGGCTAACCAAAGCTGGGGTTCGAAGTGGTGGTCTGCCATCCAGGAGAACATTCTAGGAAATCCTGTTGATACAGATAAGCATTACAGAAACATAAGATAGGGGGAGTCCTAAAATATCTAAGGAGAAAGCTATTACCACCGCATTGAAGGCTTTGCAGCTAACCCTCTGGCTGCATTAATGTGAAAGTGATACCTCAACAGTGGTTATCAGCCTTACAACTAATACATAAAGACTTCAGGAAGGTGCTGATGGGACAATTATCAACACCAACCATCTGGCCTACACTTAAAGGGTAGAGATAAAAGGGGAAGATAGTATAAAAAAAGAAGGAGGCAATGAGAGAAAGGGATCGAGAAACTAAGAGAAAATCATTGTAGCAACCCAGAATTATATTTGTAATCAAACTTGAGAGAAATATACAAGAACTGATCTCCTCGGACTGTGCCGAGGACAATTTTCTTTAGTTCAAACTTGTTCATTTTCATTCTCTTGTCATCTGAATCCACTTTAGTGATTATCAGATTCATTAAAGCCCAGTTTTCCAATCCACTCTCTACAAATTCATTGTTTTTGTGCTTTTTGGGCCTAAGTCCATTTACCTTTTGAGTTAGGAACTCAAATCTGTAGGGAGTCTCTAGTGTTTTAATAAATCTAATGTCCAACTATGGTAGGTTCAGGTCCCCATTAGGCAGAATCTATAGGGTCTCAGCGTCAAGATCACTTCTGTGATCTTGAACAAAGAAGGGATCGAGAGGGGAGTATGCATACTACTCATACTACTAGGAGCCAGTCTCGGGGTGGGAGCTACGTCTCTCACCAGAAAAATGCTAAGGACATGCAGCTGGAAATTGATCATTTAAAGAGGAAGTTGCACCACAAACGGAGAAGGTGAACCCCTTCCATTTCTGATTTCTCTTCTAACGATGAAAAGGATGATAGTTATAGACATAGATCAAGGACTTCTCCCAATAAGTCTTTCTTGTATGATGAGGACTACCACCATGAGCGTAGAAACGGGAGCTCATCTTCCAAGGTCTTAGGAAATGATGTAATAAGCAGAGCACTCAACCAAATTTCCAAATCACCTTTCACACACAAGATTAAGGGAGGGAGACTTCCTCAACGATTCACTCAGCCCATGTTCACCATGTATAATGGTTGTACAGATCCTGTGAAGCACGTAAGTCACTTTAACTAGAGAATGGCTGTACACTCCAAGAATAAGACATTGATGTGCAAGGTATTTCCATCTAACTTAAGACCTATGGTGATGAGATGGTTTAATGGGCTGGGTGCATGTTCTATTAACTCCTTCAATGAGCTCACTCAAGTGTTTGAGTCTCGTTTTATTACATGTAGTAAAGTTCCTCAGCTTTTAGATTATCTATTATCCATGTCCATACGAGAAGATGAGACCCTAAAAACATACTCGGACAGGTACTGGGAGATGTTTTATGAGATTGATGAGGATTTTGATGACGTGGTTATAAGGACCTTTAAGGTCGGCCTGCCCACCGAGCATGATTTGAAAAAATCTTTGACCAAGAAGCCGGTAAAGAGTGTTCGTTGGCTTATGGATCGCATTGATAAGTACAAGCGGGTCGAGGAAGACCAACAGCAAGGCAAAGGGAAGGGTAAGGTTATCCCTCTAAAGAAGAGGGATTTCAAGTCGGACAAATACAACAATAACAGACCCCAAAGGAAATTTTGCTGGACAATCTAGATCTACAACCCCTCAGGTGGTTAACAATGTGCTCCGAGAACCACAACATCAAGTCTTAGAGAAGATCAAGAACAAGTCGTGCTTCAAATAGCCAAACAAAATGGATTATGCCTTACTCTTTTCCACCATATCATCTATATAAATCTCAATATTTTTTCCTAACTGTGGTTTAAACATCTTGGTCATCATCCTCTAGTAGGTAGCCCTTGCATTCTTTAAACCAAAGGACATCACCTTGTAATGGTAATTCCTAATAGGAGTTAAAAAAACTGTCCTCTCTTGATCATCCAAAGCCAAAGGTATTGGTGGTAGCCTTGAAAAGTTTCCAAAAAGCTCATACGAGGATGACGTACAATGGCATCCACTAGCTGGCCTATCTGAGGCACAAGGAAATGATCTTTTGGGCCGGCCTTGTTCAGATCTGTAAAGTTCACACATCCTGCCACTTTCCACTTTTCTTCTTCACAAACATAGTATTGGCCAACCATTCAAGGTAGAACACCTCTTTAATAGCCCTAGTCTGCTTAAGCCTCATCATCTCGTCTTTGACAACGTTAGAATGATCCTTAGATGAGCACCGAGGTGGTTGCTTCCTAGGGGTGGCAGATGGATTGATATTCAAATGATGACAGATGAAACTCGGATCCACCCCTGGAGTTTCGTAAGCATTTTATGCGAACACATCAACGTTCTACTTGAGAAACTCTACCAACTCTTCCTTCTATTGAGGAGGTAGCTGAGCCTCAACCTGAAAAAAATTCTACGGATTATCACCTACAATAATTTTCTCTAAATCCTCACATTTCGTCTCCTTGGCTGGTTGACAGGTAACACTGGATACTTTGACTGCTATAATCCCCTCTCAGCAGAGGTCAAGGTCTCAACTGCAGGCTGATGCATAATTGTAGCCATGAGGCACTGCCTAGCCATGGATTGACTCCCCACAAGCTCCTCAATCCGGTCCACTGATGGATACTTCACTTTCAAATGCAGAGTTGAAGAAACGGCCCCTAGGGCATAAAGCTAGGGTCTAGCCACAATGGCCGTGTAGGGAGAGTATGCATCCACCATAATGAAGTCTACTTCAACCATCTTTGAACCTGCCTGCATGGACAACCTAATCTGACCCTTTGGGATGACAACTTTCCCATCAAAACTCACCAAAGGTGAATCATAAGCTGTCAAGTCCTCAGGCTTTAAGTTCAGCCCTCTGTACAAGTTAGGGTACATAATCTCTACACCACTGCCCTGGTCTACCATCACCCTCTGCACATCATGCCCTCATATTTTAAGGGTGACCATTAAAGCATCATTGTGTGGCTGGATGGTTCCAATCTTGTCTTCGTCCGAAAAACTCAACACTAGTTGGATCTCCACTCTAGCCCTTTTCAGTGCAAAATTTGAGTCCTCGGCTGATAGCCGAGCTACAGACATCACCTTGGAAAGATGAGAACCAGTCTTCCCAGGTGCAGCAAAGATGACATTAATTGTGCCTAACGGGAGCCTTGAAAAACGTTCCCCTGAGCCCATGAACTTGATTGGTCCCCTTGTCCGTTAAGACGATACAAAAACTGTTATAACGAAACTCTCTAACCAGTTGCTCCAGATGGTTCCATAAAGTTCTGCAATCCTTGGTGGTATGCCCCTGCTCTTGGTGGTATTGGCAATGAAAGCTTTGATTATGCCTCAATGGGTCTCCTCCCGTTTTGTTTGGCTATTTGAAGTACGGCTCGTTCTTGATCTTCTCCAAGACTTGATGCACTGGTTCTTGGAACACAGTGTTAACCACCTAAGGGACCGTAGAACTAGATTGTCCAGCAAAATTCCTTTAGGGTCTGTTATTGTTGTATTTGTCCGACTTGAAATCCCTCCTCTTCTGAGGGAAAACCTTACCCCTCTCTTTGCCTTCCTATTGGTCTTCCTCGACCTGCTTGTACTCATCAATGCGATCCATAAGCCAATGAATACTCTTTACTGGCTTCTTGGTCAGATATTTTCTCAAATCATGCTCAGTGGGCAGGCCGACCTTGAAGGTCCTTATAACCACGTCATCAAAATCCGCATCAATCTCATTAAACATCTCCTAGTACCTGTCCAAGTATGTTTTCAAGGTCTCACCTTCTCGCATGGACATGAATAATAGAGAATCTAAAGGCTGAGGAACTTTACTACACGTAATAAAACGAGACCCAAACGCTTGAGTGAGCTCCTTGAAGGAGTTAATAGAACCTATACCCAGCCCATCAAACCAACTCATCGCCATAAGCCTTAAACTAGATGGAAATACCTTGCACATCAATGTCTCATTCTTAGAGTGTATAGTCATTCTCTAGTTAAAGTGACTTACGTGCTTCACAAGATCTGTACGACCATTATACATGGTGAACGTGGGCTGAGTGAATCGCCGAGGAAGTCTCCCTCCCTTAATCTTGCGTGTGAAAGGTGATTTGGAAATTTAGTTAAGTGCTCTGCTCATTGCATCATTTCCTAAGCCCATGGAAGATGAGCTCTTGTTTCTACGCTCATGGTGGTAGTCCTCATCATACAAGAAAGACTCATTGGGAGGAGTCCTTAATCTATGTCTATAACTAACATCTTCTTCATCGTTAAAAGAGAAATCAGAAATGGAAGGGGTTTGCCTTCTCCATTCGTGGTGCAACTTCCTCTTTAAATGATCAATTTCTAGCTGCATGTCCTTAGCATTTTTCTCGTGAGAGACGTAACTCCCACCCCAAGACTGGCTCCTAGTAGTATGAGTAGCATGCACACTCCCCTCCCGGTCCCCTCTTTGTTCAAGATCACTGAAGTGATCTTGACATTGAGACCCCATAGATTCTGCCTAGTGGGGACCTGAACCTACCATAGTTGGACATTAGACTTATTAAAACACCAGAAATTCCCCACAGACAGCGCCAATTGTAAAGACCAAATTTGAGTTCCTAACCCAAAAGGTAAATGGATTTAGGCCCAAAAAGCCCAAAACAATGAATTTGTAGATAGTGGGTTGGAAAACTGGGTTTTAATGAATCAAATAATTACTAAAGTGGATTCTGATGACAAGAGAATGAAGATGAACAAGTTTGAACTAAAGAAAATCGTCATCGGCACAGTTCGAGGAGATCAGTTCTTGTATATTTCTCTCAAGTTTGATTACAAATATAATTCTGGGTTACTACAGTGTTTTTCTCTTAGTTTCTCAATCGCTTTCTCTCATTGCGTCCTTCTTCTTTTATACTATCTTTCACCTCTACCCTTTAAGTGTAGGCCAGATGGTTGGTGTTGACAGTTGTCCAATCAGCACCTTCCTGAAGTCTTTGTGTATTAGCTGTAAGACTGATAACCATTGTTCAGGTATCACTTCCACATTAATGCAGTCAGAAGGTTAGCTGTAAGGCATTCAATGCGATGATTGCAGCTTTCTGTTTCTGTAATGCTTATTCATATCAACAAAATTTCTTGGAACATTCTCCTGGATGGCAGACCACCACTTCGAACCCCAGCTTTGGTTAACCGAGGAGGCATTCATTCTTGGACCACCCTTATCAGCTTTTATGACCAAAACTAACTTCTTCATTTACCAACACGGACTCCTATAACAATGTTTACTCCTCTTTGGACGACTTCACATCCCCAGATTGGGCCTTAGGCCCAATATATACATAGATAATGAGCTCCTAGGCCCAATACCACTACAACTATCATAAGTTTTTTTTTTTTTTTTTACTAATTACTATCATAAGTTTTCTTTCAAATTGAAAAAAAGAAAAAATCATATTTTGTTGAATTTTTTGTGTCAAATAAAATTGTTTTTTTTTTAATATTATATTTCGTTTGAATAAAAAATCCTCTAAAACCTCTTAATAGACCAAAATAGCCTATAAGTTCTAAAACGACTAAAATAACCATAAAAAATATAAAATGACCAAAATACCTCTGAAACGGCTAGATTGAGTAGTCGAATCTTAATGCCTTGTAAACGGCCAAAATACCCCAAAAATCTAAAATGATTAAAATATACACCTCAATATTGCTAAAATGAGTAAAATGCCATAAAATCCTATGGAATGAGAAAAGCAACTTGAAAACGACCAAAATACCTTCATAGTCTAAAAAATCGAGTGTATTTTGGCTTAGATTAGGGATATTTAGGTCATTTTCAAAGGTTTCAAGAGTACTTTGCTTATTTTGAGGATTCAATGGTATTCTGGTTGTTTTAAAAGTTTCTATGGGTATTGTGGACGTTTTGGTGGCATTTTAGTCATTTTCTAGGGTTTTGGGATATTTTGTATATTCGTTGTGTATTTTATTCACTTTGGTAGTTCTACGAGGGTTCTTTTAGACATTTTGGTGTATAAATCTGTTTCTTGATATTTTGGAAATTCTTACGGGTAAAATATTCTTTTTTTACAAAAAAAAAAAAGTTTCATTGTAGAAATTACTAGAATGGCCATTATACTTTGAAAATCGCCAAAATACTCCCAAAACCACAAAATGTCAAAAAAAAAAATCCTCTGAAACCTCTTAATAGACCAAAATAGCCTAAAAGTTCTAAAACGACTAAAATAACCTTAAAAAATATATAATGACCAAAATACCCCTGAAACGGCTAGATTGAGCAATCGAATCTCGATGCCTCGTAAATGGCCAAAATACCCCAAACATATAACATGATTAAAATATACACCTCAACATTGCAAAAACTAGAAAAATGCCATAAAATCCTCAAGAATGAGTAAAGCAACTTGAAACCAACCAAAATACCAATAAAGTCTAGAAAATTAAATGTATTTTGGATTAGTTTAGGGGTATTTTGGTCATTTTTAGAGGTTTCGTATTTTGCTTATTTTTGGGGATTCAACGGTATTTTTGTCATTTTAAGTGTTTTCAGGGTTGTTGTCGTCCTTTTTTTGGGGGTGTTTTGGTCATTTTTTAGGGTTTTGAGATATGTTTGACATTCGTGTGGCATTTTAGTCATTTTGGCAATTATAGGGGGTCATTTTAGAGGTTTTGTTGTATTTATATGTTTGATGATATTTTGGTAATTCTTACGGTTAAAATAAATTTTTTTTGACATAAAAAATACCCTAGAAATCACTAGAATGGTCATTATATTCCTAAAATCGCCAAAATACCCCCAAAACCACAAAATGTCAAAGAAAAAAAATCCTCCGAAACCTCTTAATTGACCAAAATAGCCTCAAAGCTCTAAAACGACTAAAATGACCCGGAAAAATATAAAATGAAAAAAATACCCCTGAAACAGCTAGATTTAGTAGTCAAAACTCGATAGCTCTTAAACGGCCAAAATACCCCAAATATTAACATCGACATTACTAAAATGAGCAAAATGAATATAAAATCCTCTAGAATCAGCAGAGCAACTTGAAACCGAGCAAAATACCCCTAAAGTCTAAAATCGAGTGTATTTTGGATTAGATTAGGGGTATTTTGGCCATTTTCAGAGGTTTTGAGAGTATTTTTCTTATTTTGGTAGTTCTAGGGGGTTGTTTTACAGGTTTTGTTGTATTTTTTGGTTTTTTGATATTTTGGTAATTCTTACGGTTAAAATAATTTTTTTGTTGACATAAAAAACACCCTAGAAATCCCTAGAATGGCCATTATATTCCCGAAATAACCAAAATTCCTCTAAAACCACAAAATGTCCAAAACAAATCCCCCCGAAACCTCTTAATTGTCCGAAATAGAATCAAAAGCACTAAAACGACTAAAACAACTTAAAAACCTCTAAAATGACCAAAATACCCTAGAAACAACTAGATTGATCAGTCAAATCTGAATGCCTCGTAAACGGCCAAAATACCCCAAAAATCTAATATGATTAAAATATACACCTCGATATTGCTAAAATGAGTAAAATACCATAAAATCCTTTCGAATGAGCAAGGCAACTTGAAATCGACCAAAATACCCTCAAAGTCCAAAAAATCGAGTGTATTTTGGCTTAGTTTAGGGATATTTAGGTCATTTTCAAAGGTTTCAAGGGTACTTTGCTTATTTTGAGGATTCAATGTTATTTTGGTTGTTTTAAAAGTTTCCGTGGGTATTGTGGTCGTTTTAGGGGCGTTTTGGTCATTTTCTAGAGTTTTGGGATATTTTGGATATTCGTGGTGTATTTTATTCATTTTGGCAGTTCTACGGGGGTTCTTTTGGACGTTTTGGTGTATTTTTATGTTTTTTAATATTTTGGAAATTCTTACGGGTAAAATAATTTTTTTTTTTACCAAAAAAAAAAATGTTTTGCCCTAGAAATCTTTAGAATGGCTATTATACTGTCAAAATCGCCAAAATACTCCTAAAATTTCCAAAATACCCCCAAAACCAAAATGTTGAAAAAAAAAAAAAAAAACACTCTGAAAACTCTTAATTGACCAAAATAGCCTCAAAGCTCTAAAATGACTGAAATAACCCCAAAAAAATCTAAAATGCCCAAAATACACCAGAAACGGCTAGATTGAGCAATCAAATCTTGATACCTCCTAAACAGCCAAATTATCTCAAACATCTAAAATGCTTAAAATATACACTTCGACATTGCGAAAATCAACAAAATATCGTAAAATCCTCTAGAATGAGTAAAGTAACTTGAAACCGACCAAAATAACCCCAAAGTCTAGAAAATCGTGTGTATTACGGATTAGTTAGGGGTATTTTGGTCATTTTCATAGATTTCAAGAGTATTTTGCTTATTTTATAGTTTTCAACGGTATTTTTGTCATTTTAAAAGTTTTCGGGGTTGTTATCGATGTTTTCGGTGCGTTTTGGTTATTTTCTAGGGTTTTTCGATATTTTTGACATTTGTGGTGCATTTTAGTCATTTTGGCAGTTCTAGGGGGGTTGTATTAAAGGTTTTTGTTTATTTATCGGTTTTTTTTTTTTTTTTTTTTTATATTTTGGCAATTTTTATGATTAAAATAAATTTTTTTTGACATAAAAAATACCACAGAAATCACTAGAATGGTCATTATACTCCCAAAATCGCCAAAATTCCACCAAAACCACAAAATGCCCCAAAAAAAATCCTCTAAAAACTCTTAATTGACCAAAATAGCCTCAAAGCACTAAAACGACTAAAATAACCCGAAAAAGTTTAAAATGACCAAAATACCCCCGAAACAGCTAGATTTAGCAGTCAAAATCTCGATACGTCTTAAACGGCCAAAATACCCCAATCATCTAAAATGATTAAAATATACACCTCGACATTGCTAAAATGAGCAAAATAAATATAAAATCCTCTAAAATCAGCAGAGAAACTTGAAACTGAGCAAAATACCCCCAAAGTCTATAAAATCAAATGTATTTTCGATTAGTTTAGGGGCATTTTGGTCATTTTTAGAGGTTTTGAGAGTATTTTTCTTATTTTGGCTGTTCTAAGGGGCCGGTTTAGAGGTTTTGTTGAATTTATCGGTTTTTTGATATTTTGTTAATTCTTACAGTTAAAATAACTTGTTTTGACATTAAAAAAATACCCTAGAAATCCCTAGAATGACCATTATATTCCCGAAATAACCAAAACCACAAAATGTCCAAAAAAAAAAAACCCCCAAAACCACTTAATTGTCCAAAATAGCCTTAAAAGCACTAAAACGACTAAAATAACCCAAAAACCTCTAAAATGACCAAAATATCCCATAAACAAATAGATTGAGTAGTCAAATCTTACCTCGTAAACGGTCAAAATACCCCAAAAATCTAAAATGATTAAAATATACACCTCGATATTGCAAAAATGAGCAAAATACCATAAAATCCTCTAGAATGTGTAAAACAACGTGAAACCAACCAAAATACCCTTAAATTCTAAAAAATCCAATGTATTTTGGCTTAGTTTAGGGATATTTAGGTCATTTTCAAAGGTTTCAAGGGTACTTTGCTTATTTTGAGGATTCAATGGTATTTTGGTCGTTTTAAAAGCTTTCGTAGGTATTGTGGTCGTTTTGGGGGTGTTTTGGTCATTTTCTAGGGTTTTGGGATATTTTGGATGTTATGGTGTATTTTATTCATTTTGGCAGTTCTACGGGGGTTCTTTTAGATGTTTTGTTGTATTTATCTGTTTTTTGATATTTTGGAAATTCTTACAGGTAAAATAAATTTTTTTTTACAAAAAAAAAAAATGTTTCGCCCTAGAAATCAGTGGAATGGCCATTATACTCTCAAAATCGCCAAAATACTCCCAAAATCACCAAAATACCCTCAAAACCACAAAATGATGAAAAAAAAAAAAAAAACCCTCTGAAAACTCTTAATTGACCAAAATAGCCTCAAAAAGCTCTAAAATAACTATAAAAAAAAATCTAAAATGACCAAAATACACCAGAAATGGCTAGATTGAACAGTTAAATCTCGATACCTCATAAACAATCAAATTACCCCAAACATCTAAAATGCTTAAAATATACACTTCGACATTGCTAAAATCAGCAAAATATCGTAAAATCCTCTAAAATGAGCAAAGCAACTTGAAACCGATCAAAATAACCCCAAAGCCTAGAAAATCCAGTGTATTTCGGATTAGTTAGAGGTATTTTGGTCATTTTCACAGGTTTCGAGAGTATTTTGCATATTTTTGAATTTTCAATGGTATTTTTGTCATTTTAAAAGTTTTCGGGATTGTTGTCGACGTTTTCGGTGCGTTTTGGTCATTTTCTAGGTTTTTTGGATATTTTTGACATTCGTGGTGCATTTTAGTCATTTTGGTAGTTTTAAGGGGTCGTTTTAGAGGTTTTTGTTTATTTATCGGTTTTTTTGATATTTTGGTAATTCTTACGGTTAAAAAAAATTACGAAAAAAATACCCCGAAATCACTGAAATGGTCATTATACTCCCAAAATTGCCAAAATTCACCCAAAACCACAAAATGTAGGGAAAAAAAAAACCCTCTAAAAACTCTTAATAGACCAAAATAGCCTCTGATGCAAACCGCAATCGACACGCTTTGAGACCCAACCAATAGTATTGGAATAATTGCCCAAGAAAGCTAAAATTCAAATTTTGATAGAACCTTGACCCAACGTTTATAAGTGAAACGCGAACCAAATGTATAAGTAACAGACCTTGACCCAATGATTATAATGGAATCACGAATCAAAGATATAAAGTTTGAGCGCCACAAAAAAGAATCCCTAATAAGTTCACAGTTCTTGAAGAACCAAAGGAAGAGCAAAGCCTCACATTTTCTGATTTTTTTTATTCAATAATCTCCTTATTACAATGAGTCCATGCTACTTATAAGACATGACTGAAAATAGAAAATATAAAAAACATACTAAATAATAAAATTAGATAAAAGTTGATTTGGACTGAAATTAGCAGATCCAAAATAGGAAAATAGCTAAAAAATGTTCTAAAAAATAAAAGCCTAAAATTAAGGTAGATTTGGTTTGAAATTATAAGCTCCAGAATAGGAAAAATGTCTATTAACTAATATGGAGCTGAAAAGTTAATCAACCATTGATCCACGCCATAAATCACGCCCAATCAAGCTAGATCAGCCCTCAATAGCTTGGATTAAATTTATTACTCCTTCATCTTCCTCTGGGCCAACTTGGAATGTCCTGCATCAAAATCAGCCCAAATCTCTTGAATCAGCCCATTAAGTGCTTCTTTAATCTTCTTGGATCTTGCTCTAGTAATAGGCCCAACTGGAACATGCAATGGATCCCTGAATGCTTGTTGATTCTCATAATTCCCCCTCTTTTCAAAAGGATTCTTCCTCAAATCGTCACCTACATCGAAAGGAGAAAGATCAGAAACATTAAATGTAGCACTAATGTTATACTCACCTGGAAGATCCAACTTGTATACATTATCATTGATTCTCTCAAGGACTTGAAATGGATCATCACTTCTAGGATGTAGCTTGGACCACCTATGGGCTGGAAATCTTTCTTTTCTCATATGCACCCAAACCCAATCACCCGGTTCAAAGATGACTTGTCGACGACCTTTGTTGGCTTTGGTCGCATATTAC
>CM068732.1:37264238-37368266 GCA_035136125.1 Quercus rubra
TATGTCCTTATGGATGAGGTGCAATATAAAAGAGGCTTTTCTCAGCCTTACCTAAGATATATAACTCCAGACAAAGCAAACTATATATTAAGAGAAATTCATGAAGAAGCATACGGAAACCATTCAGGAGCAGGAGCACTCATCCATTAGGTCATCCGTGCAGGCTACTACTAGCCGACCATTCAGGCAAATGCTAAAGCTTATGTAAAGGTGTGTAATCAATGTCAGCGCTTCAGTATATGACTTACAAGGTGGATTCCAAAACCTTAATTACTTTCTCTTAATTTTTTACATCTTTTTATTGCTTTATATCTTTTGCTTAGTTTAAATATTTGCTTAATTTTATTATTTGCTTAGTTTATTTAATCTCAAAAAAACCAATTTTCATTAAACTAGATTAGGATTAATTTAGTTAAGATTTAATTAATTTTCCTACGTTCATACAAGTCCCTGTGGGTTCGACCTCGTTCTTGTCCAACTATACTTCGGTACGGTTCGTACACTTGCGAGTATTTTAAAATTTCACAAGAAGGCCCAACACGAACAAAATCTCTCGATGTAGGGATGTAACGTCTATAAGCTTTCCTTAAATAAGGTAAAAGCAAAGTAAAATAAATCTGAGATATATTCGTCCAACTAATGGATGAGGTAAAGCATGTCGAAAGAATATTCAAAATCCATGGATGAATGTGACGAGCCAAACAATCCAATATTTGGACAAGTAATTGTTGGAAACATCTTGCCCAAAGATGAGTAAAGGACCATCCAACCTATGGATGAAGAATAATGCAAGCCATAAGTCAAGTTTATGGATGAAGAAAGCTGGCAAAGGAAATTCCATTCATGGACGAGTTACACTTGTAAGATATAAAGAATGGAAATTTGTTGAACATAAGGAAGTTGTCCTAAAATGGATGACCTAACTGCCTTCATAAGTGGACGGATCACACTTAAAACCATAGACAATAACAGGGACGATATAAATAAAGGAAATTCATTCATGATAAAACATATAATATGTTCAACAGCAAATAAAGAATAAAAATGGAAATAAATATTCATTCATAAAAATTTAAAGAAGGGTGGACAACCATCGTCCAAAAACCCTTGTGTTAATCAAAGCCAATGAAGACTATTGTATCTGTTGTACGTCCATAAAACTTGGACGAATAGATTGTACTTAAATAATTTTTTTTTTTAAAATAAAGCCCAAAACAACAGGCATCCCCAACAAACTAAAATAAATAAATTTTCTAAAAAAGGGAAATCAATTTACTGGGATAAACCACTAGGAGCATTGCCCCCAGACTTTAGGTCATCCTTACTAGTCTCAGCAACGTCCTTAATAAGCTCTAATGAAGCGTTGTCCACAACGTTGATGTCTTCGGAGCTTGTCTGAAGCAAGGAAGTCTTTGCTGCAATAGGAATTTGGAAGGAGTTAAAGTCCATCTCAAGGTAGGCCTCCTTGTCATCAAAGTGGAAGTCCTCATAGCCAACAGCATAATATTGGTCTAGACGATCAATGTAATCGCTTGACTTCATAAATGTTGCAATGGCTTCCTTCTTAGCTTTCTCCAAGGACAAAGTTAACTCTTGACATTTCACCTCAAGATGATTGATACAAGTTTCCTTTTCAATGGAGTCTGCCTTGAGCTTTTCTACCTTGTTCCTTAGTTTCTTCTCTATTCCTTCAAGACAAGTAAGTTCCTCGGTTAGCCTAATCACTTCCCCCTTCTTCAAAAGGACCTAGTTATTCAGTTTTTTACTCTTTGCCTTAGCAGCCTTAGCCTTGTCACAAAGTTCCTTGGCTTGGCTGGACGCAGTGTAAAACTTCGCCATGGCCTGAAAAATAGATGGATGAAGGAGAGTTAGAAATTTTCCAAAATTTCTTAGAAAATAAAATGGGGATAATAAAAAACTACCTACCTTGAAAAGATCATGGATGACAGAACATTCAAAATCCCTCACTGACATATCATAGCATGCGCTCACCTCTTTGTCAATAATAGATCCTTTGAACGTCTTCCAAGTATAATCCTCGTCCAACACCAGGTTGGGAGGATGCTTGGTTTGGACTAAAGGATGAGTCCTGTGAGAAGCTTTGGCTAGGGGGGAACAGGGTTTTTAGGCTGGACAAATGAAGTAGTTTGGACGGGCACCAGGTTCACTGCTGAGTCGTCCAGGTCTACCATCATGGTCGGAAACTTTGAAACCTTGGGAGAAGGAGTCTTATCAGGCTTTTGTTTCTTAAGACCTCGATGTATTGGAAGATCACCAAGGTTAATATTGCTTGAAATGATTTTCCTCTTCCCAACCTGGAAGATAGGCTTTTGGACGGCCAATAGGGTTGCTTCGTTTTGGACCTGGACGTCCTCCTCACCTTCAATACCACTGGCCACGTTTTTCCCTTTGTTTTCTTTCATAATGGCTAACCCTGTGATGGAGAATATATAGAATTAATAATATTAAATAAAAAAATGAAACGCAATAGACGACATTTACTTCGACGAGTGGTCTCCTCGTGTGCAAGATTTTCTTCAATAGGCTCAAGAGCAAGTCCCCAAACAACAAGACGATGAAGGGTTACCAAGTTGTGGAGGGATCTATTAGGGTAAGCATGGGCTTTGTCAATACGATCCAAATGAAACTTGTCCAAATGTGGACGGGTAATAGCTGCATAAACACAAAATAGAGTTAGACGAGGAAAAGATCAAATAAAACAAACAAAGCAAAAGAAGAAGAGCACACCATCAGGACAAAGACAACCTAAGGCACTAGTAAAAGGAGGGAAAAGGGCATTATTTACATCAATTGGGTCCCCAGCCCAATTTCCAAAAATAAAGAAAAATTCCTTCTTCCATAACCTATCAGAAGAACTACGACCCCCTAATCAAACTAAATTGGGAGCCCCTAAATGAAAAACGGTAAAAAAAACTAGCGGATTATGTAATTTCTAAGGGTTTATAATAGTAAAGGAACTCGTCCACTATAATTGGACGATTCCCCTCAAACACCTCACGCCATAACACTTGCATGGCTACTATTGTCCTCCATCCATTAGGGTTGAGCTGGTTTGGTCCAATACCCAACCTATGGAAGAGACCTTTACAAAAAGAATTGAGAGGAAACCTAAGGCCTGCTAAAAGGTAAGAAGTATATACACCAAAACCTGAAAGATGAGAACAACACCATTCCACCCTTTTAGGTCTAAACTCACTAGGAATTTGATATCTACCTACTAGAGTTGTCAACCTATTCATGTCCAAGGTAAACGCCACCTCAGGGGCATAACTATAAATTACATTCTCTTCCTCCTCTTCATCTTGAGGGGGACTGGGTGACCTACTCCTTTTGGATGAGCTAGCCTTAGCTCCAAAAGCCATCCTACGTTGCATTTTCTGGAATTCCTTTAAGGGAAAACTAGGAACCCTAGATGAATAATACTCTTTTTGGGAACTACTATCACTACTACTAGTATTACTCTCGCTACTACTCTCATAACTACCATCACTTCCAGGAGACTCGTCTTGGTACTCGTTTATTTCTCTCTCAGTACTACCACTGGACGCAAACATGTTTAAAAGAATGAACAGACGAAAGCCTAAGGATGAAGGGAAGGAAGTATTTGACTAGAAACTAGAGACAAGGACGACTAGATGAAACTCTTAGACGAGATGGCAGATTATCAAAAAAGTGAAGGATCAAAGAGAGAATGCACATATTTATAAGTCCCAGAGGTGGGTCAATAAAGCAACACAAACCAATCAGAAGCTGACATGTGGCGTAATCTAAAATAACGAAATCCAACTAGAGTAAGGACGATGCGTGTCATACAATTGACCATTAAAATGTTGACACGTGTCAAAAGCAAACAGTTATACCATAGTGTTTTGGATGACCCTTGGACAAATGCGGTAACTGATGGTGAACCAATAATTGGACCATCTCCAGTTCATCCATAGGGTTGTCTAAGTCCAGGAAGGTTATCCCAATATAAGAAGGTTGTCCAACATAAGAAGGTCATCCAAGGGTAAGAAGGTCGTCCATCATGAAAGCACCTGGATGACCTCTCAACACTTAGAAATCCACAGAGTTAATTTATGTTCAAAAGCTTATAATTTGGGTCACATTCTACTATTTTGAAGTATGAGCAAAATCTTTGTTCATCGCTATAACTTCTTACTAAGTTCTTAACTTTTAATGACAGTCGTAGAAGATAAGAATGAACCTTCTAACTTTTATAGTAGTTGTAGAAGTTAAGTCTGAACCTTCTAACTTTCATACACATTGAGGAAGTTACTAAACAAGTAACCCCTCCAAAACTCACTATAAAATGACTCATCCATATCAAATGAGGGTAAGTTTTCACCAGTCCTAAAGTTGGAATTCTTGAGTTCTAGAGAGAAAAACTAACTTAAGCATCGAAGGGTTCTTGGTCGGTTCACCCCGATCATTTTTTATCTTGTGTTTCTTTCTTTTCAGGCCTTCCAAGCAACCTCTAACCCATTCAGCTTACTAATTTTCGGTACATCATAAACCATAAATGTCCAAAATATCCCAAAACCCTAGAAAATGACCTAAACGCCCCCAAAACGACCATAATACCTCCGAAAACTTTTAAAATGACCAAAATACCATTGAAATCTCAAAAATGAACAAAATACCTTGAAACCTCTGAAAATAACCAAAATACCCATAAACTAAGTCAAAATACACTCGATTTTTTAGATTTTTGGGTATTTTGGTTGGTTTCAAGTTGTTTTTGCTCATTTAAGAGGATTTAGCATTTTGCTCATTTAAGAGGATTTAGCATTTTGCTCATTTTAGCAATGTTGAGGGATATTTTTTAATCATTTTAGATGTTTGGAGCATTTTGGTCATTTACAAGGTATCGAGATTTGACTGCTCATTCTAGCAATTTCAAGGGTATTTTGGTCATTTTAGAAGTTTGGGATTAGTTTAGTTGTTTTAGAGATTTTGAGACTATTTTGGTCAATTAAAAGGTTTCAGGGGGTTTTTTTTTTACATTTTTTGGTTTTGGGGGTATTTTGGTAATTTTGGTGGTTTTCAAAGTATATTGGTCATTCTAGTGATTTCAAGGGTTTTTTTTGTCAAAAAAATTTATTTTAGCCATGAGAATTACCAAAATATCAAAAAACCCGTAAGTGCACCAAAATCTCTAAAATGACCCCCCTTAGAACTGCGAAAATGACTAAAATGCATCACAAATGACCAAAATATCCCAAAACCCTAGAAAATGACCAAAACGCATCTAAAATGACCACAATACCCCAAAAAAATTTTAGCATGACTAAAATACCATTGAAACCTCAAAAACCTCTGAAAATGACCAAAATACACTCGATTTTTTAGATTTTTGGGGTATTTTGGTCGGTTTCAAGTTGTTTTACTCATTCTAGAGGATTTTAGGGTATTTTGCTCATTTTAGCAATATCGAGGTGTATTTTTTAATCATTTTAGATGTTTAAAGCATTTTAGTCATTTATGAGGTATCAAAATTTGACTGCTCATTCTAACCATTTCAGGGGTATTTTGGTCATTTTAGAAGTTTTGGGGTTATTTTAGTCATTTTAGAGATTTTGAGGCTATTTTGGTCAATTAAAAGGTTTTGAGGGTACCCCCTTAGAACTGCCAAAATGATTAAAATGCACCACGAAAGTCCAAAATATCCCAAAACCCTAAAAAATGAACAAAATGACCACAATACCCCTGAAAACTTTTAAAATGACCAAAATACCATTGAAATCTCAAAAATAAACAAAAATACCCTCGAAACCTCTGAAAATTACCAAAATACACCTAAACTAAGCCAAAATACACTCAATTTTTTAGATTTTAAGGGTATTTTGGCCGGTTTCAAGTTGTTTTGCTCATTGTAGAGGATTTTATGGCATTTTGCTAATTTTAGCAATGTCGAGGTACATTTTTTTATCATTTTAAAAGAGAAAAAAAAAATCGTTCTGAGTACCGTTTCTACACGACCCCGCCAAAAGCATTCACAAAAAAATTCAACAAAAAAATTAAAAAACATCATTCTAGCTACGATTCTACCCAAATTGAGCCGAGACATGCTGAAAAAGAGAAAAAAAAAAAATTTTGTTACAGTTACTGTTTCTGCCCAAAAAAAGTTCAAAAAAATTGTTTAAAAAAAAATGTCATTTTAACTTCATTTCTAGCCAAACGAAGCCAAAAAAGAAAAAAAAAAAATTTGTTCTGGGTACCGTTTCTACTCGACTCAGGTTGGAGCATTCCAAAAAAAAATTCAAAAAATAAAAAAATAATAATAATTCTCGCTTCATTTCTAGCCAAACCGGATCGGGACAGGCTGAAAAGGAGAAAAAAAATTCATTCCGGGTACCATTTTTACCTGAACTACATCGGAGCATTCCCAAAAAAATTCAAAACAAAATAGTAAAAAAATTCCAAAAAATAAATCTTTTTTGGCTTCATTTCTAGCCAATTCGAGCTGAGACAAGCCGAAAAATTCTATATTCTTTTTTAGCCAAACTGTGCCGGGACAGGTCGAAAAAGAGGGGGGGGAAAAAACTATTTTCATTACGGGTATCGTCTCTGCCCTACTTGGGCTGAAGCATATAGTCAAAAAATTCAAAAATGTTATTTGGGCTTAATTTCTAGCCATATTGGGCCAGGAGAGGCCAAAAAAGAGAAAAAAAAAAAAATTTCATTCCAAGGACCATTTCTACCAAGCCTGCTTAGAGCATTCCCAAAAAAATTAAAAAAAAAAAGTTAAAAAATTCAAAAAATTAAAACGTCATTTTGGCTAAATTTCTAGCCAAACTAGGCTGAAACAGGCCAAAAAAGAGAGGAGAAAAAAATTATCATTCCTGGTACCGTTTCTTCATAACCTGGGTAGGAGCATACCTAAAAAAATGCAATAAAAATTGTAAAAATATTCAAATTTTAAAAAAAATAAAAAATAAAAAAACTAGCTTCATATCTAGACAAACTGGATCGGGACAGGCCAAAAAAGAGGAAAAAAGTTTCATTCTGGGTACCATTTCTACCCGACCCACGTCGGAGCAAAAAAAGAGGAAAAAAAAACTATTTTCATTCCAGGTACCGTTTTTGCCCTACCCGGGCTAGAGCATTCCTAAAAACAATTTAAAAAAAAGTCAAAAAAAATTAAAAATGTCATTTAAGCTTAATTTCTAGCCATATCGGACTGGGAGAGGCCTAAAAAGAAAAAAAATCGTTTTGGGGACTATTTCTACCCGACCCGAGTTGGAGCATTCCCAAAAAAATTCAAAAAAGTAGCAATCAACACCTCAAACAAATATATGGATTCTCTCTCTCTCTCTCTCTCTTTTTGTGTAGATTTGTGTGTTTTATTCAAGTAGCAATCAACACCTCAAACAAAGATATGGATTTGTTGATGATAATTTGATACAACAATTAAGTATATTCTTAAGGATTTGCACTTGGTAGTTCAATCCACATACCATATTGAACTTTGGCAGCCAAAATGCATTCTAGCTATAATGCCTATGCCTATAATACTTTGAATGACCAATCTCCATCATAGGGATTTTTGTTCATGTCTTGCTTGACAAGAACCATGATCTCAACTCTCAAGGGTGAAGGATGGGGATTTAGGTCTCTGTCTTATAGTGTGAGTGGCAATGTGGGCTGTGGTGAGGTTGGCAGTGTGGCTGCAATGAAGGCAAAGAGAGAAGTTTTTTTTCTTTAAAAAAAAATGAAAATCATATTATAATTATGAAAAAAGAGATAGAGTTGGATATTGTATTAAAGATAAGGAGTAAATTGAAAAAAAAAAAAAAAAAGGAAAAAATTTGCCTTTGCCAATGCTACGAGCACTCAAGCACTCTAATCCAAATCCATTTTTTAAACAAATCGACCAACACTATATCTATAAATCAATAAATTTAAAAAGGAAAAAAAATAGTCCCTACATCCAGTTTTGTATCACTAATAATAAAAAAAATTTGCAAAATATTACCGTGTTCAATAACAATACAAATTGTAACTCTTTATCTTTCTCTTGATAATCACAGGCCGAATGGCTTTGTGGGATTTGGTTGCAAGTTTGTGGGATTTGGTTGTAAGTAAGAATGGCAACGAGGCAAGTATGGGGTTAGTTTCCATTCCTAACCCCAATCCTTGTGAGCACCCATCTCATTCATTTTTGAAAAATAATTTATTAAAATTTGATTTATATTAAATTTTCTCTTATGATTTATTTAAGCTTATAGTTTAGTTGTTAATATATTCTTATACACACATACATATACATTTGTAATTTTTACACCATAATACTCTTAATTTTTAAATGGGAAATCTTGTAGGAGAAGCCTATTTATGGATTACGGCTTTTTGTCCATTCATAAGGTGATTATTTTGTTAAGTTTAATTTCTTTCCTTCACTGACATGTTTCATTGGATATGTGTGTGACCAAATTTTTTGATACCTCATTTATAGATTTTCAATATCGACATTTTAGATGTTTTCATACCTAATATCTATGTCATTTTCCTTGCTAACAAAATATTTACTTGCTAGTCTCAACTCCTATCCGAGATCGTCTTTACAAGCCTGGCTCTTAAAATTGTTAATGTTAAATGAGGTTTGATAGATGAACTAAAAATAGTTTGTACAAATCGAAGCGTCAATTTATACAAATTATCATGGATAAAGTTCTATCAATCTGGACAAACCTTAACCATGGCAGAATAGGTTTCATCAGATCTCAAACCTCTCTCTCTTTTATGTATATTATGATTCAAAGGCTTTTTTGTCCTGCTTGTAAAATCGTCGTTTATGTACATTGCAGATGGAGAAGAAGTTCTTGAAGTAGCCCAAGGTTTTCCTCAGGTAAGATCTCACAAACTATATTCAGGCTCCTTTATTTTCTTTGAAAATGCGTGACGATGAAGAGTGAGATTTAAGATTTGGATTTGTTTCTTTTGATTCTAATATTTTCCTTATGTAAATAGCTTTCCTTAGCTTAGGATTATTCTCTTCCATTTTTTACTTCATGCCTTAATCTTTCATTTGCACTACTCGAATATATCTCATTCCATAAAAAACTCCCCATGCCTAATATACTCTCCATTTGCTCTATGGACTCTTTTCTCCAAACTTACGATATGGGGCTCTAGCTATTCCACTCTCAAATTTACATGATACTTAAATGGCACTTTTTGTTAGAGTAAAAGAAGCTAACTCTACCAACGTTGTTTTTCCTTACTTGACCTCCTCTTAAAATTTTGATATTCATAAACTTTGTTCTATACTCTTTTATCACCGTGCATGAGTCGCCCACATATAGATATTGTTTAGTCAATTTTTGTCCATTCAGTTCCAGTTTGGTCTGTTTCGTTCCTGTTCGGTCCATGCGGTCCTGTTTGTCCCATTCGATCCATTTTGGTCTAGTTCAGTCCATTTCAGTCTTGTTCAGTCTTTTCGGTCCATTCCAGATCGAAAAGTTTGAAAATAAATTTCAAATTTTATTTGGAGGGTGGATTTGAATTGTGGACACCTTTGTTGAAAACAAAAAATGATAAGGTTTCTTGAATGGTGAATTGATTCAAATCATATTAGAGAAATTCTACCCAAAACATTTGCATCATTGCACCAATTCCATTCTCTTTTCCATTTTTATTGAAAATAAAAATTGGCTTGGATTATTCATCATAACTTTTTATTTTTATTTTTATTGTGCTTTAAAGAGAACTTAGAATTACATGGTAAGGTGAGCCTTGTCACATTATAACATATCATGTTCTCTTTTATAAGAAGAATTAGTGTTCAAATCTCTCATCCTCCATTGTTGTAACTTTTGAATTTTCTTTAAAACAAAGGTTACAAAAGGAGATCAATTTAATTTTTTTAATAAGATCACATTAATTAATTCTCAAAATCAATTATAAAATGAGGCATCTCAAGTTCTTCAGATGTCATTATTTTGTCACAAACCCATTTTATAACTTTTAACTTTTAGTATTTTACCATGTAATCATTTTATGAATGTTTGACATAAATTGATTGTCCCAATGTTGACTCTTTATTGTATAATAACCTACTTCTATTGGTGATTTCCGATTTGGTTAGGAGATCTAATTCTATGTAAAATCTAGAGGGTATAGGAGTTTTTTATAAAATTTTGACGGATGGTGTCGACAAAGTGATCTATTGTATATTTCTAAGGGCAAAACTTAGGTACGACACTTAGATGCCGTTCATTAGGTTTCCCTCATAAAATTCAGTCGTGTGGTTGTACTAAATTAAAAATACACTTCTATCACATAAGAAAAAAAACAAATGGCTGAATTTTAAAAGAAGAACCTAATGAACAGTACTTAAGTATTGTACTTAAGTTTTGTCATATTTCTAAATATATGTGATTGGTAACGTTTATGCCAGTAAATAGTGATGGAGCCTAGATTTTAGTCTTGAGGTAGAATCTTTTTATTTTTTTTTTTTCTTTTTAAAAAAGGATAGATTAAATACTTTTTATAAGAGAAAATTTATTTCGTAACAAGAAGTGGGGGAGGGGGTTTTTAAATATTAGTATTAAATTACAAACTTTTTAGACTAATAAAATCTTGTGTCTACCAACATAGTAAGAAAAAAATAACAAAATAAAACAGCAAATCATGATGTGTGGTTGTGAGTGAATACAGTGTAAATTGAAAGACATCATAAGGCACAGAAGAAGGCTTAAAAAAAAGGACCGGAAAGTGAAAACAAATATTCCTTTATTTTTCTTTTTGGAAACAAATTAACCATCTAATGTACTTGTTGACCTAACCCGACCCATCACCTAATCATTTAATGACAATGAGTTGAGTACAAGTTGACCCATTTTTCTAACTAGAGTCTAAATCTAGACCCATTCATAATTTTCCTTTTGGGTTCAAGAGTGGATTAATGGATATGGGTCCAAATTTGTTAGGGAAAAAATATATTTGCACCCAAGTCTCACCTCGTTAAAAATAGGTGAAAATTTTTATTTATTATACAATTTACAATTGGATTCGGGAAAGAATATTTACAGTGTGGACTTAAATTTTAATTGGTCTCTGAAAATGCAATATCTAGTAATCTCCTTCATAAATCACAATCACCACTTACTACTAAATCCTAAGCTCAAAGCATTCTATTGGGCCAAGTCTTAAACATTCTAGGCATTGAGAGATTGCAAGTGATTTTATGCACAAATTATGCTTTTGATTTACGGTTCAACTATTTGATAAAATGCCTTTTCGGAATATGCATGATAAATGTTTAATATGTGTGTGCTTTCATGTGTTCCTAAATTGAATACTCAAAACTATTCAAATAGCCTTCTGATAAAATTTTAATTCCAAAATCTTTATAAAATGATCCTCAAGCTTCTTTAAATTCCACCTAAATGAAACAATTGGACCGAAACTTGGAATGGTGTCTTTTTTATTAACCAACATGCCACTTAAAATTTGCAGAAAAAAAAAAAAAAAAAAAAAAGCCTTTTCACAAAATTGCTATACTGACACAAAATATTCTTACAATATTTTCACAATTATTGATATATCAATTCCTTATATCTCAAAATAAAATAAAAAATATGAAACTGGGACCAAATCACAACTGAAAATAAACGTATTGTGAAATTATTATAATATCTTGTTGTTGTCACAACATTTCCACAATAATTTTACAACAAATCCTAAGTCGTAATGTATTATTGATGGTGTGAGATATAGAAATTTAATAAGGTAATAATGCCATATGTCATACTAGAGGCCGAGGAGGCCAATATAATTCCAAGGAGACCATACCCTCGAACCATAAGGTCGGAGAGGCGAGCCATGACCACATCAATGACACATTATCAGAGGAGGTCACATTGTAGAGGAAGAGTTTTAGAGAGGAGGTTAGCCTTAACGTAACTGGAGGGATGGTAGCTGCCATCACATTTAATGCACCCCAACAAACCCCCTGACAGCATTTATGTGGAGAAGACCCCTGAACAGTGCTGTCTTGGTTGCCGCAACTCACAAAAGATTTGGAAGGGCATTTGACTGGATTAGCACTCGAGTAGTGTCCTGCACAATCGACAAGTGAAAGGGCAAGATCAGCTGAAAGATGCTATATAATGAAAAAGATCCTTCTAAAAGGAGGGATGGATGATCCTAGAGAGAGAAATATTGTAGAAAATCGTTCTTGAGATCAAACTAATATAAATATCTGTCCTCGGATCTTTGCTGAGGACTAATACTCTTCGTTATTGCTTGTCTCTTTCTTCTTCTTTGACTATGCTAGGTTATTTGATTCAAGTTCCCACCTCTACAAATTTATTGTATTACGTCAACTCATTTTTGGCACTTACAGATGGATAAAAAAGTGACATCAGTAATGGGCTCAGTTTTAAACCAGTAACAATTTGTCATTTATTTATTGTTGTGAAAATATTGTGGAAGTAGCATTTCTTTAAAATAAAATAATAAAATATCAGATCGGGACCAACCACAGCTAAAAATAAGGCACTGTGAAAATATTATGACATTTTGTTATGTTTTTAGAGTTCTTTTTTATTTTAGTCAAATTGGGTGAGTCAAAATTCCACTACAACAAAAGTGGGCTATGATGACAAAAATATTTCGTCATAATATGTTTTTATTTTGTCACGAATACATATGGTGACGAAATGGTGACGAAACAACATTCGTCACCTAAGCTCCGTCACCTTATGTATTGGTGACGAAAATGTTTCATCACCAATAAAAAAATGATAGGTGACGAAATTTTTTCATCACCAATAAAAAATGATAGGTGACATAAGTTTTTCGTCACCTAATATTTTCGTCACTAAACCTTATTTGTAGTGACGGTATATTTCGTCACCAAATGTTTTTTTTTTTCCAATTTCAATAGATTAGGTGACAAAGTTTTGCGTCACCAAATTTTTCTTTTTTTTTTTTTAATTTCAGTAGATCAGGTGACGAATTATTTTGTCACCAATTTCTGCTTATAGTCAGATATTGTGATGAAAATTATTGTCACCAATTTTATTTTTTTTATTAATATTCTTTACATTTACTTGCCATTAACCTGTTCATTTCTAACCAAATCCATAAAACCAAACATCCATTCATTTCTAACCAAATCCATAAAAACAAACATCCATTCATTTCTAACCAAATCCATAAAAAAAAACATCCATACAATCTAAAAATGCAATAAAGATGTTCACAAAGTAATTACAACCATTTATATGCAAACGATGTCTTAGCTTCCAAACTTTACAAAAAAATATTTGAGTTCAAGTAGTCCCACAAAAGCTATCTTTTCGCCACCAATCTCATATCTGCACAAGTATAAAGGAAAATACATCAATAACAAACTAGATTGCAAACTTATATCCCTGATAAGATGTACTACAACAAAAAAAGATTATTATTAGTAAGACAATGCAGAGAAAGTCTACAGAATACCCAATAACAAACTAGACAAAATAATCATAGTGCAACATCATATGAAGCCAAACTATCAAAGAAAGAAAACCCACAACATTCTCATCAAATAAACCATGAAGAAATCATAAAGAACGCAGAAGAATCCCAATTTAAAACAAAACAAATAAAGTGAAATCAAAAACAAAAACCCAGCCACCATCATAAACACAAACCCAACCACCACAATGAATAAAAAATCTAGCCAACACTATTTATAATAAAAAAAAATTTAAAAAAAAAAAAAAAAAAAAAAAAAACAAAACAAAAACAAAACAAAACTAGTCACCACCGCTAAATAAAAACCACAGCCACCACCATAAACAAAAATCTCACCATCACCATTAAACAAAAAACACAGTCACCACCATTAACACAAAAACCTAACCACTACCATAAACAAAAAACCCACCATCACTATTAAACAAAAAACACAGCCACCACCATTAATAAAAAACCTCAACCACCACCATTAAACAAAAAACATAGTCACCACCATTAACACAAAAACTCAGCCACTGTCATAAAACAAAAAACACAGTTACCATCATTAAACAAAAAACATAGCCACCAACACAAAAACTCAGCCACTGCCATAAACAAAAAACCCAACCATCACAATAAACAAAAAGCATAGTAACCACCATTAACACAAAAACCCAGCCACTATCATAAACAAAAAACCCACCACCACCATTAAACAAAAAATACAGCCACCACCATTAACACAAAAACTCAGCCACTGTCATAAAACAAAAAACACAGCTACCATCATTAACACAACCCACCAACACTATTAAACAAAAAATCCAACCACCACCACAAACAAAAAACCCACCACCACCATTAAACAATATAACAACATATACCATATACAAACCTCAATACTAATGCTTTTAGGCAGAAAAATAAAACACTAACCAAGGTGTATTCTAGTTAGTAGATGAACTCCCCCCATTGCCACAAATGTCATTGTCACCCTTGCTCCTCAAATATTGTAAGATGTAATCCATCTTCTCCTCCAACCTTAAGTTTGCATCCTGAAGCTCTTCTACTCGACCCTCCAGCTTGTAGTTTGCATCCTGGAGCTCTTCTACTCGACCCTCAAGTTGTTGAGTATACTGAGTTGAGGAAGACGAGGCAGGAGTCTTAAGAGATGAGGAAGGCCTCATGCCAAGTCCCTTTACATAGCCAGATCTCGGCTTAAGAACCATCATAGATATCTCCTCTTCAGTCAAAGGCTGTGCTTCAGGAGTGCTACAATGCTCATCTTGTACTCTCAACATCTCTTGCTTTCATTTCAAAAAATAGAAACCATCAGAAATACATATGTTCTAGTTTTGCGTATTGATATACATACATATGTATGTTCGCACTCAGGGTGTACCCACTGTTTTGTCTTTAAATTGAAATGGGTATCATAGTAGAGTTGTGCCAGCTTAGGAATATGACCTCCATTTTTCTGTCTCTGACCAGTTTACTTTCAAATGTTAGAAGACAAGTTAATTAATTACAATAAGTAATATACTAAGCTTTTGAAAAATTGAAATAACACACCGCCTCATCCACCCTAACTGCAAGCGACTTGTTTCCACATCTATGAATGTGTTTGTCAACCGTTTCCTCTTTATTTCTGTTTTTAGCATTTCTTTCTGAGACTTTCTATAAAGAATAAAGACCAAGAAAATATTAGAGTTTTGACTTAAATTATATATATAGATTACAATATAAATCTACTACACCTTCCAAATAAGTATTAATCCAACAAATTTGATAGAACGAATAATCTAGTAGACATGACACCATAATAAGATCTACATAAAACATTAATCCAATGCATATATAGGTAGGTATTATCTAAGTGAAAGGTGAGAACATACTTCACTTGTAATTAAAATTTTCAAAATATTAATTACCAGCCAATCTTTGTCACTCCACTTTCCATCAATTAGTTCAATCCATTTTTCTCGTGTGACATTTTTTGGTGGGTGGTTTCTTGCATATGTACTTCCTTCATCCTTCACAAGTTTTTTATATTTTGCAAACAACCTGTAGTAGTGGCTGCTCAATAATCTACCACACTTTGTATTTAGAGATTTGTTCACAAGTACAGATTCTCCTTGTATATCGAATTGATCCTGCAAAGTAAAGTATGTATAAAGAAAATATTATGCCTTGAATTCAATATGCTTAGTGACAACATCAACAATACACTATAAAATACAGCATAAAGTATAAAGTAATGTAATGAAAATAACAAAATCAAGCTCATGGACAACTATAAACATTTAAAGTACCGCCACATTTTGAATGATTGCCTCTTTTTCGCCGCTACCAACATTCTTCCAACTATAAGCATTCATAGTGGACAAATTTGTACGCACTTGTACACCAATTTGGCTAGCAAACTTCCCTGCATGTTCACCAACAGGAGCACAAAACTCTGGAGCAATGCGGACCGGTAACTTCCCATGTTTCTCAACAAGTCCTCGTACCCCTAATCCACGCGTCATGCCACGGGCACGTCTACTAGTCGATGCTATCAAGACATAATATAAATTAAATCAACAAGTGAACCAAATATAGTGTGATTACAAAATTAAGTAATAGAACTTAAATATCTCACCATCCGTGGTAGACGGTGTGCCCACAAGCTGTGCCTCTACATTAGTAGAAATTTGGGCAAGAGAATCTCCACCAAGATGCGTGCTCGATGATGGGCCGGTATGCTGGACTGCTGGGGTAGATTCCTTACGCCTATAACGAGCCATCTGTATCATGCAAAAGTATATAAAGATATCTAAATTCATTACAAGTTAAGATATAAATAAATTATTTAATCATTTAAAATATTTTCAATCGATGATTTTCATTGATCATTCCAAGCACAATAATACAAAGTATCTCAGGCACCAGATCATGTATATAATACCTCAGAATCTCCACTAGGAAGTAGGCTCGATAATGGGCTCTTATGCTGGACTGTTGGAGTAAATTTCTCACGGTGTGAACGAGTGCTACGTCCTGGTGCCATCTGTATCATACCAGAATATGTATAGATTTTTAAATTCATTAAAAAAAAAGTTATTTCATTACAATATTACAAAGTACGAAGTATCGCATGCATCAAATCATATATACAGTACCTCATTATTTAAAGAACTAGATAACTCATCATCACCAATAGCTGGTACATATTCGTCGTCATCTACCTGAACATTTACTCTCTTTCTTCCCACATTTGCACATTTAGGCAGAAAAGTTGACAGATGCTTCAATCTCAAAGCATTTATTTTCTCTTGGTTTTGCTTGATTCTTTGTGCTCTTTCCATCTCATATTCTGTTATTTTATTATAAGTGTCTTTTCCCTTTTTAACCATTTCTGCAACTATAGATTTACATAGAAAATAAAATATAATGTCTATTCATTGCAAATTCTTCCCAAATGCGAAACATAAATTGGAACATCAAATAGAAATATACATAAACAAATAATAAGGAATCAAAAATTATTAAATGCACACTTCCATATACAAAGGAAAAAAAAAATGAAACCTAGATATCATAATCCATATCAGGATCCATATCAAAATCAGGTATGTTATGCACTTCATCTTCATTGTTATCCCCTTGCTCTCCCAAACCTTCTGGAATATTCTCAACTTCAATACCACCCTTACAATATTGAACATTATCTTCAACATCGATAGGGACAACATCGCTAATGGCTTCTTATTGGAATGCTTCATTAGCTTCTGTTTGATCATTGGATTCTTCATCACCCACCTCTGGCACATCAAAGACTCCCCTATATTGTACACATTGCACAACATGCCAAGGTTCACCCCATTTGGTATCACGAAGGTAGAAAACTTGTTTCGCTTGACTAGGTAATATGAAAGGATCTTTTTGATACCATCAACTTTGCACATTGATACTTGTGCAATGTGTCTCAGTTCGTATCGTTCTCCTTCGACCGGTCTTATTACCAGTATTGTACCATTCACACTGAAACAAAACAACTTTATATTGATACATATACTCCAATTCCCAAATTTTGCACACATGACCATAGAAGTCGTGTATTTGTCCATCATGGTCCCCTTCTGTAGATACACCGCTATTCTGGGTTACACGACGATTGTCTAAGTCTTTTGTATGTAACCTTACACCATTGACCATGCAAACCGAGTATTCTTTCATTAGCAACTTAGGACCATTTGCTAATGACCACATTTGTTTTGTAACTTCTGATGAGTCATTCTCTTTCAATCTATAGATCTATAATAACATGCAACATATGACATTAGTAGTGAGAAAACTATATAACTGCTTAACACTGTTTAATGTATCACAAGATTCAAAATTTCTTACACGTTCTTTGAACCACTTAGGAAACTCTCGTCTTTGTATTTGAGTTATGCTTTCTCCAGTTGGATTATGTAATGTGTTTTTGTGTTCACTATTCAAAACAAGTGATTTATATTCAGCTAAGAAATGCAAATAATATTAAGGACAATTCAAACATAATCAAAATACGACTTCACATACTCTAAATACGGCTCCAACTCGGGACAATTGTACAACAAATACCATTGAGCAATATCACGCAATTCACATGGCATCCCCACATCATTTTGCCTAGACCCGGTGGGTCGAGCTGTTTGTGAGAAAATCGTCAACCCTTGGCCATATTCACCACAATCTGCATTTCTTTCCCTTCGATTATGCACGGTTTCAACTCCATCAAGATATAATGATGAGAAAGTAATACACTCTTTAAGAATGTAAGCCTCTGCAATTGAACCTTCTGGTCGAGCTCGGTTAGAAACGTATCTTTTCAACGTTCCAAGAAACCTTCAAGGAAAAATGAATTGGGAGTATGACTACATACGCAATATAATTTGCTCAAAAAAAAAAAATTCGACAAACTATAATTAATGGATGGAGAAAGTTACCTTTCAATGGGATACATCCACCTATATTGCACTGGTCCTCCAAGAATGGCTTCACAAGGTAAATGAACAGCAAGATGAACCATTACATCAAAGAAGGCTGGAGGAAAGTACTTCTCAAATTTGCATAATATGAGAAGTATACGTCCTTCTAATTTCTCCAAGTCACTCTTCCTTAGGGTCCTAGAGCATAAATCTTGAAAGAAACTGCCCAACTCAAACAATATTGTGCAAATGTCCTTATCAACAAAACCCCGCATCCCAATTGGAAGAATCCGCTGTAATAACACATGACAGTCATGGCTTTTCAGATTTAACAGTCTACCATTTCTTGTGTTCACCGACCTCGATATGTTTGCTGCATAGCCATCTGGATACTTGACTGATTTCAAAAATTCATAAAAACCATCCCTTTCTTCAGTATACAATGAAAAGAAGGCACGAGGCTTTTCAACTGATCCATCAGGACGTTCTTAGAGGTGCAAAACACTCCTTATGCCCATATTTTTCAAATCCTTACGTGCCTTGTCTGTGTCCTTGTTTTTCCCCTCAATTCCCAACAAAGTTCCGAATGTACTCTCACTAATATTTTTCTCAACATGCATGACATCAATGTTGTAGCTTGAATAGGATACTTTTCTTTGACCAATTCGGTCCCCCAATAATTGGTCGCTTTTTCTTGTTGTTTGGATCCTTTCCTAAAATTATATTTGGCATTCGGTCAAATTGCTCATTTATCTTTTCCACCGGTAACTCCAATGATCTTATCCGTTTCTCAATTTTACCATTGAATGAGCAACTCCTTCGCTAAGGGTGGTCCATAGGCAAGTAGGCTCGATGGTTAGTGTATCCAATTTTACTTTCCAATGTCTCCGAATATGGTTCATCATTGCAAGTGTAACAAGCATGATAACCCTTTGTCCTCCACCCAGACACATTACCGAATCCAGGATAGTCATGTATTGTCCACAACAAAGCGGCATGCATCTGAAAATGCATACCACAAGATGCATCGTAAGTGCATGCACCCTTTTCCCACAACTCCTTCAACTCATCAACCAATGGCCTCAAGAAAACATCAAGCTCATTTCCTGGTTGACTGGGTCCAGGAATAAGTAAGGACATCATAAAATAAGGTTCTTTCATAACTAACCAAGGCGGTAAGTTATAGGGAATGAGTATGACAGGCCACATACTGTAGTTATTGTTCATATTCCCAAAAGGATTAAAACCATTTGTAGCCATCCCTAACCTCACATTGCGAGGTTCTAGGGCAAACTCATGATATTTCAAATCAAACTCCTTCCACTCTTGACTATCAGCTGGATGTCTTAATATCCCATCATTCACACGTTTTTCTATGTACCATCTCATGTCCTTAGCTCTTTTTCTAGACATGTATAATCTTCGCAACCTCGGAGTCAATGGAAAGTAGCGCAATACTTTTTGAGCAATCTTCTTACCACCTGTTCTATTATCCTTGTATCTAGACGTTTGACAGACTGGACATTTATCAAGATTTTCATTTTCCTTCCAAAAGAGAGCACAATCATTTTTACACGCATGAATATGCTCATATGATAAACCTAAGTCACGTAATATCTTCTTTGCTTCATAAGTTGACCTTGGAACCAAGTTACCTTTCGGTAAAACCTTACTCAACAAGTCTAGTATCATGTCAAGCCCCTTATTACTCAAGTTGGTCGTCACCTTCACATTTAGCATTTCAATGACAAACTTCAAAAGAGTGTAATTTGTGCAACCTGGATACAACTCATGCTTTGAATCACTAAACATTTTATCAAAATTACGCACTTCCTTATCTTGCTGGGTTGTATCTCTTGGTTCCCCTCTAATTCGATCCTCCACCAAGGCATCAATACAATCCAGATGATCATTATTTGACATTTCTTCATCATCAATGTGCTCATTTAATTCACGGGATTCTCCATGATAGTACCACTTAGTATAATCTTGCATAATCCCACGATGAAGCAAATGAATTTGCACAATGTTAGCAGATTGTTGATAGCAATTCAAACAGTCAATACATGGGCACGGAATTTTTCCACTTCGATCCACAACAGTCATTGCAAAAGTAAGAAATGAATTCACTCCATCAATATATTGTTGACTTAGTCTGTCTCTAGGTGTCTTACCAAGTGTCATCCAACTATTATCCATATCTGATCACACATACAAGTTGAATGTTAAGTCATCAAGATAATGAAATGTCATACATAATGTTTTCTAACATCTAAACCTCCAATATACTTTGGAGTGACACATTATATCAAGAAAGAAAAAAAAAATTGTACCTATTTTATTCTGCATAACAACAAGGAATTTTTTTATAATCATTATTTTTATTTTGGGTTTCTTCCTTTTTGTGGTAGGCAATGACATCTTTTGTTTTAGCAATCAATAGCTGGCTACAATGTGAAGTTTCACCTAAAAATGGGAGAAGTGCACATTGATCAGTGGGAAAACCATAGATAATGTGGTTGCTATTAGGTGGGTCTATATAAAACCTCTGCTTTTCTTTTCTTATTTGTGGACTCATTCATTTCTCTTTCTACATGTGGGTCCAATAATTCTTTTCACATTCTATTGATATGAGGGCCCATATATATATATATATATATGTCAAACACATGAAAAATTAGAGAGTGGCCTAGTTTAAACTATTCAAGTACAAGGACCTATGGTGCACCTTCGTTTTGCATTAGGGTACCCCACAACTACAAGACTAAGCCAATAAGCCAAGCCCTTTTCAGCAAACATCTATAAAAGCATTCAAAAGTGTGCAAATTTACGTGAGGCTTTGCAAAGGTTTTCGCAAAATAACCGTATTTTGACCACTTTTTGGTTATTTACCTTTAATGCATATATAATCGGCTATTCCAATTTTCACAATAAATTTAGATTTTTTTCCATTTATAATATATTATAATTATAGGCCCCCAGTTTCAAATCACACAAAGAGAGTCTTGCTTGAAATTCGATAAGAATCAACAAACAAAAAGGAAAAGATGGATATTTTAACATGAATCATCAAAAACCATGTATCATGTATGCACCTTCTATTGCAATGATTACAAAAGTCAACTTGCAGCTAACTTTGACATACTTTGGGCTCAATATCAGTAAAGCATTGACAACAAGCTAGCATTGAATAGCTTCTTCTAGCTACTTCATTTGCAATGACGTACAGAATGATAATGATATTAAAAAAAAAAAAAAATCGGTGATTTTATATTTGGTGATTTTATAAAAATCGGCTTTGGGTAGGGTATGGATATCTATGGATAAACAGACCCGGTAACAATTGGGTATGGATACTAATTGGGTAAGGCAATCGGATATCCATGGATAAATTAATTGGGTCGGGTATATATGGGTATACCCTGCCCATGACCATCCTTAATTATTTGTAAACAATTAGTGAAGAACACTTATTTCTTCACCAAAAACACCTTCATCTTAATATTGGATGATGAATTTGGAATTTCATCACCCTCTGGTTAATCTTTGGTTAAGCAATAGGTGACGAAAATTTAATTCATCACCAAAAACACCTACATCCTAATATTGGGGTACAAATTTAGAATTTCGTCACCTCTGGTAAGTCTTTGGTGACATGAATATTTTGTCACCCTAGGTTTGCCTTTTTTTCATGACCTGTAGTGATGAAATAAATATTTCGTCACCAATCTGTACATCTTTGGTGACGAAATATTGATTTCGTCACCAATTGGTACATCTTTGGTGATGAAATATTGATTTCGTCACCAATTTTAAAATTTTTATAATATTTGGTGATGAATTCTTCTTTTCCTCACTAAATGTTATCATTTGATGACGAAGTTATTTATCCTCACTAGATTTCGTCACCATATCCCACTTTTGTTGTAGTGTTCATTATTTCACACAGTTTTCTTGTGATTAATTTTTTTTTTTTTGTTTTTAGTACACAATTTAAAGTGGTGGTTCTAGTTTAAAATAATTAGTAATTTGCTTCTTAAAATTTGTTCTGAAAATATTTTATATGTAAAAAATAAAATAATAAAATATCAAACCAAAATCTACCACAACTGGAAATAAAAGATATTGTGAAAATGTTGTAATATTTTGTTATGTTCCTAGACTTCCTTTTTGGTTTAATCAAAATTTGTAAGCCAAAATTCACTGTTTCAGGCACTATTTTTTTCAATTGGCTTTTTATTTGTTTTTGTTTTTTAATTGCACAATTTAAAACCAATAACAATGTATTACATAAGATTTGTAGTATAAATGCTATGGACATAGCATTGCTCTAAAATAAAATAATAAAATATTTGACTATGACCCACATTAGCTAAAAATAAAAAGTATTGTAAAGATATCATGAAATTTTATTGTGTTCCAAGACTTTTTTTGAATTAGTCAATTCGTTGAGCCAAAATTAATTCTTTTAAGCACAATTTTCTTGGGTATGTTTTTTATTATTATTATTATTTAATTTTTATAACACATTATTTAAAGTAAAAAAAAACACACACACACACACACACACACACACACACAAACTCACAAAAAAAGAAAAAAAATAAAGAAAGAAAAAAGAGAGAAGCAAAAAAACACTTTCACCTTTTATGCTTGGGGTAGTTTCATTCCTTCGCTAAACTAATGTTGAAAATTTTGTGATTTCTAGAATATTTTATTGTGCAATTTCTAAAATACACTCTACTAAATTTTAAGGTCCCAAAATTTTTTTCATGTATTTTGAATTTTATGTTGTAATCATGCTTGGAAAGTGAGAATTGTGATATATGATATTCTATTTGTTACCTAAAAAACACTAATTTATTACGTTTAAATTTTCTATACTTATAATTTTATCATGAAAACTTTGATGACATATGTCTTTTATTATCTTGTTATTTTTTAATTTATTTTCTTGCTTAAAAAGACTTTTCATATTAAAAATTAATTAAGCTAAACTTCGTAATTATGCTCATAAAATAAGATAATAAAGAACAAAGTATGGATGATAAAATATTCATTGTAGATGGTTGAAAATATTTCATTTGATGAAGAGTTTCAATTGTAACATATATCATCATTTATTAATAAATTTTATATATTGTGACAATGTCTTATAAAAACATAGTTGTTTGTTGTTAGAAGATAAATACATTCATTATAATTCTTAGCATAAGTTTTAGTGAATAGATATTATATTTAGCAAATAGATTCTAAGAAATTGTCATAGTAAATAAATATTCATATGTTAAATAGTTATTTTAAATTTAAGTACATGACTTTGTACTTCTTCCAAAAAAAAAAAAAAATTACATCGTATTTTCTCATTAAAAGTGCGGCATGTGCCTTGCACATGCAACCCAAACGAAAGGTGTGGGCAGATATTCATGTAGTAAAATATAATACTTGGACTTAGTAAGTTTAGCCTAGTCTTATGCAGAACCTTACAAAAATGAAAAGGTCAAAGTAATTGCTAGACTTGGGCCTATATTTGTGGGTTCTTTTAGTCATCGTGGACTCATAGTGGTTGCCTAAACTTGGAAATTTTATATCGTTAAACAAATATGCAAAAAAAAAAAAAAAAAAATCATTTTAAAATTTACATCTATATTTTTCACATAATTTTTTTTATAGAAAATTAAATATTAAACCTATGATTTAGGAGTGTAAGAAATTAAATCATATAATTTTACAAGTGATAAATTAAATAATGAGATTTCAAAAAGTAATAAATTAAATCTTATAATTTTAAAAATAAAAAAATAAACTCTATAATTTAAGAGTAATAAAAATTAAATCCCCAGCCTATATTAAACCGTAAATTTCTTTCCACTTGAATGGTTAGGTGCAAATTATTATATTTAAATTATATGATTTAATTTTTTTACTTTAACTATGGGGAGTTTAATTTTTCAAAATATTTGTTAATGTGTTTTATATTTGTGCATGTTTACATACTTAATGAGCATCTACAACATGTTAGTAATAGTTTCACCCAAATTATACCCCCAAAATCCACTTAAAAAAAAAATTTATCCAATTACATGGACCCAGCACTAACAATTTGTAGTGTTAATCTAACCCACCACTCAGACAAAACTAATCCAACCTAGCTCAACATGATGCTTTGGCTTGGTTTTTCGTGGGTTGGTGGGTTAAATCAGGTTCTAATGTTTTGTTAGCCTTGAGTTAAGTCTAGGTTTTTTTTTTTTTTTTTTCTTCTTCAATTCGACCCATATATATGTAAGTTCATTTTAATATATTTGTTAGTCTTATTAATAATGTGAATTGTATCGTTTGTTTTCAAAAAAATATTATGTGAATTGTAATAATTTATTGAAAAATATATAGTGCTTAAATAGTTGATAAAAGCCTTTTAAGGCAGGAAACATGTAAATACAACACATTGATCCAAACTAACCTAACCCGTTGGGTTGGTTTTTTACATATGTGATGGGTTGAAAATTTTTTTCTCTTGATCTTGTTGAATTTGGTTGAAAAGACCTTCAAATCCAACTAATGCACATCTTTACTTATAGTGGATAACTTCAGTAATTGTGAAAAAGGTTGAACCATACCATTACTAAGTGAACGTTTGGATAGCAGCAAGCGTCCAGTGTCTTGTGCGTGGTCCCGTGCGTTATTCACGGGACCTACAAAACCTCTTTTTTAGCAAAACTTTCATTAAAAATGAGTCTCACTATATATTCACACATTTAAAAATTATTTTACTATAGTGTTTTCAGTTTTTAGTTTTTAGTTTTCAGCTATAAGCGGTATCCAAATAGACTCTAAATAACCAGTTTGCTATTTTCCCAATTCTTTTTTTTCTTTTATTTATTTATAAAATCATCTTCCAAAAAACTTAAGTTGATAAAAAATAATGCATTTAGTACCCGTTTGGAATGTGCGTTTTGCGCGATTTAGTTTCAGCGTTTTGGGGTTTAATCTATTTATTTTAGCCATGAATAGTAAAATCACATGAATTTACTGTGCATGAGACAAAAATCATTGTTCACATAACGGTAGCAGCACTATTCATGCATTGTAGCAGTACTGTTCATGTATTTAAAAATATTTAAAATGGGTCTCACGGTACTATTTACACATTTAAAAATTATTTTGCTACAGTGTTTTAAGTTTTCAGTTTCAGCAACAATAAGTTCAATCCAAATAGACCCTTAAGGTTTGGTTGGTATCGTTGTTTGAATAACAATTTTCGTTGTTTAAACAATATAACACTTATTTCTACAACACTTTTTCATTTACACGTATTTTTACAACACTTAAATAATGTTACTAGAACAATGTTCTCAAAATGAAAATTACGAATAACTTAAAATTGAGGGAAGTAATCAGTAAAAAGTAGTATTTCGCAGCACAATGTCTTCAAAATTATCCTACCATTATAATAAAGTTATTAGGATGAATGATAGAAGTTTAACCAAAAATCATTAGGCTAAATGACAGAAGTTTAACAAAAAAAAAAAACTAGAATTTAAGGGCTCATTTGATACATGTATGTAAACACACGTTTTTAAATTTTAAACAATACACTTTTTTTCCACCATGTGTTTCTAAAAAAACAAAACTGAAAATGATTGTTTAAATATACCTATCAAACCCACCTAAAACTTTCCTTAAAAGTCAGACCCACAATTTATGTAGACGCTCAAACTTCCACGGACAATCACATCACTTTTCTCCGATTAAAAAAAAAAAAAAAACCGAAACAATAAAAACTCGGGACTGGGTATATATTTTCAAAAAAATAGTACAAAGATTGTGGGCCCCATTACAAGTTCGAACTCCAACGGCTCTCTTTCCAAAAATCTCTCTCTCTCTCTCTCTCTCTCTACACTCACAAAAAGCAAATATCACGTCTCTCTTATAAATTAAATTAATTCATCTCCTTGTTTTTATTCTCATTTCTCTCTATCGCTCTCTTTTCTCTCTTCTCTCTGTTAGGGTTAGGGTTAGGGTTTTTGATTTGATTCTCATCTTTTTTTTTTTTGTTTCCGTTCATCGCCGAGCCCAAGAAACGAAGGCGAGTCGGGTGAGTCTACTTCACTTTTCTGTGATTTTTTTGTTTTGTTTTCGGAACCACCTTTTTTTTTTTTTTTTTTTTTTTTTTTCACATTTTAATGCTGTTTCCTTTGTGTTTGTTCATGTGGGTCTGCTTCAAATTCTGGAATTGAGGCCAAGGATTGCATTAAGGTTTACCTGGGTATGAGTATTATTTATTTATTTTTTTATCTTGAAATTTTTGTTGGATTATGTTGATTTTAATGTTTTTTTTTGGTTGATTGTTATTTATTTATTTTTTTGGTTGATTGTTATGTTCTGCTTGTATGCATTAGTAGTTAATATATGTGAGAAAATGTTTGGCTAGTGAGAAAATGTGGGAAAATTTTAATTTTTGGGTTCTCTATTTCCCTGTTTGGCTAGTAGGAAAATGTGGGACAATTTTAAACTTGGCGAGATATTGGAAAATAGAAATAAAAATGTTATATGAAATACTGTAACTTACCCTCTTAACTTGTCTTGCCAAGGGAAGAAAGGATTTTTTTTTTTTCCAGAAATAAATGTCTTGTTGATATGCCAGCACCTTCTGCTATGAACGTCTCATCTCCTCTCCCCCTCATACACACTCACAGTATCTGTATAAATTTTTGTGCGTACATATGTATTTTCATCCACAAACAGTCGGACAAACATCCACACGAACACACACTGATGCAGGGAGCACAAAGGAAATTGTTTAAGAATTAATTATTTTTATACTTTCTTCTAGATCTCATTTTTGAATTGGGGTTTTAATGTTGTTGAGAACTTTATGGGATGTAATTGGTCAGTTTTAGCTTCAAATTGAACTACCTATTTATTATGCTGGGGCTCCTAGTCCTTAATAATGTGATATGGTTTGCTTTCCTGATTTTTATAGTTCTGTTCCTGACTGTTGAGATTATGCTGGTGTTGTTTTCATTAAAGTGAAACTGGTTTCTCATTTTATTAGAGCAATTCGGGTGTACTGTACCCTGATTTAGTTGTAATCTCACAAATGAAACTCCATGCAAAGTGAAACAACAAAAATGAGCCCTCATTCAGTTCTGATGTCACTTGTTGCAGTTTTGAGTGTCTGTCAATTTTTTATACTCACTACTTACTGAGAATAAATTAAAGAGAGTAGGTTCCTGTCTTTGACCATTTATAACATCTCTGCTTATGTATGAATGTAAATGATGTCCCTGAGCCAATTCATGGACCAAATTACCTTGTTATTTCTGCAAAACTAAGGCAAGAATTCTTGTCTGCAATTCAGGTGGCTATGAACATGGAGTTTCCTAATCCTGCAGAGAGAAGATATGTTACACCATATATGGGGTAAGCTACCCTCCATTTGACTAATTACACCATGCACATTTCACATTAAAACTTGCACTTTCAAAATTGTTATTAGGATTTAAGTTCAATCCAGGTTGAGATTCTGAGAGAATTGGGAAATGTAGATTTCTCTGGATATTTTTGTGCTAGAAAAAATATAGTTGAGTTTAAAAGACTTGACAATCAATTGAATCGCTTAATTGTCAGACATTAGTAATGCTTAAAAACCTTGGTTGAAGATGAATTCCTTCTCCTATGCTGTGCGGGAGGTTATATCTCTATTATATTGTCCATCTTTCTTGATTGTATTGATCCCAACTGTCAAAATGTGGATGATGTCTTACTGTGGAAAGACTAATTTCTCTCTCTCTCTCTCTCTCTTTTAGAAAACCAATTCATTTTATACCAATTCCTAGTTGAATGCTTATTAATTTCATTTGAAAGGATTTGAAAATTTAAATTCTTGCGATTTGTTAACTGTTCCTGATTTGAAATTAATAAAAAAAAAATGACATTTTGGTTAGAATGACTTATGTTCATTTCAGTTTGCCAACTACCTTTAGTAGCAAATTTGATTTTTTTGTGTACTTGATGTTTGCCCAATGTAAAGATCCTTAGAGTGGTGCTCATATCAGATATTTGACATTGTTTTTGTTCTGTTTTGGTTTGCTAGACTTCATTTGTGTTTGGAATGATAAATTGCTATTTCATAAGAAAAAATTGTAATTGCTGTTTTTCTTTCTTTTTATACCTGAGTTACACTTTTAATGTGTATTTAACATTTTTTCCGAATTAAATACTGAAAATGGAAAGGTAGTGATAAGATTGTACAATGAATGACGGCATGCAATATGTTTTTCCCAGTGATTCATGCCTTATGTCCTTAAACAATTTAGAAAGCCAGTAATTCCATCTCTAGTGATTCAAACATTCTCTATTTGCAATGTATTTCTTTCTGGCTGAGACTAGACCATGTGGTGCTGTTTTCATCTGATTCATTCAAAACATTTTTATATTCTAGAAGTGACATAATTTTTGTTTTCATGGATTTCTAAAAGATAAGATTTTGTTATATTTGCATTTGTGGAACAAAGTTAACATTCTGCAACATTGCAGCAAGTGAGTTTCTCCAATTAGAGTCCACTGTTGCAATTCAAATGATTTTTTAGCTTTTTAATTATTTTATGTCAATTAGTATGTCATTATGTACATGTTGGAGCTATCTCTTAATGGTTTGTGGTGCCATTCAAGTTTTGGCGTGAAAAAGAGCTATGCTTAATTGCTTTATTCTCAAGGCTGGGACTCAAGTAATTTTCTCTTCAAGTTTGTTGTTAATTTCAAGATATGGCATATAGGTAGAACAAAGTAGTTCCCGCAGTACTTCAAAAGATTGCATTAAGGTTTACCTGGGTATGATTTAGGTTTTGAGTATTAATTTATTTTTTTATATTAAAATTTTTATATTTTATGTGTTTTTATTTTCAGAGGCAATTTCACATTTTTAATACTGTTTCCTTTGTGTTTGTTCATGCAGGTCTGCTTCAAATTCTGGAATTGAGGTCAAAGATTGCATTAAGGTTTATGTGGGTATGATTTAGGTTTTGAGTATTAATTAATTTATTTTATATTATAATTTTTGTTGGATTCTGTTGATTTTAATTTTTTTTTAAGTTTATTTTTGGTTGTTTGTTATGTTCTGCTTGCATGCATTAGTAGTTAAAAGGCATGTTTGGGTTCTCTATTTCCCTGTTTGGCTGGTGAGAAATTGTGGGAAAATTTTAAAGTTGGTACCTTTTAATATTGTTTTTTTTTTTTTTTTTTTGTGGGGGCGGGGGGGCGCTTTGAGATAGTCTCCTCAATAGAGTCAACAAGGATATATGATGGTAAATAACAAAATCTTGATATGAGTTTCTCTTAAATAGTTAAATTATGTTGGGGTTGATAACAGAGTTTTTTGAACTGAGGTTCTTTGAAGACCAGCTTGGTTTCTTGAGAATCTGGAATCTGAGTATTGCCTGAGTGAGTCGTAAAGAGTTCATAAATGCAATGTCTGTTTATGAATATTGAATATGATATCCTCGTTCTTTGCAATATTTTGTTTTTTGGTTACCTGGCGAAATTTCTCTGGGCTGTTTCTAGTCTAAAAGGGTGGTCAATGGGGCACGGTATAGTGCGCATGTTCATGTGTCGATTTGCAACTACTTAACACTTCTGTGCATGTGTCAATATGCAATCAATTAATGCTTGTGCGTGCAAGCATGTGTGTCTCTGTATGTTCTTTACTTCTACTGCACTGCTGCTTGTTTTACATTTTACTTACTGCATAAGTTGTGGAGAAGAACCTGACTTCGCTGGCATGGTTCTTGATTTTATGATAACAGTCATGATTTTGAACTTAGTCTTGATTCTTAACAAGTCAAGCATCCAATTTATCTTGGTAAACTTATCAGATAGGCAGCTACAGATTGAAAAAAAAAAAAAAAAAAAACTTTTGTTCATTATATACTATAATTTTTCTTTGTAATATGTTGAGCTTATGTTGGCGTGCATTGGTGTGTGTGGCTAACACGACTGTCCTGGGCTGTTTGTGCACCTGACTAGGTGTGTGAGACAGGAGATTATAGGGAGAAATACCCTTGGTAGTAGCCCCAAAATGTTGGCTAGGAGACTTGAACCACCGGGAGGTTCTATTTATATGTATTATGTCGTTTCATACCACATGTCTGCTTTTTTGTTTGAAAGAACCTTTCTTGTAATTCATTGCCAAACCCATCTTTGGAGCCTGCTACTAACCTTGATAGGTTCTTGGACTGCACCAAGCCTTCGGTCCCGGTACCGTATTTCTCTTAGGTACATCTCTTATTTTATCCTTCTTCTTTTGTGCTTTTCATTAGTTGTAGTTTTTGGTGCCTGCTACTAACACAACTTTTTGGTTGGTGTTTCTATGAATTTCTACAGCTGTTGCGTTGATTTCAGCAATCTGCTTACCAAATAATTCTTCCTTTTTTTAATTTTTTTTCTTTCTTATGTCACATTCTTATTTATACATAAAATGCTTCGTATTCTATTTCTAGTGCAACTATTGCCTGCCTACTTTTATAGATCCATTCTGTTTAGAGCTTTCACCGGCTTTCTCCTTGACATTCCAACTGGCTGTGCTACATTCTGTGATTATCATGATGCTGTAGCTTCTCAGTCTTATTTGTGAATTTGGACAGTTAGAGTAGTTTTTATTATTTAGGTTATTGTCACTGAAGTCATTCTTACCTCAGTCATGCTTATCGTTCTTTGGTTTTGATTTCTGGGAATTGTTTACAGAGAAATACTGTCTTTTGTATGGCAGATTAAGTACAATAAGATCTATGTGGAAGATGTGTACAATAAGATCTACATGGACGGGTTACACATTTTAATAGATTATGATGGTATTGTTTTCATTAAAGTATAATGGGTTAATCATTTTAATAGAGCAATTTGGGTGTATTGTACCCTGATTTAGTTGTAATCTCACAATTGAAACTCCATGCAAAGTGAGACAGCAAAAATGAGACCTCATTTGATTCTGATGTCACTTATTGCTGTTTTGAGTGACTTTCAATTATTTAAACTCACAACTTACTGGGAATAAATCAAAGAGAGTAGGATCCTGTCTTTGACCGTTTATAATATCTGCTTATGTTTGAATGTAAATGATGTCCCTGAGCAAATTTTTAACTTTTTTTTCCCTCATTTTAGGTTGTGGACTTAAACTATTCATGGACCAAATTACCTTGTTATTTCTGCAAAAGCAAGGCAAGAATTCTTGTTTGCAATTCAGGAGGCTATGAACATGGAGTTTTCTAATCCTGCGGAGATATGTTACTCAATTAGCAATGAAGTTCCACCATATATGGGGTAAGTTGCCCTCCATTTGACTGTTTACACTATGCACATTTCACATTATAGTGCTCATGTGCAGGAGTCGATTTGCAACTAGTTAACGCTTCTGTGCATGTGTCAATATGCAATCAATTAATGCTTGTGTGCGCGCAAGCATGTGTGTTTTCATTACTTCTACTGCACAGCTGCTTGTTTAACATGTTAACTTACTGCATGAGTTGTGGAGAAGAACCTGTCTTCCCTTGCATGGTTCTTGATTGCATGATAACAGTCATAATTTTGAACTTAGTCTTGATTCTTAACAAGTCAAGCATCCAATTTATCTTGGAAACTTATCAGATAGGCAGCTACAGATTAAAAAAAAAAAAAAAAATTTCATTTCTTCATTATATACTATAATGTTTCTTTGTAATATGTTGAGCTTATGTTGGCGTGCATTGTGTCATAGTTTCTAGCAAAGAGGAAGTGGGTTCTTTGTAATCTGAACTCATCTTTATTTGATTCATGATATGTGCTGAAGTATTAAGGTCTTCAAGTATTTGATTAGGTCTTTGTATAGGAGTTTCTTTAAGAGGACGAGGATGGAAATATGGATCTGTTTTTGTTGATGGAATATTTCCATCTATCTATCAAAAAAAAAAAAAATTTCTAGTACTGAGTCCCATTGCTCGGCAAATTATGGACTTTTCCCTGAATGACCTCGATCATTGGGGCTTAAGTGTTGTGTTACTTCAGGTTTGGTTTTGTTTATTGTAGCAGCTTTTTACTTTGATTTTTATAGACAATTATCAAGTGATGTGTACTTATCTTCCGGTGGATCTTATAAATTTTTTTTTTTTGGGTGTGTGGCTAACATAAGTGTCCAGGGCTGTTTGTGCACCTGACTAGGTGTGTGAGACAGGAGATTACACACCTGGTAATTTTATAGGGCGAAATACCCTTGGTTACCCAAAATGCTGGCTAGGAGACTTGAACCACCAGGAGGTTCTATTTATATGTATTATGGTGTTTCATACAACATGTTTGCTTTTTTGTTTGAAAGAACCTTTCTTGTAATTCATTGCAAAACCTTGTCTTTGGAGCCTGCTACTAACCTTGATAGGTTCTTGGACTGCACCAAGCCTTTCGTCCTGGTACAGTACTTCTCTTAGGTCTCTTATTTTATCTTTCTTCTTTTGTGCTTTTCACTAGTTGTAATTTTTGGAGCCTGCTACTAACACAAATTTTTGGTTGTTTTTATAAATTTCTACAGCTGTTGCTCTGGTTCCAACAATCTGCTTACCAAATAATTCATCCCATAAATGCTCTTTATTCTATTTCTAGTGCGACTAATTCCTGCCTACTTTTATAGATCAATGTCTGTTTAGAGCTTTCACAGGCCTTCTCCCTGACATTCCAACTGGCTGTGCTACATTCTGTGATTATCATGATGCTGTAGCTTCTCAGTCTTATTTGTGAATTTGGACAGTTTGAGTAGTTTTTATTATTTAGGTAACTGTCACAGAAGTCATTCTTACCTCAGTTTTCTTTTACTCATATTTTGTTTGGCTTGTTACAACTATGTATTTGATACTTTTTATTTCATCTATGTGCAGGTTCCCAAGTCTTGGTTGGGAGACCATTGAAATGCTTATCGTTCTTTGGTTTTGATTTCTGGAAATTGTTAACAGAGAAATACTGTCTTCTTACTTGCATGGCAGCATTACGTAGAATAAGATCTGCATGGACGATGTGTACAATAAGATCTGCATGGACGGGTTACACATTTTAATAGATTATGATGGTATTGTTTTCATTAAAGTAAAATGGGTTACACATTTTAATAGAGCAATTCGGGTGTATTGTACCCTGATTTAGTTGTAATCTCACAAATGAAACTCCATGCTAAGCAAGACAACAAAAATGAGCCCTCATTCAATTCTGATGTCACTAATTGCTGTTTTGATTGTGTCTTTCAATTATTTAAACTTACAACTTACTGAGAATAAACTAAAGAGGTAGGTTCCTGTCTTTGACCATTTATAACACATCTGCTTCTGTGAGAATGTAAATGATGTCCCTGAGCAAATTTTTAACTTTTTTTTCCCCCTTATTTTAGGTTGTGGACTTGAGCACTATTCATGGACAAAATTACTTTGTTATTTCTGCAAAAGCAAGGTAAGAATTCTTGTCCGCAAAAGCAAGGTAAGATATGTTACTCAGATTAGTGTTTCCCCTCACCCAATTTCTCTCTCTCAAACAAATCATTACAGTTTTTCTTTTTTAGGTTTTTAAATTGCAATACTGAATAGTCCCACCCAATTTCTCTCTCTCACACTCTCATTTCCCTCTTGCGATCTCTTGGTTGTGTCGCACGCGTGTGTGTGTTTATGGTTGCTTGGCCGTGGGTTTGGGTATTGCTATTCTTGTGGGTATGTGGCCATGTATGTATGTAGATGTGAACGAGTGTAATGTGTGCTCCGTTTGTGTGTTTTTGATTTGGGATTTGGGTTTACTGTTTCGTATTGCAGAGGTATTTGCTCTGAGCCATTGTGGTTTTGATTTTTGTCAAATAGCATGTATTGTGGTTTTCAACTTCCTTAACAGCAACCTTTCTGCTTTAATTTTGAAAGACTGGTTTACGATTACTCTTTTCTGCTTATGCTTGTTTCATTGGAGGATATGGAGTTCAAGATTCTTTGCAACTGAATTATTTTCCTTCATATTCATTATAGGCTGAATTTTTCTGATCATGCCCTTTGTATATTATAATTTGGTGAGTTAGTTGTTTAGCACCAACAGTACAATTTCCCATGAAAAAAAAGGGATTGGATGTTTTTGGTTTTCCTTTTTTCCTTTTTTTTTTTTTTTTTTCCTTTGATAGTGGTGAGCTAGCAACCACCCACAGTTCGATCAAACCAAAGACCCTCCTTTATTTTCTTTGAAAACGTATGATGGTGAAGAGTGAGATAAAATTTGGATTTGTTTTCTTTTGATTTCTGATATCTTCTTATGTTTGGAGTTTCTGTAATTAACAGAAAAGCTGTTTAGTTACTAGGAAATGGATAAGAAGAAAAGTATTAAAGATCTGCATTTTGAGGTGTGACTTTTGCGGAGTTGAGGTTTGCTTAGGTTTCTACTTGATCATGAATGCGCTTTTCTACTTTATTTTGCTGCAAAATTTGGTCATCTTGGTTTCTTCTTTCTATCCAAACCTGTGCTATTGATGGTTTTGGTATGTGGCTCTATTTATAGGCTCCAGAAAGTTAATTTTTGCAATGTTGATAAAACAAAGTTATGAAATTTAGTAACTTTATAGGATTGTTCAATTTAAGTTTATTAGATTTTTGCACATTATTTTAGCTTCACTTCATGATTGTGTCAGTTACTTTAGCTTCATTGTCTTATTTCAACAGATCCAAATTATGTGTTTGCTTTTTGTTTCAATTTTTATTTATATTTTATTTTTCATTTTTCATTTTATGTGGTAGTCAATGTCCTATTTGGAATGACAGCGTATGGGCATCTTATTACTCAGTGTGGGCTTCTACATCATCTCTTTGGTCTTCTTGAATCTTTGGTGTCCTTAACCTTCAATCTCCCTCTATTCTTCGTTTCTTTGTTTCAGTATCAGTCCTGAACAATCAAGCATCCAACCTACAACAATCCAAGACTTCATCATCCTCTCTCTTCTCTGCTAATCGATTACACAGGTATGATTCGTTGTCCTTCAATAAATATTACTCTCAGTTTGTGGTTTGCGTCTAATGATATATCATTTATGCGTTTCGGTATGAGATTGGGAGATGAAGGGAGAGGAGTAGATGAAAAAGGCGGAATCATTTGTGGTTTGGTATTCTTTTCTCTCTACAAATTTCTAATTTGATTTTTGATTCATCCCTACAAAATTTCAGGCCTGAATTCACCCATCACAGCTGCTCAAGGGTATTTGGTCATGGAAACTTCAGGTTTGCTCAATTTTTAACCTTAAACACAAGATTCACATTACATTTGATATGTTTATTTGCTCAGAACCATCGTTTTGATTTCTGTCAAATACCAAGCATTATGATTTTGAACTTCCTTAACAGCGACCTTTTGTGCTTTAATTTTAAAAGATCATGATTACTCTGTTCTGCACATGCTTGTTTCATTGGTGGATATGGAGTTCAAGATCTTTGTAAGTGATTTAATTTATTTCATATTCATTATAGGGTGAAATTTTCTGATCGTGCACTTGTTTTATACAATTTTTGCGTGTTGTTAGTTTTCAGGCGCCAACAGTAAAATGTCCCATAGAAAAAAATGGGACTAGGTGTTTTTGGTTTCCCACTTCAAGAGGTACCGTTTTGTATATTTGGAAAAGAAGTGTTGACAACTTTTTGTAAAGAAATAAAAATTTTCCTTCAATAGCATAAATCTTCCTGGCCAAAAAAAAAAAAATTTGTGTGAGCAAAGGGAAACTTATTAGTTTAATTAAGAGTACTTGGCGGTATTATTATGCTGTAAATTTGGCGTTGCATACAAAATCTCATGAGGCAAAATTCTATCAAGCATGGCCAAATTTTCAATTTTACTAATTTAAAAAACAAACCCACACATGCGCGAGCGTGCGCGTGCGCACACACACAAATATATATATATATATATATATTACAGACTTTGCCACTGCCAGACAAGTCTTTCTCTGAAAGCATTACCGGTAAAGTTTTTAAATTTTGTTTTATAAACTTGCTGGTAATTTAGGGTTACATTTGGTTGTTTTTGCCTTTGAATGATTAGCAGAAATTGATGGGGTTTTGATAATTTCAATTATTGGGCACATTGCTCTCACATTTGTATTTCAATAATTCAATTAAAACTCCTTTTCCTAACCGTATCCTTTTGTGAGAATATAACCGAGTGTGCTTTTCATAAATCACCAGTCTGTTGATCTCTCTCTCTCTCTCTCTCTCTCTCTCTCTAGGTTAAGGTATTCTTTTCTCTCTACAAATTTCTAATTTGATTTTTGATTCATCCCTACAAAATTTCAGCCCTGAATTCGTCCATCACAGCTGCTTAAGGGCATTGGGACTGGGAAACTTCAGGTTTTCTCAATTTTTAGCCTTAAACACAAGATTCACAACCCATCTGATATGTTTATTTGCTCAGAACCATTGTGGTCTGGGAAACTTCAGGTTTTCTCAATTTGTAGCCTTAAACACAAGATTCACAACCCATTTGATATGTTTATTTGCTCGGAACCATTGTGGTTTTGATTTCTGTCAAATAGCAAGCATGATGGTTTTCAACTTCCTTAACGGCAAAACCTTTGTGCTTTAATTTTGAAAGACTGGATCATGATTACTCTGTTCTGCACATTCTTGTTTCCTTGGTGGATATGGAGTTCAAGATTCTTTGTAAGTGATTTAATTTCTTTCATGTTCATTATAGGCTGAAATTTTCTGATCATGCACTTTTTTTTTAATATAATTTTTGCATGTTGTTAGTTTTCAGGAACCAACAGTACAATGTCCCATAAAAAAAGGGACTGGATGTTTTTGGTTTCCCACTTCAAGATGTAGAGTTTTGTATAATTGGAAAACAACTTTTTGTAAAGAAATAAAAATTTTCCTTCAATAATACAAATCTTCCTGGCCAAAAAAAAGTTGTTTGTGAGCATCAAGTAATGGCTATGAACTTTCAAAATCAAAGAGAAACTTATTAGTTTAATTAAGGGGACTTGATGGTATTATTATGTTGAAAACTTGATGTTACATACAAAAATCTCATGAGGCAAAATTCTATCAAGCATGGCCAAATTTTCAACTTTTACTATTTTAGAAAACAAACCCACACGCACATGCAAATATACATAAGGAATGGCCTTACACACTTTGTCATTGCCAGAAAAGTCTTCTTCTGAAAACATTACCGGTAAAGTTTTTAAATTTTGTTTTATAAACTTACAGGTTGGGTATGGTATTTCAATTAACTTGATTTAGATATAGAGTTACATTTGGTTGTTTTTTCTTATGAATGATTAGCAGAAATTGATGGGGTTTTGATAATTTCAATTATTGGGCGCATTGCTCTCACATTCGTATTTCAATAATTCAATCAAAATTCCATTTCCTAACCGTATCCTTTTGCGAGAATATAACCAAGTGTGCCATTCATAAATTACCATTGAGATTTTATTTCCTAATCTTCTTCTTCTGTTCTGTTTAGAATTGGTTTTCTTTTGAGTATTTGTTTGTCTCCATATTTATATTGACAACTGTTTTTGTGTGATTGCATAATCTGGTGGATCCTTCTCCATTGCCAACATTTATGTTGAAGCAGTGTAAGAAATCAAAAGCAGAAATTCCTACTTATTGTTGGATATTGTATAAGGCAGATGAAATGCATCTATTTTTGGTGAAAAATCAATGCTGGAGTCAATGTCTTTAGATAGTAAAGCAATTTGGAGAAAAGAAATCAAATTGCTTTTATCTGTAAAATATCTTTTTCTCTCGCAACCTGTGTGATTTTGATTATGTTAATTTCACCTCAGATGTTTTTTTCCTTTCATGATTTTATCTGTAATTCAGGAGGCTATGAACATGGAGTTTTCTAATCCTGCAGAGAGAAGATATGTTACTCAACTAGCAATGAAGTTTCACCATATATGGGGTAAGCTACCCTCCATTTGACTGTTTACACTATGCACATTTCACATTAAAACTTGCACTTTCAAAATTGTTATCAGGATTTAAGTTCAATCCAGGTTGAGATTATGAGAGAATTGGGAAATGTAGATTTCTCTGAATATTTTTGTGCTAGAAAAATTATAGTTGAGTTTAAAAGACTTGACAATCAATTGAATCGCTTAATTGTCAGACATTAGTAATGCTTAAAAACCTTGGTTGAAGATGAATTCCTTCTCCCATGCTGTGCTAGAGATTATATCTCTTTTATATTGTCCATCATATTTTGAATTTCTTGATTGTATTTGATCCCAACTGTCAAAATGAGGACGATGTCTTATTGTGGAAAGACTAATTTTCTCTCTCTCAGAAAACCAATTCATTTTATATCAATTCCTAGTTGAATGCTTATTAATTTCATTTGAACGGATTTGAAAATTTAAATTCTCGTGATTTGTTAACTGTACCTGGTTTGAAATTAATAAAAAAAAAATGACATTGTGGTTAGAATGACTTATGTTCATTTCAGTTTGCCACCTACCTTTAGTAACAAATTTGATTTCTTTGTGTAGGTTGATGTTTGCCCAATGTAAAGATCCTTAAGAGTGGTGTTCATATCCGGAATTCGACATTGTTTTTGTCCTGTTTTGGTTTGCTGGACTTCATTTGTGTTTGGAGTAATAAATTACTATTTCATAAGAAAAAATTGTAATGGCTGTTTTTCTTTCTCTTATACCCGAGTTAAACTTTTAATGTGTTAATTAAATACTGAAAATGGGAAAGGTAGTGATAAGATTGTACAATGAATGCAATATATTTTTCCCAGTGATTCATGCATTATGTCCTCGGACAATTTAGAAAGCTAGTAATTGCATCTTTAGTGATTCAAACATTCTCTATTCGCATTGTATTTCTATCTGGCTGAGACTAGACCATGTGGTGCTGTTTTCATCTGATTCATTCAAAATATTTTTATATTCTAGAAGTGGCATAACTTTTGTTTTCATGGATTTCTAAAATGGGAAAGGTAGTGATAAGATTGTACTACTGAAAATGGGAAAGGTAGTGATAAGATTGTACAATGAATGCAATATATTTTTCCCAGTGATTCATGCATTATGTCCTCGGACAATTTAGAAAGCTAGTAATTGCATCTTTAGTGATTCAAACATTCTCTATTCGCATTGTATTTCTATCTGGCTGAGACTAGACCATGTGGTGCTGTTTTCATCTGATTCATTCAAAATATTTTTATATTCTAGAAGTGGCATAACTTTTGTTTTCATGGATTTCTAAAAGATAAGATTTTGTTTTATTTGCATTTATGGAACAAAGTTAACATTCTGCAACATTGCAGCAAGTGAGTTTCTCCAATTAGATTCCACTGTTGCAATTTAAATGATTTTTTAGCTTATTAATTATTTTATGTCAATTAGTAGGTCATTGTGTACATGTTGGAACTATCTCTTAATGGTTCGTGGTGCCATTCAAGTTTTGGCATGAAAAAGAGCTATGCTTAATTGCTTTATTCTCAAGGCTGGGACTCAAGTAATTTTCTCTTCAAGTATGTTGATTTCAAGGTATAACCAAGTAGTTCCTTCAATACTTCAAAAGATTGCATTGAGGTTTACCTGGGTATGTTTAGGTTTTGAGTATTAATTTAATTTTTTATATTAAAGTTTTTTATTTTATGTGTTTTTATTTTTGGAGGCAATTTCACATTTTTAATACTGTTTCCTTTGTGTTTGTTCATGTGGGTCTGCTTCAAATTCTGGAATTGAGGTCAAAGATTGCATTAAGGTTTACATATGATTTAGGTTTTGAGTATTAATTAATTTATTTTATGTTATAATTTTTGTTGGATTTTGTTGATTTTAATGTTTTTTTTTGGTTGATTGTTATGTTCTGCTTGCATGCATTAGTAGTTAAAAGGCATGTTTGGGTTCTCTATTTCCTTGTTTGGCTAGTGAGAAATTGTTGGAAAATTTTAATGTTGGTACCTTTTAATATTGGTTTTTTTGGGGGCTTTGAGATAGTATTTGCAATAGAGTCAACAAGAATATGATGGTAAATAACAAAATCTTGATTTGAGTTTCTGTTAAATGGTTAAGTTATGTTAGGGTTGATAACAGAGTTTTTTGAACTAGGGGTTCTTTGAAGATCAGCTTGGTTTCTTGAGAATCTGGAATCTGAGTATTGCCTGAGTGAGTTGTAAAGAGTTCATAAATGCAATGTCTGGTTATGAATATTGAATATGATATCCTCGTTCTTTGCAATATTTTTTTTTATAGTTATCTGGCAAAATTTCTCTGGGCTGTTTGCTAGTCTAAAAGGACAGGCAATGTGGCACCGTATAGTGCTCATGTGCATGTGTCGATTTGCAACTAGTTAACATTCTGTGCATGTGTCAATATGCAATCAATTAATAAGCGTGCAGGCAAGCATGTGTGTTTGTGTATGGTCATTGCTTCTACTGCACAGTTGCTTGTTTAACATTTTAACTTACTGCATAGTTGTGGAGAAGAACCTGAATTCCCTGGCATGGTTCTTGATTGTATGATAACAGTCTGATTTTGAACTTAGTCTTGATTCTTAACAAGTCAAGCATCCAATTTATCTTGGTAAACTTTTCAGATAGGCAGCTACAGATTAAAAAAAAAAAATAATAATAATAATTATTTTCTTCATTATATACTATAATTTTTCTTTGTAATATGTTGAGCTTATGTTGGCGTGCATTGTGTCATAGCTTCTAGCAAAGAGGAAGTGGTGGGTTCTTTTTAATATGAACTCATCTTTATTTGATTCATGATATGCACTGAAGTATTAAGGTCTTCAAGTATTTGATTCTTTGTCTTTGTATTGGAGTTTCTTTAGGAGGATGAGGATGGAAATATGGATCTGTTTTTGTTGATGGAATATTTCCTGTACTGAGTCCCCTCAGCAGATTATGGACTTTTCCCTGAATGACCTCGATCATTGGGGCTTATGTGTTGTTACTTCAGGTTTGGCTTTGTTTATTGTAGCAGCTTTTTACTTTGATTTCTCTAAATAATTATTAAGTGATGTGTACTTTATCTACCGGTGGATCTTATAAGTTTATTTTTATTTTTTGGTGTGTCTGGCTAACATGAGTGTCCAGGGCAGTTTGTGAACCTGACTAGGTGTGTGAGGCAGGAGATTATACACACTTGGTAATTTTATAGGGAGAAATACCCTTGGTAGTGGCCCCAAAATGCTGGCTAGGAGACTTGAACCACCAGGAGGTTCTATTTATATGTATTATGGTGTTTCATACCACATGTTTGCTTGTTTGTTTTAAGGAATCTTTCTTGTAATTCATCCCTACAAAATTTCAGGCCTGAATTCGTCCATCACAGCAGCTCAAGGGCATTGGGTCATGGAAGCTTCTGGTTTGCTCGATTTCTAACCTTAAACACAAGATTCACATTACATTTGATATGTTTATTTGCTCATAACCATGATCGTGGTTTTGATTTCTGTCAAATATTATGATTTTCAATTTCCTTAACAGCACCCTTTGTGCTTTGATTTTAAAAGACTGGATCATTATTACTCTGCTCTGCACATGCTTGTTTCATTGGTGGATATGGAGGTCAAGATCTTTGGACATAAGCATGACTTCACATTTTTTTTCCTCCAAATCTGCATGCACCCTGCATTCCAAGGCTTATTTCAACATATCCAAATTATGTATGTTTGGTTTTTGTTTCAATTTCTAATTTTTTTTTTCTCGTTATTTTGAGTTTTATGTGGTAGTCAATGTCAAAGTAAATATACAGAGTTTTATGTGCATTGCATGGGTTAGCGACTAGTCTATATGGACATTATTACTACTTCTACCTGCTATGGAGTGGTTTGTTTTGTGCCTATTACTATCCTCTGTTTATTATTCAGTTTCTGTTGCCTAATTTTAAAGTCTATGCAAAGTCTTCTGCAGTGGTATGGGTCCAGATTTTGAAGTTTTGGTTCAAAAAAGTATGAAGCAGGCAGAATAATATCATAGATTGTATGAAGTAGTATGTGGTCTCCATTCCAATATTTTGCTAAGTTGTGGTATGACATATGTTTATCATCTTGATGCAAGCTCTTAATTTGGTTGTGTTTTTTTTTCCTTGCCTCTATATACTTTGCTAAATCAATGCAACATATTGGAGTGGAAGGATTTAATTCCTTACTGTGTATTCTACATCGCTTACAATTCTTTTCTATACCGTGAAGATTATAACTTGTGTGCAAATGTCATGCTTGTAGGAACCAATTCCTGTTACGCAACTTTTAAGGGAAACTGCAGTTGTTATTTAGGAGTTCACTCAGTCTGGGTAATCAAAATATGTTTAATATGATATCAAATGTCTTACAATCATAATTTGATTTTGGATGGTATCATTTCTAGAATTGTATTGAAATGGAGAGATGAGTATTAGGTGTCTGGAAAATTTATTTGACCTCATTAGGTCACTTGGACTCTTCATGGTCAATGATTGATGGAAACAGGCAGGCCAAGTGTTGGCTGGTAGCCAATGGTTGGCAACCGGCATGTAATGATGGCCTGCTGGGAATCAGGTGAACCATGTGACAGTTGGTGGTCAGTGGTTGGTGGCACTAATGTTTGGCAACTGGTGGCCAATGGGCGCCTAAGTATGGTATGGAGTAAATTTCTGGACTTAATGTGAATTTATTTAATATGAATGCTTAATGGTGCCATTGTTAATATCTCTATATGAATGATACCTATTTTTAATTTTATTGTTATTTGTTATGTAATGAGTTCCATGTATTGTGTCACTTTATGATGAATTAGAATATAATAGTCTATATAAGCCAAGTATGTACCCCAAGAAAGGTTATTTTGATGATTAAGTTTCTTTTGAAATTGAGTCCATGGTTTGGTGCCGACTCCAGCCAGCCCTAAGTTTTGACTCCTAGTGGTTTTTTTCCTCGCTTGGTGTTATCCAAGCAAGCCTAGGTACTGACTGTTCTCCATGTTAGGAACCTATGAGAAGTAGCTTGACTTAATGCATATGATCCAGCTAGTGCATCATCATGTATGCAGCACCAGTAAGCATGAGTAAGTAAAGTTTTGTATCAGTAAGCACTAGTAACAACAACAGTGCAGCATTAACAAATGGTACTAGACACCAGCAGCTTATTATAAGAGGTAGTTTATTAGTAAAGTTTTGTATCATCTTTGTAATTGAAGGTTAGAATCACGTGCTTATTAATTGATTGTGTCATGTGCTTAATTGTTGATTAATTAGAAGCCATGTGCTTCACGGTTAACTGTTGAAGAATTTTTTTTCACAACAGATAAAGAATAGAGATCCTCTTAAACTAGGGTTTGTCTATAATATCATGCTTTTTGTTGGTATCGGTATTCATATTTTGTTACTCGTATGCTCCTTTTTACAAATGTTATGTTCATCAATCTTTTGTTTTTTTCATAAGCCTTTGGTCATGTTTGTTGTTATATTGCATTAGCGACTACTTTCTCAGTCTAGAAGTAATTATGCAGAGCAGCTTCTCTTTTGTTTCATGAATTCTGATGAAACATTTGTAATTAAATCCCCAGGTAAAATAGTCTAACAGTTCACTTGCATGGGACTTGTAATGCTAGGCTAATACATGTCCACAGCTGGCTGATAGAACATCACAAATTTTGCTGAAGCTCTGGACCATGCATGATTTTTGGTAACAGTATGCACATATTGGTATATAATCTTGGCTTAGCTTAAAAAAACATATATAATCTAGGGACATGACCAGAAATATTTATATCATTAGTTAATTTTTGGTAAGCATACTACCTAATTTCACCAATGGGCTCTACCTCGATTAGGACTTCTCCCTTAATAGTGGGACGGAGGTCGTGGATTTAAAACTCACATGGTGTGGCTTTCCAATAAAAAAACTAATTTAGGATGATGATGAAACGCTTCTGCTTTGTCATTACTAATTTCAGAATGGCAACATAATACCCCTTTTCCTTGATATCGTCTTTAATTAGCGTCCTTCCCATAAAAATTTATCATTTATGTTTCCTCTACTTATTATTGATAGTGTCCTCATTTTGAAGTTTCTTTTGTAGTTTTTAATTCATATTAGCTTTGTTGTACTTGCTTTTTGTAGATAACTAACCCCAGCTGAAATTGATGATATTTAGCTCAAGTGGAGTAGCGTGCTGCTTGCTCTTCTTGCCTGCCATATCTTTGAAGAGATATTATTAATGAAATATATGTTGCATTCCTTCACATACAGCGGGTGATCAATTTAATGTAGATTAATTGATAGGATTAAATTTTTAACTTGTCTGAACTGGAGCAGCAAACTGGCGAGCCAATTGAGCCTATTGCTATATATCCTCTGTCTATGGAGTGGTTTATTTTGGGCCTATTACTCTATATTCTGTGTTTATTATTTGGAGATGAAAGTAAAATTACATCTTTTCTTCTATTACTTTGGCATAACTAGCACTGACAAGAAATTCTGGTAAGCTTTGTTTTCCTTCCTCACTAAGCATGTGGATGGTCTTACATTTGATGTGAATTGGTCTTGGTTTGGGTTGATATTCCTAGTACCTTGCATAAATGTCACATTTATAAACTGTTTTATATAATCCCTCTTTCATTTAGGAATTCTCTTTATATTCTGTTTTCTTACTGTATTTCCAAATGAGTTTAGATGAGTACGATTTCTTCACATATATGGAGAAGGAAAGGATAATGTAACTTAGATTTTCTACTATTAACAATTTATATTTTTGTACCTAAAAATTAGTTAAGAAGGTGATGTATATGGTTGCTTTGCTGATAATTACGGAAATGTAGAAAATATTTTCAACACTTGAGGACCAACCTAACAGTCAAAACACTGCAGGACTTTGCTAATTATGAAGGTATTATGTTCGGTCCCAATCTCCCGTAGACTTTTAGGTGATGTATTTTAATTTTTCTAATTAGTTGGATTTATTTTTATCAGATTTGAAGGACAAATTTCGAGCATCAACATTGGGATTGGAATAATTGGCACTGACAAGAAATTCAGGTAAGCTTTGTTTTCCTTCCTCACTAAGCATGGGGGTGGTCTTACACTTGATGTGAATTGGTCTTGATGTGAATTGCCTGCCATGTCTTACAAAGGTATGATCCTATTCTCCGGGGGTTCCTATAGAAGTCTTGCAAGTAACCCAAATGGTCCATGTCATATAGACGATTTTTAGAGGGTTATTCAGGTATGGATTGTTAAAACTATTCATTACATTAGAATTTTAGCTTTTGAAGGCATATTTAGCATACCTGCTTCTGTTATTGCTTTTATTTGAATATTGCTCATTGCAGAAAGTCTTTATAGTTTGGCTTTCAGTTTAGAGAAGAGCTTGGCTTTCAGTGTTAATTGGATTTACCTTTATAGTTGTTGGGTAATATGCTAGTTTTTCTATTTGTTGTTTTGCAACTCCTGCCTTTCCTAGTGCATGTTATAAATCTCATTTTGAGTCATTGTTATTTATCATAATCTTTTTAGCATTTTGCTTTAGATTACCTAAGTTCTGATTGTGCTTCTACCTTAACTACTTGTGACAGAAAATGTACCTGTGATCAACTGATCACAGTTTGTAACCCGGGTCAAATAGTCTAACAGTTCACTTGCATGGGACTTGTAATTCTAGGCTAATACATATATAAATGAAACCAATTACTTAGCAATATAGTTAAATGAAAAAAAATAATTTTATGGATTATACAGAAGCATACTCTAATAGTGAGTATATTTCTTGAAGGATTTATCAGTTGTGCTCCATCTTAAAAAAATATTAAATGCTGATCTTAGTCATGTTCATCAATTGCCAACCTTCCAATTTCTTGGTGTTGATGATGAGAAAAGCTGGAATTTCCTGTAAGATTGTTTTCAGGTTTAGCTTGTGATTCTTAAACTTTTGGCCATTCTTCCTAGACAAAGGAAGTTGGGGTACACTAAAGAGACCAAATTGGATGACATTATCAGGTTTCGTTACATTCTATTTGCTTGATTTGGTTTTTTTTTTTTTTTTTTCCCTGCCATTTCCTACAAAGGTATCCTATTCTCTGGGGGTTCCCATAGGAAGTCTTCCAACTAACCCAAATGGTCCATGTCAAATAGACGATTTTTAGAGCGTTATTTAGGTATGGATTGTTAAAACTATTCGTTACATTAGAATTTTAGTGTTTGAAAACATATTTAGCATACCGGCTTCTGTTATTGCCTTTATTTGAATATTGCTCATTGCAGAAAGTCTTTATAGTTTGGCTTTCAGTTTAGAGAAGAGCTTGGCTTTCAGTGTTAATTGGATTTACCTTTATAGTTGTTGGGTAATATGCTAGTTTTTCCATTTGTTGTTTTGCAACTACTGCCTTTCTTAGTGCTTGTTATAAATCTCATTTTGAGTCACTGTTTACTGTTAATTATCATAATCTTTTTAGCATTTTGCTTTAGATTACCTAAGTTCTGATTGTGCTTCTACCTTAACTGCTTGTTTCCGATTTACTTTAGCTTTAACAATTGTTTGTTGGGGTTGTTGATTTTCTCTTTTACTTTATTAATTTATTTTTCGTTAAATGATGCTTGTGCATCTATTTTTTGTTTTTTATAATCTATTTAATTCCAGGGGAGACGTGATTGCGTCCTTTTATGCATACTTTTATGTAAGGTTGATTTGATTTTGTTGTTCTCTTTCGTATATTCCTCTAAGTTGAATTTGTTTTGTTATTTTTTATTTTTTATATTCTTGGAAGTGTTTTTCTTGAACTATGTAGCTTGGTATGTGTGTTTTCAGTTTGCTACATGTGGTGGATTCAAAGCGTGCGCCACTAAGGGTTTGCACTTTCCTCTTGTGCACTTGTCTGCTAAGTGTTTGGTAATAGGCTAGTTTTTCTATTTGTTGTTTTGCAACTCCTGCCATTCTTAGTGCATGTTATAAATCTCATTTTGAGTCACTGTTTACTGTTATTTATCATAGTCCTTTTAGCATTTTGCTTTAGGTTACCTAAATTTTGATTGTGCTTACCCTAACCACTTGTTTCCAATCTACTTTAGCTTTAACAATTGTTCATTAGGGTTTTTGATTTTCTCTTTTACTTTATTAATTTATTTTTTGTTAAATGCTGCTTGAACTATGTATCCGGGTGTGTTTTTTCAGTTTGCTACATGTGGTGGATTAAAAGCTTGTGCCACTAAGGGTTCGCACTTTCCCTCTAGTAAATTTTTCTACTTGTCTTGTTTCTATTGACGTTTTCTTTGTACAGGACATGGGAAACTTGTTTGACATGGCTGCATGTGTCCCAACCATTTTTCTGCTCCAAAATAAAAGGCTGAAACACACTTCCTCTAACACCGATCTCCTTCCACTTCTTCCTCATGCCAATCTTCTTCTTCTTCTTCAGCTCTTAGATCTATAATCCTATTTCACTTTTACAGTTTTGCCCCTTTTGCCCTTTCTGTTCATGTGTGCTTTTTATTGCTTTGTCTGCCTCAGTGTCACACATTAAGAGCTGTTTTATCTACAGTCACCCTCTTGAACAAAAGATGTGTAAATAGATGTTTCTTTTCAAATTTTTTTGTATTTTATGAGTTAAAAGTCTACCACCTATCAAGCCAGGTAGTCAACTTTTTACAATTCTTTTTTCATTATCTAGGTAGACAGTATCAGTGGCTAGACTTTAATATGTTTCTAAAAGATTTTTTAACAATTATTTAAAATTATTTTTGTTAGAAAACAAATGTTTCAGGTTTGTCTTCTGCATGTTTATTTGTAATTTTGAAAGTTTTTAAGGTATTCATGTTCAAAAGATATGTTCTTTGGTGATTGCCATCTTTCAATGTCTCTCTTATAGAATAATATTCTAATTGCATGATTTCCATATGTGATCAGTCTTTTAAAGAAATGGTTGCAATGTGTCTGGTGAAAGGTCTAGGAAAGAGGTGGAATATATTGAAACACTTCTTTTTTAAGCATGCAAAGTCTTCTTGAGATTTCTGTGAAGAAATGATTCGCTGACTTGCCACCCCTTTACAATATAGGCTTTACCTTTTGGTGCTTCCCGTACATGCATGCCACGTTCTAGGATTGTGCCCTGTATTGTGCCTTTTTATTGAAAATGTCTTACCTATATAAAAATACAAAGCATCATACAATGTATACTTCTTTTTAGGGGGGGTGTTAATTTTCATTTGTTGCCTAATGTATCTCCTCTCTCATCGTCTCTTGCTCAGCTTCCTCCCAATGCAGTTACATCAATTATTGATGGCTTGAAGAGATTGTACATTGAAAAAGCCAAAGCCACTAGAAGTTGCATATCTTTCGTTTGCAAAATGGAGATATTCTGATCTTTCTAGCTTTGTTGTCAAGTTTCAACTCTAGTTTTTAAGACCTCTGTAACAAAGGATTGATTTTTATTTGTATTTTTGCAGACGAACAGTGATTTTGTTGCTAAACCCATGGTCTTTTGGGTCAATATTCAACTGGAAAGACAAATTTTATAAACATTTGCTAAAATGCAGCTATCCAGGTTAGTTAAGTTTTATTTCTGTTTGTCCCTTCTGATTTGCTAGTATGACTGGATCTCAAGGATGAATGTCCCTTATAATCTGTTTGAACAGGTGCTCACTTTGGACCAGAGCGTACAAAAGACAGATTTTTTGTTGTTGTTATGGTATCACTAGTCACCCTTATTTTCCTATGTTATTTATGGGTAATTATTGGGTACTCCTGGAGTACCATAAATGCGTATTCCCCTTCTCACATAACTATGAGTTCCACTAATTAAATTTCATTAATTAAATTTATGGTGGGACTCACAATTCATGTGAGAGGGAGGAGTATGTATTTATGGTACTAGACAATAGCAGCTTACAATTCCGTTATTTATGAAGGCTAATTAAGTTTAAATGCACCATAGAAACAACAACAATGTCGCATCAACACTTGGTACTAGACAACAGCAGCTTATAATAATAGGTAGTTTATTAGTAAAGTTTTGTATCATCTTTGTAATTGATGGTTAGGGTCACGTTCTTATTAATTGATTGTGTCATGTGCTTAATTGTTGATTAGTTAGGAGCCATGTGCTTAACAGTTAGTTAGATCGTTAGATCAGTGTAGCCAGCTGGCAGTTAGTGTTAGTCAGTTAGTTGTGTTCATGAATTGTATAAAGGTGTGGAGATGGATTGTAAGAGAGAGGCATGCAATGAGAATTCAGACTGTTCATATTCCTCTTCTTCTCTAATCCCTTTCAATTCTTCTAAGAGGCATGGTTGCCCTCTTAGTCAGTCACTCACCATTTTTCCTTTGCTTAATTAGTTCTTATCTATCCTTTATTTAAATATTTTTCTTGTTGTACAATTCTGGTTTGTCCTGCATCAAATCTCTAGCCAACCCTAGGTGCTGAGTCCAAGTTCATCCATCTCTATTTTTCCTTTTACAATTTATTTTTTGGTCCTGCATCATTGTGATAAAAAGTTCTCCATTATCCCAGGAAGTATCTTTTGTGCTTTGTTGTGGAGTTTGGTAATTCAATTTGAGTTGACATGGGGTTTTCGGTCTATCATGAGGTGGGCTTTCAGGTGTGTGTAAGAGATATTGTCCATAATCTCCTTCTCTTTTACTTTCGAAATTGTTAGATATTGATTTTGTTGCTCCGATATAGCTGATGTTATTGTTGAACTGAATCTTCTGAGTGCTTCAAATGCCCTTTAAAGAAGGTAAGGTAGTTCTTTCATTCCTTTGATTTCTTTGTAGCAACTCCAATTTGCAAATGTCCTTAACACTGTCAGCATTATCAAGTTTGCAACTCAATGGTTCACCGAGTAATATTGCTACAGTTATATCATTTCTTACTGACTTGATTTTAAAACTAATATACTTGATTTTTATCATCACTTGAAGTTATGAGTCAAAACTAATGTTAGTTTATGTTTTGGTATCTGAAAGATGTTTCTGTATGGCTTTACATGAAATTTGGTAGATTGTGACCTGTTATGTTTGTCTTTATTGTTTGTTTTTTGTTTCTTGGTGAAATTTTATGGCTTTGTTATACTTTTGAAGGAGAATTTACATATGATGTAAATAATTCTGTCATGTCTTTTGGGTTTTAGTTGGACAATAATGAGCTTATCTACTGATGTTACAAAATTGTTTCTATAAGAACTTTTGTCAACCAAGTATTGAAATTCTTTTCCTTTTTGTTTTTTGGGTGAGATTGAGAAAGTATTGCAGGTTTACTGTTTGGTGTCTTGAAAAAGTAAAAAGTAATATCCAGTCCTTTAACCTTGATGACAATCCTATGTTGTGACTTCTTGAGGTAATGTTGCACGTGTTCCAACACTTGGCCTAATGAGTTTGACTGATTCCCGCTAGGTGTTGAAATTCGAAGTTATCGTGGTTGATTTGTGTGTAGGTAAAAGTCTTATTCATAGTGTTTTCTTTTTTGGATAAACTTATTCATTGCTTTTTTGACATTTTTATTCAGTTTTATTTGATCTTAGGCATTTTTCTGTGGACTAATTGGTTTTTACGATGTCAACTTAAAAAGAAAAAAAAAAAATCAACTACCTAGCATGAATGAAGGTGCACAATCTGGATACAATTGATAGTCATAAAAGCTTTACTAATTTAGACCGCCCTAAATACATTATATTTGGAAATATATGGTGAATTTTTGACTTCATAGAACACTTCTTTGCCTTTTTAGTTTGAAAATATATGGAGTGAAAAGGGATTAGTATGGTAGGGGTAAACGCAAGTCTTTTTTCAGAAAACTGTTTATGTTTTTTAAAGGTGTAAATGTTTTTTAAACTGTAATTTTCTGACACACCAAATACTTGAAAACACAATATCAGTTTATGCCAAAAACAAATGAAACCTTAGAGTTTTGTTGTTTTTTGGATTGGTAAGTAGTTATACATGCACTCGACGGTTCTTGAATCATGACCTCACAGGATTCCATTATTCTTGGACATAGTTACCATGGTTTTGGTTTCAATTATAGCATTTGGTTGTGTTTTTATCCTTGCCTCTATATACTTTGCTAAATCAATGCAACATATTGGAGTGGAAGGATTTAATTCCTTACCGTGTATTCTACATCGCTTACAATTCTTTTTCTATACTATGAAGATTATAACTTGTGTGCAAATGTCATGCTTGTAGGAACCAATTCCTATTACGCAACTTGTAAGGGAAACTGCAGTTGTTATGTAGGAGTTCGCTTAGTCTGGGTAATCAAAAATATCTTTAATATGATATCAAATGTGTTACAATCATAATTCGATTTTGGTTGGTATCATTTTTAGAATTGTATTGAAATAGAGAGATGATGAGTATTAGGTGTCTGGAAATTTTTTTTGACCCCTATTAGGTCACTTGTACTCTTCATGGTCAACGATTGATGGCAAAAGGCAGGCAAAGTGTTGGCTGGTATGGTGGTTGGCAACAGGCATGTAATGATGGCCTGCTAGGAATTAGGTGGACCTTGTGACAGATGGTGGCTGATGGGCAGATAAGTATGGTATGTAGTACATTTCTGGACTTAATGTTACTTTCTTTATTATGGATACTTAATGGTGCCATTGGTAATATCTCTATATGAGTGATACCTATTTTTAATTTTATTGTTATTTGTTATGTAATGAGTTCCATGTATTGTGTCACTTTATGATGAATTAGAATATAATAGTCTATGTAAGCCAAGTATGTACCCCAAGAAAGGGAGATTGTTTTGATGAATAAAGTTTCTTTTGAAATTGAGTCCATGGTTTGGTGCCGACTCCGGTCAACCCTAAGTTTTGACTCCTAATGGTTTTTTTCCTCGCTTGGTGCTATCCAAGCAAGCCTAGGTACTGACTGTTCTCCATGTTAGGAAACTATGGGAAGTAGCTAAACTTGATGCATATGATCCAGTTAGTGTATCATGCATGCAGCACCAGTAAGCATGAGTAAGTGAAGTTTTGTATGAGTAAGCACCAGTAACAGCAACAGTGCAGCATCAACACTCGGTACTAGACACCAGCAGCTTATTATAAGAGGCAGTTTATTAGTAAAGTTTTGTTATCATCTTTGTAATTGAAGGTTAGAATCACGTGCTAATTAATTGATTGTGTCATTTGCTTAATTTTTGATTAGTTAGAAGCCATGTGCTTAACAGTTAGTTAGACCATTAGATCTGTGTAGCCAGCTGGAAGTTAGTTTTAGTCAGTTAGGGTTTAGGGTTTTATGGTTTAGGTTTTAGGGTATATAGGGTTTTGCATTCAGGGTTTAGATCCATACACCAATGCATTCATTTGTCATCACTTTGGATAGATTATATTTTATGTTCACATGAACATGCATTCATATATCATATGTAACTTACCCATATGTTTATGTATTCTACTTGTCATCCTTTAGGTTGATGGTACATGTTCACATGCTTCTAAAATTTGTCAAATAATTACTTGTCAATTAATTGATTGTCAAATATCAAATTCTTAAGTTTGATTTGTAAGCATATAACCATTATATCCCATTGTTGTCTTTGTGTCTTTTTTTGTGAGAAAAAAGGTGTAAAATGCAAAATTGCTAATGAAACTTGTTATTCTATTCTTTGGAATGAGATTAGTTGTAATTGATCAAGAATGCATTTTACTTTCCTAGCCATTGCCATGCAATCACATGCTTAGCTATACTCCTTAATGTTATTTTCTAGCATAAATTGGTCACATACCAATGCATTTCACATGTCATCTCATAGGGTAGATTATTTGTGGTCACATGCTCACATATCCATGCCTTCATTTGTCAGCACATAGGATAGATTATATTCTATACTCACATGTTCATGCATCTCACTTGCCCATTCATTCATATATCATATAACTATACTCTTTAATGTTATTTTCCGGGATAAATCGCTCAAATGCCCCTGCATTGTGCATGTAATCTCATAGGGTAGACTATATGGGCTCACATGCTCACATATCCATGCATTTATATGCCATCACTTGGGAAATATTATATTCCATGCTCGCATGTTCATGCACCTCACATGCTCACGCATTCATATATCATATGTCCTTAGTCTAAGCGCATGACATGTTGAACACGAACACGATCCATTCATTAAATGGTTCACCTGTGTTGATCCGAATATACCTGAACCCGTTTAGCTCAACCCATGACTTCTTTACAAACGGGTTAGTTGTGTTGAGTTTGCGGGTCGTGTTAGATTTTGCCACCCCTATTTAGGGTTTTAGGGTCTAGGGTCTAGGGTGTAGAGTAGGGTTGAGATTTTTAGATCCATTCATTCATTTGTCCCCACTTAGGATAGATTATATTCTACACTCACATGCCCATGCATTTATATATAAGATGTTTGCACCTGCCCATATGTTTAGCCCATATGTTTATGCATTCTACTTGTCATCCCTTAGGTTGATTGTACATGTTCACATGTTTCTAAAATTTGTCAAATGTCAAATTCATAAGTTATCCATTTGTAAGCATATAACCCTTCATGCCCCATTGTTGTCTCTTTGCGTTTTTTTGTATGACAAAAATGCGTAGAAAGGAAAAACGCTAATCGAACTTGTTATTCTATGATTTGGAATGAGGTTAGTTGTATTTAAATTAAGAATGCAATTTACATTCCTAGCCATTGCCATGCAATCACATGCTTAGCTATACTCTTTAATGTCATTTTCTAACAAAAACTTCTCACATGCCTATGCATTTCACATGTCATCTCATAGGACAGACTTTATGTGGTCACATGCTTGCATATCTATGTATTCATTTGTCATCACTTAGGCTAGATCATTTTCTATGCTCACATGTTCATGCACCTCACATACCCCTTGCATTCGTATATCATATGTTCTCACTTGCCCTTATGTTTATGCATTCTACATGTCAGCCCTTTGGTTGATTGTACATAGCCTCTTGGTGCCACTTTTGAGCGCCAAACTTGGTATTTTGACATGTGTGAGTGATTCCCTTCTCTGGCATGCATATATTTTCATATCCTTGTCCATTGCAAATTTCTATTAGTTTTTTCATTTCCTTGGTTTATTGTACAGTGGATTATGTAACATGATTGGTGCACCCAAAAGAGTTGGATATGATTTAATGGAGGAGATATATGATCTAAAGACCTTATGCCTTTCTCTGTTTTAATTATTTTGGAGGATATTCCTACAATAATTAATACTCAATCTAAGAATGCTAACTGATGTGGTTGTTCCAATTTTCTATGCATTTTATCTTCTCAATGCCTATCATGGAGGCAATACAAATGCTTTTACATCTTCAGAGCACACAGACTATTACTTTGATGTTAATACTAATGGTTTTGAAGAGGCTTTGGATAGGCAGATTTTGTTCTTCATTTTTCTGCTGCCTGTTATTCTCATAACTGCTCTCAGAAATGTAACCCTAGAATGTCTTATTTTTTTTTTTTGTTTTTTGTTTTTTTTTTTTTGTTGTTGTTGTTGTTGTTCAGATTTGCTCAGTTCTTTATTAAACCTTTGATGTCAGCTGATGCTACCAATGAAATGGAAGCTGTTGATTCTGGTTTTTTGTTCTTTTATGACCTAACACTGTTACTTGCCTCTTTTTTTATTTATTGTTTATCATCTCTCTCTCATGCAGATAATCAGAAAAACTTGTCTGATGCTTGCAGAATGAACCAGGTAGTAGTTATTGCCTTTTCTAAGCATTTTTATAACTGCAAGGTGCTCTATATATCAATCTTAAAATACTATATGGGTGAAATTCAAGGTAGTAGATAGTTTTTAGGAAAAGCAGATATTTGAAATGAATGTAGAAACTACTCTCATATCTATGGTGCTACCATTGTTAATATAATTCATTGGTTAGATATACGCCATATGGCCTGTATGGTTTGATTATTTCATATATCAGCTTCCTCTGTTCAAAGCTCTGATACTTAGAAGCCATTTTTGGAATTTGGCCTCAATAGTGTTTTCCAATTTCATATATCAGCTCCAGTGGGTTACACTTTGTTAGTTGGAACAACCCAACTCACTAGTCATTCCCTAGTTCATCAATGGTGATGGGAAGCGTTTTACAAGGGTGTCTCTATTGAACTTTGAATTGCTAACAGAAAAGAAAACAAAAAATTATGTACTGGATAGGGAATCTAAAAATTGCTGAATGGATTACATAAAAGGCAACATGGTCCCTGCAAATAAAGCTAGGAGTTGATCCCCAGTAAGCTCCATATCAGCCACAGATGCATCCCTATAAGTAGCAATCTCAAATAAAAACGGGAAGGTTATTATAAGATCAGTGTTTGAATGGTTTCATGTTTTGGGCTCTTGTGAGCTCTCACAATAAGTATGCTTTCATGGTTTTCAATATTGAGCAATAGTGGGGTCTCAATAATAATTTCTGATTAATTTTGTTTAATCAAGTAACCTTATGTGGAAAGAGTCATGAAGGGCTGATGAGTCTGGTTTTTTGAATAATTTTCCGATGTCTTTGTTATGTTATATGGTCTCCAATGGATATGATTTCCCCTATTATGGCACTAGGCTAGACTTTAGAGTCTCCCTTGTTATGGAAGATTCTAATTTCTTAACTTGGTAAACATCTTAAACCTATTCAAATAAAGTTAATCGCTAATTATTTTGGTCATAGATAATCATTCCTCTAGTGCCTCTTTGGTTGTGTTCAGTTGGCAAGAATTTAAGTTGAGAATTGAAAATTCTAGGGAGTTACCAAATTATGGGTTCTCAGTTGGTACGACGGATTTTGGTGGGCCCACGTGGAAAGCTCGTCCATCCTCTCTCATTGCTACCAAACCAAACATTGGAAAAATCCCATTTTCCTTTACCCATTTTCCATCCTCCTCTTTTCAACCCAACCAAATGGACCATTAAAGGCTTGATGTTCCTATGCTAGTTAGAATGACTAAGGAAATAACAGTAACTTCTTGCTAGAGTTGTGCCTTTTATTTCATCTTTTGAGCAAGATAACCTAGTGCTTAAGTTGCACAAAGGAAAATTTGATGGCCATACCATTACATATTATGTATTTTTGTTCCTTTAATTATCGCTTTTTTATGTGAAGCAAACCATGTTGGTACTGGTAGTGTTCGTGTTAATACTTCTAATTGCATTCTCATGTGAAATTTGTTGCTTACGTCAGCTTCATAAACATTTAAGTATGGAGGGTCATCCATATCATAAATTCAAGACAGGTCAGTAGTTTAATTATTGTATTCTTGGAAGATTTGTGCTTTATTTGAAGTTGTAATTTAATTCCATAGTTTAATTCATATATTTAGATACATTATTTCACTCCTCAATTACGATGCATACCCTTTTGTGTGTGCATCTTTCCAATGATGAACTAATTGAATGGGCATAAACTCTTAAATCTCTCTCTCATTATTTGTGTTAACTTTGCTCTTAATTTTACTTTTACTCATGTTTTCAATCATTCCTGATCTCTGTTTTATCAAATTCTCAATTTCACTGAGGCGTTTAGATCATTTTGCTGCTAATGGTATACGTGGTTGTTCTCTTTACAAAGGTTGGTTTCGAGGGAAGAATCTGATGAAGGTCTATATCATGTTGAATGCATGTAGATTTTTTAGATTTATGGTGTTTGACGTTGTTGATATCTGTAACTTCATTTGATTTGCAGATTCGCTGGCTAAGTTTCCTCCAAATTCTGTTAAGAACTTAAGATGAAGCGCCATTTTGTACTCAGCCTTGGGATTCTTCTCCAGAGATTGTCAAGAAATTGTTTAAGGTGCATAGTTAGCAAAATTTTTTATCAAACTGAATTTTTTAAATTAGTCTTCTACCAAGATATATATCATATGCAAAAGATGCTGCATACTGTCCGTTGCAGTGGCTTTTATAATGCACATGTTTGAAGTTTTTATTCATGAATAATTTTACCTAGTAAATGCAAGATGTACATTATCTGCTGTCCTTAATGATTTTAAGACTTAGATATGGTTATTGACTGTCTTGTAGACTTACAAGGGCTAGTTTCCCTGCTATATGCTGAAAATATTCAGTGACTTCCTACCTCTTATTTGATCTTTTGATTAGCATGTCCATTGGGATATAAAAAATGCTGACAGTATGCTTCTATATATATAAGCTTTTGTTAATTATTATTCTAATTTAGAAAGCTGTCATGTTTATGACTCGGAATTAAGATCATTTAATTTTAATTATAGTCCAAACTGATGGGGGTTGGCTCTATCCTATCGTGTAATTTTTATTTATCACATTGTTCTCTAGACTCTCTTCATCATGTGTTGCAGGACTAAGACATGCTCATTTATTGTTCTGCATGAAAAAAAATTAATGAAATAAGTAATAATGTTAAAGCTTTTTTCTTGATTCCTGCATTTTTCTCATGGTAAGATTTAATAGTGGTTGTGGGAAGACATTTTCTGTTGGGATTATTGCATGTTGAATTATCATGCTAAGACTTATTCTGTTGCAGTTCCTTCACTCTTGATGAATTTGCTTAATCATTTCATGACAAGGGTTAATCTCATTTTTGATCCACCTTTACATATTGAATTTTTGTGTCTTACCTCATTATTTGAATAAGATTTAAATTACCTTATGCGAATTTCTTCTTTTCTCTATGCATTCCTTTCATGATTCCTTGTTACTTGGAAAAACTCATGTGGCCCTTCTCAAGCTTCTTATATCTGATGTTGAAGCAGAGCTTTTTAATGGATATTTTCCCCCACATATGAGCATATCTTGCAATTTTCTTGCATTACTTCATTTTTCGTTGGGATTATTGCATGTTGAATTATCATGCTAAGACTTACGAATGGCTTTTCTTGAGCTGGTTTTCCATTTCCTTTATACTTATTGTGTTGCAGTTGATATATGCTCCTTCACTCTTGATGAGTTTGCTTAATCATTTCCTGACAAGGTTAAATCTCATTTCTTATCCACTTTTGCATAATGAATTTTTGTGTGTCTTACTTCATTATTTGAATAACATTTAAATTACCTTTTGTTGGTTTCTTCTTTTCTCTAGGCATTCCGTTCATGATTCCTTGTTACTTGGAAAAACTAATGTGGCCTTTCTCAAGCATCTTCTATCTGATTTTGAGGTAGAGCTTAGTAATGGATATATTCCCCCACATTTGAGCATATCCTGCAATTTTCTTGCATTACTTTATTTTCTATTGGGATTATAGCATGTTGAATTATCATGCTAAGACTTACGACTGACTTTTCTTGAGCTGGTTTCCATTTCCTTAATACTTATGATGTTGCAGTTGATATATGCTCCTTCACCCTTGATGAGTTTGCTTAATCATTTCCTGACAAGGTTAAATCTCATTTCTGATCCACCTTTACATATTGAATTTTTCTGTCTCTTACCTCATTATTTGAAAAACATTTAAATTACCTTTTGTTGGTTTCTTCTTTTCTCTATACATTCCTTTCATGATTCCTTGTTACTTGGAAAATCGCATGTGGCCCTTCTCAAGCTTCTTATATCTGATGTTGAACCAGAGCGTGGTAATGGATATTTTCCCCCATGTTTGAGCATATCCTGCAATTTTCTTGCATTACTTCACTTAGTGAGTATAAAACAATGCAGTTTAGTGGTCAGCTATTAACTTGATCAACAATAACTTTGTTTATGTTTGTAACTGTCTTGTACGCTTGTATCATCTTGGGACAAGAAACAAATAATTATAGTGAAATGGACATGATTGTATGCAATGGATGTAAATGATTTGGGCCTACCTATCCGCTGTTAGGATGTGAAAATGATTGAGCGTCTATTACCTCTCAATGATTAGATTTTATAAAGGTTTTCAAAATCATTATTGTAGATAAGTGTGACCATTGTTGCAAACTTATAGGGTGCATGTGTAACTTACCACTAAAAAAAAATCAGGCGACAAGCAACCTGTGTAATAGTTGAACTTCCTTCTTAAATAGAATTATATAGATCTCAGCAAGTTGACAAAATTGGTGATATATTTCATATAATGAAGTAATGGTATAAAGAGAATAACAACTCATAATAGAAGAGTTTGCCTGCCAAGACTACATAAAAAGCCTCCCTCTAAAAACATGATAAAGGGCCTAATGTTTCCGCTTTTCTAAGAATATTCTTTATAAAATATGTATCTTCCTATTAGTAGCCCCTCCAAACACTTTTTAAAGATCCATGTGCTCTTTTTTTTTTTTTTAAAGTTACAATGTGTTTTTTTTTTTTTTTTGGGGGGGGTGTGATTTGAACTTTAGACGTCTCTATTGGAAACACTAGGAGGTGCCAGTTGAGCTACAAGGATTTTGGCAAATCCATGTGCTTTTTTTACGATGTTGGTTTCTAAATGTATTATAATGATGCTTATAACTCTTTATCAAAGTTCTACTTGGACAAGTGATTTTTTTAATGAATTTCTCTATGATGCTGATTTAGTAGATTTTCAAAGGTGGGTAAAATGTGGAGTTTTGCTTAATTCTCAGGGGATTATTTCTTAATTCTTTTATTAAAATAAAAATTAAATGGAAGATCTTCATATTTGTGTAATTTTATTGATGATTTTGGCAGGCTAAAAACCAAAAAGTTGCTTTGGAGTTTTGGAAGAGTGGTCTAAACCCTCTAACATGGACAGAAATACTGCGTCAAGTATTGATTTATGCTGCTTTTGGTTCAAAGCTAGGTGCAATGCATAGGGAAGCCCTTAACAAGGTATTCAAATTATTAACTCTTGGTTTTGCACCTGATTTAAGTGTCTATTTGAAATAGTTTCTAGATTTTTGCTGAAAGTATTGTAAATAAAAGATAAAAGTTTAATAAAATTAGTAGGTGACTAACACGGGGCCCACAAATGGTTATTAAAAAAAACAATAAGTTCAACAATTTTTGTATCACTAAGAGTGGGAGAGAGGGAGAGGGAGGGAGAATTTTAGCTAAATCTCTTTTCTTTATGCAATTGATGGTATCTACCAGCAATGTTTAAACTGATTGTTGGAGTTAGGATATCCAGTTTTCTGAATTGGGTTGCAAATGCACAATTAACTGGGATGTACAATTTAGGTTTGCAGTTCTAGTGAGTAGGGGAATCCATTAACTCTGGTAGTGGGTTATGGGGTCATGCATTAGTAATTTAGTATCCTAATGCTTGTAGATCAGTTTAGATATGGAGGTAGATTCCGTAATTTTTTTGAGCCCCTCTAGAGGTACAAGCGGCAGGATATTGGAGGGAAATTTTGGTCTTGTGGTGGCTAACTAATGATGAAAGTTTATATGTGACGTTGTGTTTTAAGGCTTGTGTGGGATAAAATTGTAGGACTTTTCCCTGAAAAAAGATTTGGTGTGCTGTGCTTTTGCAAAGGTAGCTTTGTTTATTTTTCAAGTAGAACAATTCAAAGAATTCTTTGAGGCGACAACCTGTTCTAAAGAAAGAATTTTGGTAAGTTGGTGTTATGTGTAAAGAAAAAAAAAAAAAAAAGGTGTATAAGAGGGACAGGCAGTTGGTGGTTAATATTTAGTTAATACTGTTAGGCTTTGCTCTTTAGTCTTTATTGTCTTTAGTTGTGTTGATTCCTTCTGAAATGTGTGTTATGGGAACTTCATTGCTTTCCCTGTTTAGAATTGGTTTTCTTTTGAGTATTTGTTTGTCTCCATATTTATATTGACAACTGTTTTTGTGTGATTGCATAATCTGGTGGATCCTTCTCCATTGCCAACATTTATGTTGAAGTAGTGTAAGAAATCAAAAGCAGAAATTATGTGGAGGTAATTCCTTTGATATTGTATATGGAAGATGGAGCGCATTGATTTTTGGTTTGAAATTCCTACTTATTGTTGGATATTGTATAAGGCAGATGAAGTGCGTCTACTTTTGGTGAAAAATCAATGCTGGAGCCAATGTCTTTTGATAGTAAAGCAAGTTGGAGAAAAGAAATCAAATTGCTTTTATCTGTAAAATATCTTTTTCTCTCGCAACCTGTGTGATTTTGATTATGTTAATTTCCCCTCAGATGTTTTTTTCCTTTCATGATTTTATCTGCAATTCAGGAGGCTATGACATGGAGTTTTCTAATCCTGCAGGGAGAAGATATGTTACTCAACTAGCAATGAAGTTCCACCATATATGGGGTAAGCTACCCTCCATTTGACTGTTTACACTATGCACATTTCACGTTAAAACTTGCACTTTCAAAATTGTTTTTAGGATTTAAGTTCAATTCAGGTTGACATTATGAGAGAATCGGGAAATGTAGATTTCTCTGAACATTTTTGTGCCAGAAAAATTATAGTTGAGTTTAAAAGACTTGACAATCAATTGAATCGCTTAATTGTCAGACATTAGTAATGCTTAAAAACCTTGGTTGAAGATGAATTCCTTCTCCCATGCTGTGCTAGAGATTATATCTCTTTTATATTGTCCATCATATTTTGAATTTCTTGATTGTATTGATCCCAACTGTCAAAATGAGGATGATGTCTTATTGTGGAAAGACTAATTTCTCTCTCTTTCTCTCTCAGAAAACCAATTCATTTTATATCAATTCCTAGTTGAATGGTTATTAATTTCATTTGAAAGGATTTGAAAATTTAAATTCTCGTGATTTGTTAACTGTCCCCAATTTGAAATTAATAAAAAAAAAATTGACATTGTGGTTAGAGTGACTTATGTTCATTTCAGTTTGCCAACTACATTTAGTAACAAATTTGATTTCTTTGTGTGGTTGATGTTTGCCCAATGTAAAAGATTCTTAGAGTGGTGTTCATATCCAGAATTTGACATTGTTTTTGTCTTGTTTTGGTTTGCTAGACTTCATTTGTGTTTGGAGTAATAAATTACTATTTCATAAGAAAAAATTGTAATTGCTGTTTTTCTTTCTTTTATACCAGAGTTAACTTTTAATGTGTTAATTAACTTTTTTCCCAATTAAATACTGAAAATGGAAAGGTGGTGATAGGATTGTACAATGAATGCAATATATTTTTCCCAGTGATTCATGCATTATGTCCTTAGACAATTTAGAAATCTAGTAATTGCATCTTTAGTGATTCAAACATTCTCTATTTGCATTGTATTTCTTTCTGGCTGAGACTAGACCATGTGGTGCTGTTTTCATCTGATTCATTCAAAATATTTTTATATTCTAGAAGTGACATAACTTTTGTTTTCATGGATTTCTAAAAGATAAAATTTTGTTTTATTTGCATTTATGGAACAAAGTTAACATTCTGCAACATTGCAGCGAGTTTCTCCAATTAGATTCCACTGTTGCAATTTAAATGATTTTTTAGCTTATTAATTATTTTATGTCAATTAGTAGGTCATTGTGTACATGTTGGAACTATCTCTTAATGGTTCATGGTGCCATTCAAGTTTTGGCATGAAAAAGAGCTATGCTTAATTGCTTTATTCTCAAGGCTGGGACTCAAGTAATTTTCTCTTCAAGTATGTTGATTTCAAGGTATAACCAAGTAGTTCCTTCAATACTTCAAAAGATTGCGTTGAGGTTTACCTGGGTATGATTTAGGTTTTGAGTATTAATTTAATTTTTTATATTACAGTTTTTTATTTTATGTGTTTTTATTTTTGGAGGCAATTTCACATTTTTAATACTGTTTCCTTTGTGTTTGTTCATGTTGGTCTGCTTCAAATTCTGGAATTGAGGTCAAAGATTGCATTAAGGTTTACGTATGATTTAGGTTTTGAGTATTAATTAATTTATTTTATGTTATAATTTTTGTTGGATTTTGTTGATTTTAATGTTTTTTTTTTTTTGGTTGATTGTTATGTTCTGCTTGCATGCATCAGTAGTTAAAAGGCATGTTTGGGTTCTCTATTTTCTTGTTTGGCTAGTGAGAAATTGTTGGAAAATTTTAATGTTGGTACCTTTTAATATTGTTTTTTTGGGGGCTTTGAGATAGTATTTGCAATAGAGTCAACAAGAATATGATGGTAAATAACAAAATCTTGATTTGAGTTTCTGTTAAATAGTTAAGTTATGTTGGGGTTGATAACAGAGTTTTTTGAACTAGGGTTCTTTGAAGATCAGCTTGGTTTCTTGAGAATCTGGAATCTGAGTATTGCCTGAGTGAGTTGTAAAGAGTTCATAAATGCAATGTCTGGTTATGAATATTGAATATGATATCCTCGTTCTTTTCAATATTTTGTTTTATGGTTATCTGGCAAAATCTCTCTGGGCTGTTTGCTAGTCTAAAAGGATAGGCAATGTGGCACCGTATAGTGTTCATGTGCATGTGTCGATTTGCAACTAGTTAACATTCTGTGCGTGTGTCAATATGCAATCAATTAATAAGCGTGCAGGCAAGCATGTGTGTTTGTGTATGGTCATTGCTTCTACTGCACAGCTGCTTGTTAAACATTTTAACTTACTACATAGTTGTGGAGAAGAACCTGAATTCCCTGGCATGGTTCTTGATTGTATGATAACAGTCTGATTTTGAACTTAGTCTTGATTCTTAACAAGTCAAGCATCCAATTTATCTTGGTAAACTTTTCAGACAGGCGGCTACAGATTAAAAAAAAAAAAAAAATTATTTTCTTCATTATATACTATAATCTTTCTTTGTAATATGTTGAGCTTATGTTGGCGTGCATTGTGTCATAGTTTCTAGCAAAGAGGAAGTGGGTTCTTTTTAATATGAACTCATCTTTATTTGATTCATGATATGTGTTGAAGTATTAAGGTCTTCAAGTATTTGATTCTTTGTCTTTGTATTGGAGTTTCTTTAGGAGGACGAGGATGGAAATATGGAGAAATACACACACTTGGTAATTTTATAGGGAGAAATACCCTTGGTAGTGGCCCCAAAATGCTGGCTAGGAGACTTGAAGCACCAGGAGGTTCTATTTATATGTATTATGGTGTTTCATACCGCATGTTTGCTTTTTTGTTTTAAGGAATCTTTCTTGTAATTCACCCCTACAAAATTTCAGGCCTGAATTTGTCCATCACAGCAGCTCAAGGTCATTGGGTCGTGGAAGCTGCTGGTTTGCTTGATTTTTAACCTTAAACACAAGATTCACATTACATTTGATATGTTTATTTACTCATAACCATTGTGGTTTTGATTTCTGTCAAATAGTAAGCATTATGATTTTCAATTTCCTTAACAGCACCCTTTGTGCTTTAATTTTAAAAGATAGGATCATGATTACTCTGTTCTGCATATGCTTGTTTCATTGGTGGATATGGGCGTGCATTGTGTCATAGTTTCTAGCAAAGAGGAAGTGGGTTCTTTTTAATATGAACTCATCTTTGTTTGATTCATGATATGTGTTGAAGTATGAAGGTCTTCAAGTATTTGATTCTTTGTCTTTGTATTGGAGTTTCTTTAGGAGGACGAGGATGGAAATATGGAGAAATACACACACTTGGTAATTTTATAGGGAGAAATACCCTTGGTAGTGGCCCAAAAATGCTGGCTAGGAGACTTGAAGCACCGGGAGGTTCTATTTATATGTATTATGGTGTTTCATACCACATGTTTGCTTTTTTGTTTTAAGGAATCTTTCTTGTAATTCACCCCTACAAAATTTCAGGCCTGAATTCGTCCATCACAGCAGCTCAAGGGCATTGGGTCGTGGAAGCTGCTGGTTTGCTCGATTTTTAACCTTAAACACAAGATTCACATCACATTTGATATGTTTATTTGCTCATAACTATTGTGGTTTTGATTTCTGTCAAATAGCAAGCATTATGATTTTCAATTTCCTTAACAGCACCCTTTGTGCTTTAATTTTGAAAAGACAGGATCATGATTACTTTGTTCTACACATGCTTGTTTCATTGGTGGATATGGGAGTTCAAGATCTTTGGACATGTGCATGACTTCAAATTTTTTTTCCTCCAAATCTGCATGCACCCTGCATTCCATGGTATAGATTTTACTTCGTTTTCTTGATTGGATTTAATATTTTAGGTTTGTTCATTTTATGTTTTTTGGATTTTTGCACTTGTAATTTTAGCTTCACTACATGATTGTGTCAGTTACTTTACCTTCATTGTCTTATTTCAACATATCCAAATTATGTATGTTTGGTTTTTGTTTCAATTTCTAATTTTTTTTTTTCCTCGTTATTTTGGGTTTTATGTGGTAGTCAATGTCAAAGTAAATATACAGAATTTTCTAAAACTATCTCGTGCATTGCATGGGTTAGCGACTAGTCTATATATCATACACTATATATAAAAGCAGAAACTGAGAGAAAGTCAAATTCTATAATTTAGCCTGTTTTGACTCGTTAGAAAAATGCCCACTTAAAATTGGGGTATTTTGGTTTGATTGGCTATGATTTAGGTTTTTCGGTTTGGAGTAGTTTTGTTTAATTAGTTTAAATAGATGCGTTAGATTTGGTTTTGATTAAGGGATTTTGGTTAGAAGTTGTTTTGTTTAGGGTATTTGGCTTAGCGTAAATTGGTTTTAGGTATCTAGAATTGATTTTGTGTATTTAGGTTGCTTTGATTTTGAATTTGCCTTCTCATTCAGAGTAAGATGAAGATTTTCTTTGTCACTTAAAACGCAAATCTCTAATAATCAAGACTACTCCAAAGTTTTATTTTAAAATTTTAATATTTTTGGATGTGTTGTTTCCTAATGGTCCCTTTTTTAAAGCCAGTGGAAATATGTGGAGAAACTTGATACAAATTATATTTATTATGATTAACAACTCTTCACTGTAGTTATTATTAGGAAATATTGTCCAGGACATTAGGTGCCCAGTTTAGAAAATTCTTCTCACTTGGATATCCTTTCTAGAAAAAAAATAAAAAAGTTGTATCAGTGTATGTTCTATAAAAACTCTCAATCATGTTATAATATTAGAATCGTAATTAGATTGGTCCATGAAAGAATCATCCTTTAATTGTGTTCTTTGTGGACATCTTTATCAAAAAACATGTATCATTCGTGTATGGTATGTGTGCTCTCAATTATGTTATGAAAAATTAGAATCATAACAGATTGGTCTATGTAAGAAATACCATATTGCCAAGTAGTTTTTCTGCTGCATTATATTTTCATTTTTTTTAATTATAAAAGTTGTTTTAAAAGATTATCTGAGTTATTTTAATATTGTTTAAGACAATCTATTTTCTATGTTGTATTATTTTTCTATCTTTGGCAGTTCAAAACCTAATTGTGTGATTAAGATTTTGGATTAAAAAAAAAAAAAAAAAAAAAAAAAAAAACAGCGAAGACCAAGAAATTCTTGCTCAAACTACTGACATTTCAGGCAGGTATTATTTAGGAATAATAACAATAACAATAATAATAGAGTACTGACAACTTATATGGGATGAGCTAAAAGCAGTCTTCTTATTACAAAATGTCACTTATGTGGTGAGATATGTCATTTTGCCTTAGTTTGTTCAGTTCTCTTTTACAGGGTGTTGCTGTTGCACTTCCTGTTTATTTTGCAACACAGAGGTAAGATTCTGTGAAGGCACCAATTAGTTAACCCTTTTGAAAGTTTTTATTTTTTATTTTTACTTCAAATATTTATTTGTTTGCCTTTGTAAATAAGAGAAGCGTTACATTGATAATAGCTGTGGTGATAGAGTTAGGGGTGGTGGTGGTCATTGCAGTGCTGGCAGTATGGTGTGAAAGAGATTTAGGGTGGTTGTGGAGAGAGCAATTGTTTAGAGGTTATCAATCTGGTGGTTGTTATTGTAGTTTCTGGTAGTGCTGAAGACAGGGAATACAGTGCTTGAGGCATTGGAGGAGATGCTCTTCATGGTTGAGCTTATTTATGTTGTAAAATATTAATATACAGTATTAGTAATTTTTGCTTTTACTTTCTAAAAATTGTCCGGGTGTCTTATCCCTATTATATGTTGGGGTTTCTATGGAGACCATAATGCAAAGGCAGAAGTTGGAAGAAGGAAAGGAGCGTCCAACGTTCTACATGTGAACATGATGCGATTAGTATCAACATGTGGGTTGAAAACACCATAATCATGTTTAATTTTATAATTTCATGAAAATTTCGAACATACTTTTTATTGTTACAAGCCGAAAGTTAGATGAAGTTTCTTGTAGTCTTCATATGTTATTTTTGGATTTTTTTTCCTTGGAATTATTTATTAATTCTTTTTGTTTGCGCCTCATGTTTTTTTTTGCCAATAATAAGAGAAAAGAAATAACTTTCAAGAAATCTTTTTGATCTAATTGTTTGTTTTATATTGAATTTTCAAATTTTTGGGAAAAAGACAACAATATTATTTTCATCCCTAAAGTTTGCTTGAAGTTCATCTTTCACCTTTTAACATTTATTTTCTATATTATGGCAACCCCGCTGACTGCAATGCTGAATGGGGAGAACCTTTTGGCTGAAGTCTAGTATGTCTTCTTTTCTTGGTTTGTATGGAATTGGATTTTTATTAATATACCATAAAATGACTGTATCTATCCTTCCTCTCTCTCTCTCTCTCTTTCTTCCTGGGAATTTCAGATTTTAGATAAAGGCATTTTATTTTCATAGGAATTGAAACTTTATGGAATATGTTAGTGTATTGGGTCAAATAGTTTTAAATCTTAGCATCTATCTAGAGATGGTTTCTTTGAATAGAAGGGTACCCCGTGCATAGCACGGGTATTAGGCTAGTATTCTATAAAACCAACAACGGTTGGACCTGTAGTTTTTGTGCCACATAGGCTTTGGAACCTCTACAATTTTATACCTCATTATTAATTTATTAAATGTTTACTTTTTATACTTCAAACAACCTGATGACTCTGAAAACTTCAAATTGAAAGTCTAAAACCTCACACCCCAACGCAGAAACCAAACCCAGTTGAACGGTCTCCCGGAGTCCCTCTGCCAAGCCAATCCTACCCCTGCTCCGGTTGTGGCAGGGGGTGCAGCTGCTGTGGTTTTTCACCAGGGTTCTCCCTCTTCTATTTTCACAGCTCTTCCTTCCTCCAGATGTTCAGATCCTTTCGATTGCTACTGTTTGTGAAAAACCAAAGGTCACATGGTGAATTTTTTATTCTCCAAATTTTTAACATAATGAGAATATGAGAGAAAGTTTGGAGAGAGATTATATTTTTTTGGAGAGATTATATATTTTAGCCTAAATCGTTCATAGCAGACTAAACCTGCGAATTTCATAAGATTTGTTATTGTTTCTGACCTCAACTCAGATAAACTTCAATTCTAAGTATTGCGAAGTAATATGATTGAATATGTAGATGTGGTTCATGGGTTTGTATATTGTATCATTCTTTTCATTGGATTTGTGTTTGAACAACTTCTAGCGAGTTCGTTTGGGCGTTATGAACACATATTTCTCTCTTTTTCCACCTTTTCTATTAATATCAGTTTGTGTTTAATACATTGTAGTATTAAATAGTTTTTACTGATGTCTCTTTTACTCTGAATTTCTGTGTTGAGTGAAGGCCTTATTGGCAGCTTGGGGAAGGTTTGATATCTTGGGTCTTCTAAGGTAGAAGTTCGATAGCATTTTTGGGCATATGGGGACAATTAAAGCTGCAATGTACATAGATTATGAATAAGTCTTATGAGCTGATGTCAATAACAACTACACCATTGTGCATATGAAATCACAAAACTCCAGGTATAAACTAAAGATTTTGAGCTAAATGATATAGCCTCGAGGTAACTTTTAGTTTTGTTTTTAAATTTTCCATTCCACTTATCTTTCAACCTTGCACTTGTAGTGCCACGACTATACAATTGAAGACTATACAATTGAAGTGCTCATCACCAAGAGCTTCAACAACCTTGACATTGTCTTCTTACGCAAACAGATTAGCCTGATGAATATGGAGAAAGCCACATCCTGGACAAAAGTACCTAATCTTTCTCCCTCTCTCTTAGGTAGGGTGCATATACTTCATAGCAATTTGTACCATTTTTGGTGTTTTGGCTGCTTTTTGTTCAGGTGAATTCCATGACGGTTTTCACTGTCTTGTTTGTTATGTTGAGTTATTTGGCTTTCGTTTGATGGTTTTCACTGTTTTTTGCAGGTAAACTTTGGCTTTGGTAGTTATTATTATTATTTTTAAATTTTCTGTTAATAAAGCATATTTACACTCAAAAGCTATTGCGTTAGTAAGTGGAAAGGGCTCTGGTGTTTATTAGCTTCTTATTTATGTTTTTTTGTAGGGTGCATATACTTTATAGGAATCTGTAGAATTTTTGGTGTTTTGGCTGCTTTTTGTTCAGGTGAATTTTATGTAAGATGTGGTTGAGATTTGTAATAGAAATTGGATGTGCAGTTGACCACAAGCACTTGCATGCCTTAAAATCGAATCCATCATCTGGTATGGTTGTGCATATTCTACCTCCTACTCTTGATAATGTCCTCTTCAAATTTATCAATCTTTGAAGTCTATGTAGTTACATGATAAAATGAAGGTAAAGTAATTGACACAATCATGTAGTGAAGCTAAAATTACAAGTGCAAAAATCCGAAAAATATAAATTGAACAAACCTAAAAAATTGAATCCAATCAAGAAAACAAAGTAAAATCTGTCTTGGGTCTTTAACATCTTAATTCCCTAGAACCATTATTGTCCATAAATTCAACCATTAGTGCAAATTGTTGATTGGCTTCTAAAAGGTCAGGCCTAACAAGTTTTCTGGTTTTTTTTTTTTTTTTGGCTTTTAGCATGTTAGTTGACAGGTTTTGCAAACTATTTTGTTATGTAACATCTTGAGTCTATGAGACTCAAGCTCAATGAAGGAACTCGTGTCTCAAAGAATTGAGTTCTAAGGTGGCAAAAGCTGATGTGGATAACTAATCCACATGGACCTCGACTTGTCTATAAATGAATATTTAGAACTGAAATTTTAGTTATCTCTAAACCGAAGACCCCTTGAGTATTTTTATTTTTGTTTCCTCAAAATTTTCATATATATATATATAGAATCTGTATTTGTACATGTTTCCTTGTTGGTTTCAATTTTTGATTGTTGGTTAATTTGATTCCTTTAGTTTTATGATATTGATCTTAAATGGGTATTTTGGGTGTCTTTGTCTTCTTTCTTCTTAAATCTTACCTGGGTTCTAAGGTGAGAGGAGATTGTAAGAGGGATAGAGAAAAAGATAATAAAGAAATGGGGACTGGGTTCCATTTTTTTTGTTATTTTCGGCTAACACAAAACAAGTAAGGCCTCTCTCTCTCTCTAATATTTCAAGTTTGAAGTCTCACCGGTCAAAATTTGGTTTATCTTTGTTCATTTTTGCCTAATCCCGTACCATTTTCTCTATTTTACAAATATGTAATCTCTCTCTTTTTTTTGTTTGGTTTAAATAAATCTTTTGTAGTGCTAATGAATTTTATATATATATATATATATGGCATAAAAATTACCTTATATATAATCTCTCTCTCTTTTTATCTTTTGAAGTGCTAATTCATTTTTACAAAATTGCTAATGTGAAATCTTGCAAGTGAAGCATATTTGTGGATTGTGACTTTCTGTCCGTTTATAAGGTGATTATTTTTTTAAGTTTAATTTCTTTCCTTCACTCATATGTTTCATTGAATATGTGTGAGACCAAATTTTCTGATACCTCATTTATGGATATTAATTTTGATCAAATATCAGCAGTTTAGATGTTTTCATACCTAATTTCTTTGTCATTTCCCTTGCTAACAGAATATTTACTTGCTAATCCCAACTCCTATCCAAGATCTTCTGTACAAGTCTGGCTTTGAAAATTGTTAATGTTAAATGAAGCTAGATAGAATAACTGAAAAATAGTTTGTACAAATCGAAGCACCAATTAATCCAAATTATCATGGTTAAAGTTAACTATCAATCTGGACAAACCCTAACCATGGTAGAATAGGTTTCATCAGATCTCATATCTCTCTTCCCTTTATGTATATTATGATTCCAAGGCTTTTTTTGTTCTGTTTCTAAAATCTCCATTTATGTACATTGCAGATGAAGAAGGCATTTTTGAAGCAGCCCTAGGTTTTCCTCAGGTAAGATATCACAAGCCTTATCCAAGCTCCTTTATTTTCTTTGAAAACGTGTGATGGTGTATAGTGAGATATAAAATTTGGATTTGTTTACTTTTGATTTCTGATATCTTCTTATGTAACCTGTTGGAGTTTGTGTAATTAACAGGAAAGCTATTTAGTTACTAGAAAATGGATAAGAAGAAAAGTATTAAAGATCTGAATTTTGAACTATGGCTTTTGTCGAGTTGAGGTTTGATTATGTTTCCACTTAATCATGAATGCGCTTTTCTACTTTATTTCACTGCAAAATTTGGTCATCTTGGTTGCTTCTTTTTACCCTAACCTATGCTATTGACGGTTTTGGTATGTGGCTCTATTTATAGGCTCCAGAAGTTAATTTTTGCTATGTTGATAAAACAAAGTTATGAAATTTTGTAACTTTATTTGTAACTTTACATGTATGCAACTTCATATGTAATTCTAAGCTAAATTGGTTCTATGTTTGTTTCCTTTCAGCTATGGCATCCTATGTCCTAATTACTTTTTTGTGTATCTCTGGTTTTCTATGGAGAAATGGCAAGATAACTAATGGAGGTTAAATGCACATATGTTGATTACTTTTTCTTTTCTATTGCTACTTGCTTAATATTTTCATGGGATTCCCTTTATGAAAGAACAACATGACAATGCTGTCCTTTGCATGCCTTTTCCACTCATTCCTAATTCAATCTTTCATTGCTTATGGAGTGAAAAGTTTACTTCTCAGCTTCAGGTATGTGACATTTGTTTTGTTTATTTTTTGATAAGTAATAAAAATATATTATAAAGAGAAGAAGGGTGTGACCCGAGTATATGGGAAGTATGCATCAGGGACAGTACATATTAAGTGAGTGCATAAAGTACAAAAATCCATGAAACCTTCAATAGGTATGAAATATTTTTTTGCATATCATACTTTTATTTTCTAGGTTGAGGTTCTTTACAAGCGTTATTATGTAATATTGGTTTGTTACAGCACGTAGTTACTTTATAGATGTTCCTTTTTGGGTTCTATTTGGAAGATGAAAACTATTGAGTATTGATATACTCTAATTTTTCCGCTCCTGTACAATTCATTGTACTATGAGATAAAGACTAGTGAAAATTTATTGTGTTTTTAGATAAAGACTGGTGAAAATGGCATTTTTAAATCTTATTATAACCGACATGTTTGTTATGTTGACATTGTAGGACTACTTATGGCTTTTTTTAGCCCCAACAATTTAAAGCCATATAATGCACATGACAATCTATGCACCCAGTTTGTAGTGCTATGACTCTGAAAGTTATTTACACAATGGAACCCAAATATAACGTGTTATGAAATCATATTATTTCTTTTGAATAGTATTCTTCTACTCCCATATTAATTTTTTTTTAATAAACATGGGAATGTTTACTTTGTAGATGCTAGATTTTTTTTTATTTTCTTTCTTTCCCTTTTTTTTTTTTGGGGTATTGGTGTCTTAAAAGTGGGTTTATTGATATGTAGCAAGTTAAGAGGAAAGATTTTCCAACCACATTGACTAAGGAATGTAGTTGTTTAAAATTTAGCTTGAAAGAAGTTTTTTATTCTTTTTCTTTTGGGTTGGTTAAGTTTGAAAAATTGTGGTATGCGTTTTTTTCCTAACAATTTTCTCTAAATTCAAGTAGACCCAATGTTTTAACAAATTTTCACATATAAATATTCTTGGATGTGTATTGAGATTAGACATTTTTTTTATTTGCTTGAAACTAATTGCAAAATCAGCTTGTGCATGCTATTTATAAAATAAGTAAAGACTTATTTTTAGGGATTTTGCTAGAGAGGAGGAAGTTCTAAATCTTTCTTCAATATGAGTTCTTTTCCTTTTGTTTTGTTTTGTTCCCCCCCTATGCATACTATACATATATGAAATCTCCTGTTGGATTTTATTTAAAGCACACAGATTAGTTGGTGAACATGATACTAAAGACAGTAATGAGCTCAATGAAAACCCTAACATCAATTACAGTGTAGGCTTTGGAGTTTGGGCTTAATTTAGGAATAAATTTTTAATGCATAGAAAGCTTCTTAATTCTAATTGCTCGATTGCTTTTTCTTTTTTTGGACAGTGGCTGAAGAGAAAACCTGTGAGCTCCAATTCAATGTTGGTTAATAGGATTATATTTTTGGTTAGTTTCCTATTTTTTATTTGAAAGTTTTTTATTATTATTTATTTATCAATTATGAATTTCTTTTGCATGGGTTTAGATTTTGTTGTTTCTCATTTTGTATGCAAAAAATAGCATGAATAAGGGATTTTTTTATTGAAATTTACAAATTTTAAAGTGAAAATTAATTTGTTCTCAATCATATATAAAATTTTCATATGGTCTGTTTGTGTATTTGGTAGTTATTTTGGACTTTGGTTATCTCTTGGTTTTTGACATTCGCAAATGCAAATATGCACTGCACATTTTTTTCTCCAAATCTGCATGTACCCTTCACTCCAAGGTACATATTTTACTTCTTTTTCGTGATTGGATTTAATTTTATAGGCTTGTTCAATTTAAGTTTATAGGATTTTTGCACGTTATTTTAGCTTCACTTCTTGAATGTGTCAGTTACTTTAGCTTCATTGTCTTATTTCAACATATCCAAATTATGTGTGTTTGCCTTTTGTTTCAATTTCAATTTCAATTTCTACATCATCTCTTTGGTCTTCTTGAATCTTTGGTGCCCTTAACCTTCAATCTCCCTCTATTTTTCGTTTCTATGTTTCAATATCATTCTTGAACAATCAAGCATCCAACCTACAACGATCCAAGACTTCATCATCCTCTCTCTTCTCCACTAATCAATTACACAGGTATGATTCATAGTCCTTCAATAAATATTACTTTGAGTTTGTGCATGGGTTTCTGTCTAATGATATCATTTATGGGTTTTGGTATGAGATAGGGAGATGGAGGAAGAGGAGTATATGATAAAAGCGGAATTAGTTGTGGTTTTGGTATTCTTTTCTCTCTACAAATTTCTAATTTGATTTTTGATTCATCCCTACAAGATTCACATTACATTTGATATGTTTATTTGCTTGGCACTATTGTGGTTTTGATTTCTCTCAAATAGCAAGCATTATGATTTTCAACTTCCTTAACATCAACCTTTGTGCTTTAATTTTAAAAGATTTGATCATGATTACTCTGTTATGCACGTGCTTGTTTCATTCGTGGATATGGAGTTCAAGATTCTTTGTAAGTGATTTAATTTCTTTCATATTCATTATAGGCTGAAATTTTCTGATCGTGCACTTTGTTTTATATAATTTTTGCGTGTTGTTAGAGAGTAAAGCAAGATGGAGAAAAGAAATCCAATTGCTTTTATCTCAAAAAAATCTTTTTCTCTCGCAACCTATGTGATTTTGATTATGTTAATTTCCTCTCAAATGTTTTTTTCCTTTCATGATTTGATAGATAATGGTAACTAACTAAGAAGTGATATTCTTGTTTAGTCTGGAGTAAGTGTTGATTGTTGTATTATTTATTATTATTTTTGTTATGAGAAAGGGAATACTCTTTATTGTTTGAAATTTCCCTTTCTCCAAAATATTTCTCCTATGGTTTTTTATTTTAGCAAGTGATCTAGTTACAGGCTTCCACTCCATGCTTAAGTGATCTTATATTTTCACCCTTTCTTGATTGGTTCATGTAATGATTTAATATCATTATAGAGTGGATTGGAGAATTGAACCTTTACTTAACGTTTATCAAATTTTAGTGAGACAAAATCTTATTAGAATTTAGTCAAGTTCTTGGATGAAATTTATGAAATTTATTTCACAAAAATGATTTTGCTATATTTCTCTGATATAGAACGAGCAAAGTCGAACTTGATTAATTCAACTTATCAAACTTTGGAAAAATTCGAAAATTACAAAAATGAAACCATTCGTTTTGAACAAGAGCGAGTAATCAAGTCCAACAACGGGTTTTCCGACAAGCCTTAAAAGGAGCTCTAGGAACTTTGACTAGTTCTTTGAACAACGAGTTACATTTACGTACCATCAATACTAATATTGGCATGTTTGGGACGCTGACAGAAATAATCGATTAGTCCTTCTACTGTCTACTGTAGGCGTTATTTTTTTTTTTTTCCAAAAAAGAATTAAGAAATACTTTGGGGGACCAATTTGACCGTTACAAAGCAATCACCTGTCTTTGTAGATAATTTATAATATGATGAATGGCCTTTGGTGTATCCATGGGACCAATTTGATCATAACAAAACAATCACCCATCATAAATATATGATGAATGGCCCTTGGTGTAAATTATAATAAATATGCTTGAGTGGATTTCCAAAACTTTCTTTTTAGATGTTATTTAAATTTGAATTAAAAGTTCTTATGCTGGATGCCAAGTGTTTTGCTCTGTCATCTATTGCTTCATGTTTACTGCCTAATATGTGTAATTATTATAGGAAGCAAAACATGATCTCCCCTCCTTGATTTTTCCAGGCACATACCTCTTTTCAAAGGAATCATTATAAACAAAATCATGTGTTCTTTTCCTTCTCAGTTATTCTTCCCATAGAACTTTGTTGCAAATATTAAAAATGTGCAAAGAGATTATATTTTTAATTCCAAGTTCCTTCATTATTTTTTATGTTTGCAGATATTAAGTGAAGCATATCAAGTTTTAAGGATTCTACTGTCAGAACAATATTTGCATGGGTTAGCGACTAATTTATATATCATATACTATATATAAAAGCGGAAGTTGAGAGAGTCAAATTCTATAATTTATCCTGTTTTGACAAGTAGGAAAAATGCCCACTTAATATTGGGGTATTTTGTTTCTCAAAAAGGAAAAAAAAAAAAAAAAAAATTGGGGTATTTTGGTTTGATTGGTTATGATTTAGGTTTTTTGGTTAGGAGTGGTTTTGTTTAATTAGTTTAAATAGATGGGTTAGATTTGGTTTTGATTAAGGGATTTTGGTTAGAAGTTGTTTTGTTTAGGGTATCTGGCTTGGCGAAAATTGGTATTAGGTATCTAGAGTTGATTTTGCATATTTGGGTCACTTCGATTTTGAATTTGCCTTCTCATTCAGAGTAAGATGAAGATTTTCTCTGTCACTTAAAACGCAAATCTTTAATAATCAAAAGTAAGATGAAGATTTTCTCTATCACTTAAAACGCAAATCTTTAATAATCAAAACTACTCCAAAGGTTTATTTTAATATTTTTGGGTGTGTTGTTTCCGAATGGTCTCTTTTTAAAAGCTAGTGGAAATATGTGGAGAAACTTGGTACAAATTAGATTTACTATGATCGATTGCACCTGTTTTATTTAACAACTCTTCAATATAGTTATTAGGAAATATTGTCCTGGACTGGTGCCCAGTTTAGTAAATTCTTCTCACTTGGATATCCTTACCCAAAAAAAAATGTTGTATCGGTGTATGTTCTATAAAAACTTTCAATCATGTTATAATGTTAGAATCGTAATTAGATTGGTCCATGAAAGAATCATCCTTCATGCAAGAATCATCCTTCAAGTGTGTTCTTTGTGGACATCTTTATCAAAAAACATGTATTTTTCGTTTTTGGTATGTCAGTTCTCTCAATTATGTTATGAAAAATTAGAATCATAACAGATTGGTCTATGAAAGAAATACCATATTGCCAAGTAGTTTTTCTGCTGCATTATATTTTGATTTTTTTTTTTCTTTTAATTATAAAAGTTGTTTTAAAAGATTATTAGAGTTATTTTAATATTGTTTAAGAGAATCTATTTTCTATGTTGTATTCTTTTTCTATCTTAGTTCAAAACCTAATTTTGGATTTTGGATTTTTCTATCTTGCTTGAACTAATGACGTTTCAGGCAGGTATTATTAGGAATAATAACAATAACAATGATAATAGAGTACTGACGCTTATATGGGATGAGCTAAAAGCAGTATTCTTATTACAAAATGTCACTTATATGGTGAGATATGCCATTTTGCCTTAGTTTGTTCAGTTATCTTTTACAGGGTGTTGCTGTTGCACTTCTTGTTTATTTTGCACTTCCTGTCATTCTGTGAAGGCACCAGTTAGTTAACCCTTTTGAAAGTTTTTATTTATTATTTTACTTCAAATATGTATTTGTTTGTCTTTGTAAATAAGAGAAGCATTACATTGATAATAGCTATGGTGATAGAGTTAGGGGTGGTGGTGGTCATTGCAATGCTGGCAGCATGGTGTGAAATTGTAAACTCTTGATATTTTTTCCACTTTGGCTCTTATTCTTTATGTCTGTTGTGCTCATTTGGAATATGAGTATCATCTTTTGTTCTAGATTATAGAGGAATAAGAATATATGGTTTATTATGGGTTTGTATATTGGATCATTCTTTTCATTGGATATGTGTTTGGACAACTTTCAGTGAATTCGTTTGGGTATGCGTTCTCTCTTTTTTTCCACCTTTTCTATTAATATCAGTTTGTGTTTAATACATTGTAGTATTAAATTGTTTTTACTGATGTCTCTCTTACTCCGGATTTCCGTGTTGAGTGAAGGCTTAGTCATTGGCAGCTTGGGAAAGGTGTGATATTGTGGGTCTTCTAAGGTAGAAATCCAGTATCTGTTTTGGGCATATGGGGACAACCAAAGCTGCAATGTACATAGATTCTGTTTTGGGCATATGGGGACAACCAAAGCTGCAATGTACATAGATTATGAATCAGTATAATGAGGTGATGTTAATAACAACTACACCTTTGTGCAAACTTAATCGCAAAACTCCAAGTATGAACTAAAGATTTTGAGCTAAATGATACGGCCTATAGGTAACTTTTAGTTTTGTTTTTAAATTTTCCATTCCACTTATCTTTCAACCTTGCACTTGCTGTGCCACAACTACACAATTGAAGTGCTCATCACCCAGAGCTTCAATAACCTTGACATTGTCCTCTTTAGCAAACGGATTGGCCTGATGAATATGGAGAAAGCTACATCATGGACAACAGTACCTAATCTTTCTCCCTCTCTCTTAGGTATTGGAACACCAACATTTCATATGTTTTCCTCTTGGCTTTTTAATTCTGGCAGATTACTTTTTTATTTGGTTTCTCAATTTTATGAATTATATCTTTTTTTGTTGGTTTCTTAATCCCCATGAGTGTTCAAAGAAATGCTTAAACTGAACTTTGGATTGGATGTGTAATTTTTAAATTTTTTAAATGTTGTGGCTTTATTTAAGTAATCATTTTAAAAGGCTGAAGATGATGCTACAATCTATGACTTCAAGAAATACTTAAATTGAACTTTGGATTGGATGTGTAATTTTTAAATTTTTTAAATGTTGTGGCTTTATTTAAGTAATCATTCTAAAAGGCTGAAGATGATGCTACAATCTATGACTTCACTACTTAAAATTACTTTTATCTGAATATATAAAACGAAAATGGGAATGATATGTAATAGCACTCTAATGCCTTGCTTTGGATATCACCTTAAAATGTTAGTTTTTGTCTAAAATTTTCTAATGGAATAGATGTGTTGAACACTTAATTTATATGTATGTGCAGTCACTATGTAAGCTCTACATACATGTTCATATTTGTATATTCATTTTGTGTTTGTCAATTTGTTTTGTGTGTGACCTTGGGTCCTTGCTATCGAATTGTTACTTCATAAATGACCAAAATGCCCCAAACATCTAAAATGATTAAAAAATACCCCTCGACATTGCTAAAATAAGGAAAATGCTCTAAAATCCTGTAGAATGAGCAAAACAACTTGAAAACGACCAAAGTACCCCCAATATCTAAAAAATCGAGTGTATTTTGCCTTAGTTTGAGGGTATTTTGGTCATTTTCAAAGGTTTCGAGGATATTTTGCTCATTTTTGAGGTTTCATTGATATCTTGGTCATTTTAAATGTTCTTGGGGGTATTGTGGTCGTTTTGGTCATTTTTTAGGGTTATGAGATATTTTGGACATTTGTAGTGCATTTTAGTCAGTTTCTTGATATTTTGGTAATATTCACGGGTAAAATAAATTTTTTTTGCCAAAAAAATACCCTTGAAATCACTACAATAGCCAATATAGTCCAAAAATTACCAAAATACCAACAAAACCACAAAATGTCCAAAAAAAATCCCCCGAAACCTCTTAATTGACCAAAATAGCCTCAGAATCTCTAAAACAACTAAAATAACCTCAAAACCTCGAAAATGACCAAAATACCCCCGAAATGGCTAGAATGTGCAGTTAAATCTCGATAACTCGTACATGACCGAAATACCTCGAACATCTAAAATGATTAAAAAATACCCCTTGACATTGCTAAAATTGGCAAAATGCTCTAAAATCCTCTAGAATGAGCAAAACAACTTTAAACCAACCAAAATACCCTCAATATCTAAAAAATCGAGTGTATTTTGCCTTAGTTTGGGGGTATTTTGGTCATTTTATTGGTAGCATGAATGAAGGTGCACAATCTGGATTCAGTTGATAGTCATAAAAGCTTCACTAATTTAGACTGCCCTGAATACATTATGTTTGGAAATATATGGAGAATTTTTGGCTACATAGAACACTTATTTGCCTTTTTAGTTTGGAAATATATGGAGTTAAAAGGGATAAGGATGGTAGGGATAAACGCAAGTCTTTTTTTCAGAAAACCGTTTATGTTTTTTGAATGTGTAAATGATTTTGATTTATTAAAAAAAAGTGTAAATGTTTTCTGCCTATATACTGTAATTTTCCGTTGACTAAAATTTTTTGACACACCAAATACCTGAAAACACAATATCAGTTTATCCCAAGAACAAATGAAACCTTAGAGTTTTGTTGTTTTTTGGATTTGTAAGTAGTTATACACGCACTTGACGGTTCTTGAATAATGACCTCACACTCCTTTTCATTATTGTTGGAAGCAGAAGTGTCATTTAAGCTAGAGCTCATTGGCTAGGACCTTAAAGATTTTGTGATGTTTTGTTTGCTTAGAATGGAGCAAGTGACCCTGCCAAAGCATAAAGTTGGGACTGCTTTTTTTTTTTATTGCCTGGTATAGAGATTTATAAATTCATCTTTTTCTAAACCAAAATATTTGGCATGTTGGTCAAAATTACCTATTTTGAAAAGGAACAAAGGATATAAGCTTTGGGAATATATATATATATATTTTTTTTCCTATTTTTTGTAATTGTGGAACTTTTGAATGCTCCTAGAACCTGCATTTTTAGTGTCATTATTAAATTTGATAAATTTATTTATTTGACTTTCTTGTCCCTGACTTTTTTATTATTTTATTTTAAGGCAACAACCAGCCTTGCTTTTGTTATGGGAATGGAACTAAGGTTTGTAAGCTTCACCATATTTTTCTAAGCATCAGAAAATTAAAGAAGCGTGTTTATTATTTATTTATTTGTTTATGAAGTTGAATACAGTTGAGTCTTTACTTTGCTTGCTAGTGGTGTAAGGCCTTTTGGAGTTTCTCTGCTGGTTGCTGGGTTTGATAACTGTGGACCACAATTACACCAGGTATTTGATTTTTTGATATGCTTTAAATTATTGTTACTAACTAGCTCCAATTTTGGACTGGATTATCTAATGGTGGACCTCTGAACATTTTGGCATACAGAAAGCTTCTTTTACACTAAATTTATGAAATTCTTTTGGCATTGCCTTGTCTCAAATGCAATATGATTTACTCTTTAAAATATTAATTGATGCTGTTAGTGACTTAGTATTGGCTAGTTGTAAATGTGAATTTTCCACGCTGGTTGTAGCATTAAAATAGTATAATTATGTGGTGAAAGTTTCTTCTATTACTTTGGCTTAATTAGCACCGACAAGAAATTCAGGTAAGCTTCGTTTTCCTTCTTCTCGTTATTTATTTTGTTATTGTCTTGTGTTCTTTTTATCTAACTTGTGATATTTCTTTCTTGTGTGATAACATGTTTGTTTGTGCTTCATTGTTGTTTTCTATGCATGACACAAATCTAGAAATTGGGTTAAAACCCTAGATGTGTACATTGGCATAATTGTATGTACGCAATCAGTATGCTGTGCATGCATTTCTGGGCAGAACCTAGATTCCATTTTTATTTAATTTTTTTGTCATTTACTTGTTTTATTTTACTAATGTTGTATAGTTTTTATTTCTTTTTTCATGTAGCTTATTTTGTTTTTTGTATGTATATATCTCATTTGGTTTCTTTTCTTTGTAGTTAATAAGTACAAAAAATACAAAAAAGTTAATTTCCTTTCAAATAATTGGCTTAGAATTTATTTTTAATTTGATTAGGATAAGTCACAGATTTTGATTAATTTTTCTCCAGCATGTTACTTAAATTTGAATTTGTTGATGTACAATAGAATAGAGTTTGTTCATATGAGATTTTGCATATTTTGTTGCTTTGACTATTTCCTCCTTAAGTGTCTTTTAGAATCAAATTGGTAAGGATTTGAATGGGCAAGGGAATTAATGTGAATGATCAGAATGTTTCCCATCATGGATTTGTTTCCAATTGAAGCTTATGCACGTGGCAATGAGGTATTGTGACTTAATTTCATCAATTTGAATGGCATTGAATATGGTCTTGCATGTTAAGGTGATTTAGTAATTCGTAGATTGATACGACTGTTAGTCTGTTATTAGTTTCCTTTGTTACATGATAATGTTTTGTTTCCTTTTTATATCTAAACATGGCAGCCAATGTATCCTCCTTGCATTGTTTCCTAATTTAATCTTGTGCATGGACATACATAGCCGAATATTCCCCACGGAGTTTGGAAATAAATTCTTGCATTTAATTGGGAAATGAATGACTTGATTAAAATGTGATTGCATTTAGGTTGTGGCACTGTTCCACTGAACTCTTTCTGATTCTTGACGTAAAAAGATTGGAACTCTAGCTAGTGTAAGATTTGGGTAACCTTTCTTTACAACTCTCTCTCGGCCTTGCTTCTTTATTTATTTATTTATTTATTGGTTTTTGCTGTTACCAACTAATAAAAAAAAGAAACAAAATAAGAAAAAAAAAGGAAAAGACTCAAACTTGGCATGAGTTAAGCCTAATTAGGCATTATTGCATGTAATTGGTTACTAGTACTCTATACATACAGCTTTGTGGATTTGATATACGGCTCCTGGGTTTTGTTGGTGTTTATATGGGGTTGTGGATTTGATATACGGCTCTTGGGTTTTGTTGGTGTTTATATGGGGAGTGGCTTTTGGGGCTTTTTCTTTGTGTTTCCATCTTGATATTAGGCATATTTCTTCATTGTGGGGTTTTAGAGTCTTACCATTATTGACAACATAAACATGATCTTCAGCTTCAATATTTTACTAGTTTTTCTGTGATATATTCTGATATTTTCTGTGATACATAATGCTTCAAGGAGAGGATAAAGTAATACTCTATCATAATTTTGGAACAAGATAAACACATGCAAGCAGCACTATGCATTTGGTGATGGGCTGGCATGGAGAGCCTCCTCTTAATGTCTCACGTTGTGCATTTGGTTGGAGAGGAACAAGGGGGCTTTTAAAGGTTTAGAGAAGTCCATAGAACAAAAGAAATCAAGTTGAATTTTCTTGATGTTTCGTTCAGATGGGTTTTGATTCCCTTTTGATTTTGATTCTTTGATATATTTCTCAGACTTTTTAGATGTTTCCAATTTTGTTCGATGTACTCTCTCTCTATTTTTTTATTTTTGGGGTGATCTCACTTGTATTCTACCTGTTGCATAACTGCCCCCACCCTTTCCTGAGAAGTAACATATTGACATTTGATCTCTAGTATGTTGATTAATGGTTTTTCCTTTTGGGTTTTTTGTTCTTTATTTTGGGTTGGTGAAGCATGTTTTGTACATCACTCATATTTCCAGCTCTTGTTCATAATTTAAAAACCTGCATTTGTATTTCTTGCTGTTTCCTAGTTATCTTTGTTCTTTCCCTTTCGTTTAAGTTGTCTCTTTACCCCTAGAACCGAAAAGGGCCTTCGTTGCGCTGGAACTTCCCTTTCTTTTTTCCCCTAGCTCTAGTAGGGTTGATTTGGAGGTTAATTCTGTTAGTTAACTTTGATCCCAATAGGCATGCTTAAAAGAAAATATGGTCTATGGAAAGACATGATTACTGCATAGACTTGCAAACAAAATTGGTTTGCATTTAAAATTTTTGTAAGAACATCTCATTTTCATCAATCTAGCATTTAAAAATTAAAGGGATTTATCTCGAGCTTAGTTCCAACAATCAAGTTTTTTGACTGTATTGGTAGGTGTCCATGGTAGATATCACAATATGGTATGGGCCAATAAAATTTGATATTGCTAAAGTATAGTAAACATGGTCATTGCTTATATCTAAGAAAAATCTTTCATGCTTATCATTTAGGCAAGAATGAGTCAGTCATCATTTATGTATTTAGGTTTGAATGACTCCATGTAATGATAGACTCTATTGCAGGCTAACATATACATATTGGACAATACTAAAAGCCATGCTTGCGTTTGGGTAGTTTAAGTGCGATTTATATTTTTTCAAGCTATCAACTGTGAAGTCAAGTTTAATTTAAATAGTGCTTGGATTATGTGTTATGTAGTGTCTTGTCATATCATGTATTAGCAAAGATGTACTAATAATGTGTCATTGAAAATAATTTTTGTATATCATGGAAGACTACTAGTCCTTTAAATATTGTTTGATATGTCATCACAACACAAGCATTAGTTTTTGTTGCCCCTCGTCCCCTCAACTTTGCACATAGTAGGTTTTGAATCCATAACCATACTTGAGGTATCAACTGTGAAGTCAAGTTTAATTTAAATAGTGCTTGGATTATGTGTTATGTAGTGTCTTGTCATATCATGTATTAGCAAAGATGTACTAATAATGTGTCATTGAAAATAATTTTTGTATATCATGGAAGACTACTAGTCCTTTAAATATTGTTTGATATGTCATCACAACACAAGCATTAGTTTTTGTTGCCCCTCGTCCCCTCAACTTTGCACATAGTAGGTTTTGAATCCATAACCATACTTGAGGTGAGGTGATGCCATTTGAGATAGAGTGTCAGTCCTTATCTCTTGAAGTGGTAAAAGTATAATAGGCCCTGTAGTTTTTTTATATCGGTTAAAAAAATGCCATAACAGTATGGCAAAGGTACATGCTATTTTGGAGAGATTGCTGAAAAGTGTTAAAACAATTTTTCTATTCCTTGTACTCTGCAGAGCCAGTCTTTTTGGAATTAGGATTAGCTGCCAAAGTAGGTGCTTGTAAATTGGAATCTCATAATATAGGGTTTCTTTTTTCAATTCATTACTGATTTCTCTGCCTGTTTCTGATTAATGTTTTAAATTTAAGGTTTCACCATGTTTGTTTTCTCTCCTAGAATCATCAGAATTTTTTGAAGATATATATTTTTTTGTTGCTTTAATTCTTTATGATACTTTGTAGTTTCTTTTGCAATTCTTATGCTCTTGTGTTGTTTTCTTGTATAATTTTTGGCCATTCTGTTTTGGCAACCTCTATATCGATTTCATAGGCTATTGCATGCGATAAATGGAAAAAGAAAATGGGCAAGTATTATTATAGGAAGGCTGTGCATTTAAATAAGTTGAAAATTTTAGTCCAACATTTTGATCGTGAATGAGAACTGAAAATCTAATTATGAAATTAGTTAGAATATACTGGAACTGATAAATGATAAATGCAATATCTTTTTTGGTTATATAATTTAAAAGAATTTAGGAATTGAAAAAAAGAAAAAGAAAAGAAAAAGGAAGTTCATGACTATGATAGTCCTGTAATATAAAATATATTTACCTCTTAGTTGGGCTTGATTTAATCTACCTCTATGGATCCTCAAATCAACAAAAGTATTTTTGTGCTTTCATATGGTTTAGACTAATGGGTTTTTTTTTTTTTTTTTTTTTGGATTCTGATTTTTTTGAATTGAATTGCAAGTTCCTGTTGATTTGGTTCTTGTTTGTAGCGAAGAACTTATTTTTGGATTTTCTTTGGTCTCTTGCATTTTAGAATTTCCTGGTTCTTGAATGTTATTGATTTTATTAACTAGACTTTTAAATTTTGTATATTTTTGAATGCCTTTCTTGGTAGTCTTAGCTGTACCCCATTGGTTTTTTATTCTAATTCGTGTGGAATATCCTTTCAAATGTATAGGGACTTGAATTAATTTTCATGTTCCTGATATTTTAAAGATTTTTCATCTATTTTCTATGTTTCTCCTTTGAAATTTGTGGCATGAAGTTTATTGATTAATATGATCTTTCATGTATAACTACTTAAAAAGAAAATTGTTCTCCTCGTGTTTACAGAGAATCTTTAAGAATAGCCAAAGAAAATGTATCTGAATTGTGCTGATCATGTAGATTTTAGAGATCAAACTCCCATCAAAATTTGATAGTTTTCATGTTTGAAGTTACCCATCTGGAATTTTTGTTATTTTCCACTCTGTATTGATTATATATTATTAATGTTTGTTTCTCCAACTACTCGATCTGATGAGGCAATTGAGGCTATCAAATTTTTTCGTCATCTCTGCCCTTATGATTCTCATCAATCTCTTGACAATCTGTAAGTTGAACTCTACAAGGTAAAACTAAAACCTGTTTTATCCATAAAAAGTTTCTTATATTTTACTTGCCATTCTTTGTCATTTGCCGTTTAGCTAGTACCTATATTTCATCACCTTAGAAGATTAGTTGGGTGAAATGCTTGTATCAACTATAAAGGTTTAGGGATAAGATACTAGATCTTGTTGCTGTAGAGATGGGAAAACACATGATTCATATGTTGAAAATTCTTACTTAAGATTCATAACATGATGTGGTTGCGTGTAATTAAGCTTACTGGAAATTATAAGTTGACACCAATTTATATAATGCTTACTGTTGATGTAAACCTTTTGATCTTGATGATTTATTAAGTTAAGTAATGAATATTAGAAAATTTGAATCTTGTAGTCATTATTACTAAAAAAGAATACTGAAAATGAAAATTCCAAATGATTGTGATTGTTGAACTTTATTTTATTTTTTATTTTTTATTTCAAAATTGGATACCTAAATTTCTATTGTCGGGAGCTGAATTGATCTTTAAGGTTGCGATTGGATGAAGAATTTGAGAAATTCTTATAATTTCCAAATTGATGGGAATTCCAATCCCATCAATTTAAATCTCAATTCACATATGAAAGGCACTTCTTCCGTCCTTTTGAGTATGCTCTCCAGCCCCCTTTGTGTCATAAGCTAGTAGGGCACGTAGCTGTAAAGAAGCCTGAGGTACCATGTGGGGTGTCTGAACTGAAGCAATATGATGGGCCTCAGTGTTTTGTTATTCTTAGAAACCGTGGTTTGTAAAAATTCTGAGTTTGAGCCTTTAATGATTTACTTTTTTTCCTCCACAAAAGAGAAAAGTTTTTGGAACTGATTCTGTTGTTTTCATTTATGAACTTATTACTGCAATTATTTGATAACGTTGAACTAGTATCAATTTTTTAGACCCTGATTTTGCTCATTGAGAAAGCCCTTAAACTTTGTAACTGTCTAGATTGTTGCTATGGTGAAATAATATTCTTTTTTTAAATGCAGATTGGGTTGATGGTCTTAATACCTGTATAAGGTTTATATGTCATAAAAGCTGGTTGGGTGGGTGGTTTATGCCTCAAAAGAAGAGTTCTTTTGCTTTGCAACACCCTAAAAGGTGGTGGGTATTTGGTCTCAATCTAGCACTCTTTGATATAAAGGTCTTATTTGATTTAGTTTACCCCTAATAAGACCTCACTGAAATATATAGTCCCATAATGTTTTAATCCTAATAGCATGCGCAAGTTTTTGTGTCTCCTAAAATATTAGGAGTGGCAGAGGCAAGGGCAGCCTACATTGGTGTACATATTATTATGTTCCATGTAGCATCTGGAAGAATTTTATTTGATTTGTAAGTTTTTCATTGCTGTTGATATCCGGGATAATGGTAAGAATTTAATTTAGTATGCATCAAATTAGTTTTGTATATTCACAGCAAGATGCTAGAAGTTTTATGGGACTAAAAGCATGTCATGAATGTATTTGCTTCTAAACTCCTATTTATGTTGAAGGATTTTGGTTACATATCTTGGTATCAACTAGTTGCTATGAAGTTGTTTAAGTCGTGTATTGTTTTTCTACTGAACATTTATGGATATTACATGCATGTATTTGCGTGTAAGCATTTCTTATATTTTACAGAGATCCGGAAGGGTGGAAGAAGAGATTGAAATGCTTCAGCACAAGCTGAAGCATATTGAAGGTTCAAATAACTGTCGACAGGAAATGTCAAAGTGGATGTTGCATCTTTTCTTTTTTTGCTTTCATACTTGTTATATATTCCAAGGCGTTTGCATTAATTTGATACTCTTATCAATGCAGAATTCTTGGAAACTTGGCTTGGGCTTACTTGCAGCAAAACAATTATAGTTCTGCCAAAGAACATTACAGGTAAGTTTTTCCATTCTTTGAATTTGGCTCATTGGGCTTCTCTGATAAAAGGCTAGGCATAAGCCCAACTTATGTAGTTAAGCATAGAAACAAAGTAGTCTTTAAGAAACTCTACCTTTAATCTCTGCTTGGCTAAAGAAGTGAAAGTGTGAAACTAACTTCATAATTATATAATTTCTCATATAGTTTACTTGATAATTATATGACTAATGTAGCTTTAATTCATAAAAAATATGCATTTAGTAATATAATTTTAGTGCTTTTGAGACCTACATTTGAACTTTTTTGTTTAAAATGAAAACCAAAAACAGGGTTAATATCTGGCCGAATGTCTTGTTTAACTTGTAAATGGCCTTTGAGTGTTGCTCTATGTATCGGCCCATTTTGTGTAAATAATGGTTGACTGTGGAGATTAATCTGTATAAAGATCGAAAATAAGCTATGAAGCCCAATTCATGAAATAAAGTAATTTGTTGGACCTGTCCAAAGTAAGGAAAAAATATATCCTGTAGAGAAGAAACATATACACAATACAAGGGCTAAATCAACCCAAGGAAAATGTACTTCTCTTTATTTATTTTATTATTGTCTTGTGTTCTAAGTTGTTTTTCTTTTTATATTGTATAACCTTTGATTTTTTTTTTCTTGTGTGATAACATCTTTACCTGTGCTTCATTTTTCTTTTCTATGCATGACACAAATTTAGGAATCAGGTTAAAACCCTAGATATGTATATCAGCATAATGGTGTGTACGCATTCAGTATGCTGCGTACGCATTTTTGGGCAGAACCTAATTTCTATTTTTATTTATTATTTTTTTTGTCATTTACTTGTTTTATTTTACTGATGTTGTATTGTTTATATTTCTTTTTTCATGTAGCTTATTTTGCTTTTTGTGTGTATATATCTCCTTATTTGGTTTCTTTTCTTTTTAGTTAATAAATCCAAAAAATACAAAAAAGTTAATTTCATTTCACACAAGTGGCTTAGAATTTCTTTTTAATTTGATTAGGATCAGTCACAGATTTTGTAACTTTTCTCCAGCATGCTACTTGAATTTGAATTCGTTGATGTACAATAGAATAGAATTTGTTGCATGTGAGATATTGCATATTTTGGTGCTTTGACTATTTCCTCCTTAAGTGTCTTTTAGAATCAAATGGGTAAGGATTTGAATAGGCAAGGGAATTAATGTGAATGATCAGAATGTTTCCCATCGTGGATTTGTATCCAATTGAAGCTTATGCACGTGGACTTTGCTAAATGAGGTACTGTGACTTAATTTTATCAAATTTTAATGGCATTGAATATTGTCTTGCATGTTAAGGTGATTTAGTAATTCGTAGATTGATACGACTGTTATTAGTTTCCTTTTATATCTAAACATGGCAGCCGATGTATCGTTCCTTGTATGGTTTCCTAATTTAGTCTTGTGCATGGACATACGTAGCTGAATATTCCCCACGGAGTTTGGAAATAAATTCTTGCATCTAATTGGGTAATCAATGACTTGATTAAAATGTGATTGCTTGATTTATTTTCTTCCCTTTTTTAATATGGTTCACATGCATGATACTTTCCTTGTACATTGGTCTTGAAGATTTGAATTCAAATATAAAGTTGATTGTTCAATTTAAGGGAAGTCTTGTTCGCATGCTTGTATGCCTTGACAACCACATGCTCACATGCTTTGCCTTGATGATCAAATGCTCCCATGCTCACATGTACACATGCTCACATGTACACATGCTCGGATGTTCGCATGTTCATATATCCGAAAGCTAGGATGCTCATGTGCTCGCATGTTTGGATGCTTGCTAAAAACAAGGTTATAGTGTGTATAGATGGAAGATATCCAAACATATTATCATCTTCTTTTTACCACCATTCCCCACTAGTTCTTTGAACCGTCTATTGCAATCTTGCCTTTTACTTTCTATAATGTGCTACATATATTTAAGAATGTGGTATTTTAATCACTGTTCTTTTTCTGTAGATTTCAGTCCCCTTGTTGATGGGCAAGATTGTGGTTGGATCTTTAGTTTCGGTAGCGTACCTCATTTTTATGATTTTAGGTGGAAGGGCTGTTTGGGAGGGAGGACATCAAGGTAAAAAGGTAACCAATTGTGAAATATTATATATAAATTATAAAGGACAGTATTCATTTTCTCCAACTATGGTGGGAAATTTTTTTTCGAAGGCTCATAAATTGTTGCAGTTCAATATTTTATTTTAACTTTCTATCTACTTCCGTAGATGAATCAGCATTCCGAAATACACCATGCAATGCAACTGAATGAATGTCTTGATTGGCCTTTGTTTCAAAGAACTTTCATACCATGCCGTATTCAATGTAGAGCATTATGAATGTCTTGTGCATGGGTTTAGATTTTGTTGTTTCTAATTTTGTAAGCAAAAAACCGCAAAGGAAAATTTTACTGAAATTTAAAAATTTTGAAATTGCAATTAATTTGATCTAATCTTTCTCACATAAATAAATTATTCATATAAGGTCTGTATGTGTATTTGGTAGTTATTTTGGACTTTGGTTATCACTCGGTTATGATTTTCGCAAATGCAAATATGCACAACTTCACATATATATAATTTTTACACCATGATACTTTCATTTTTTAAATTGGAAATCTTGCAGGTGAAGCATATTTGTGGATTGTGGCTTTCTGTTGAATAATAAGGTGACTATTTTGTTAAGTTTGATCTTTTTCCTTCACTCTCATGTTTCATTGGATATGTGTGTGACCAAATTTTCTGATTCCTCATTTATGGATATTAATTTTGATCAATATCAGCAGTTTAGATGTTTTCATACTACATTTCATTTTCATTTCCCTTGCTAACAAAATTTTTACTTGCTAATCCCAAATCCTGTCCGAGATCCTTACTATTCTGGGTTTGAAAATTGTTAATGTTAAATGAAGTTTGATAGATTAACTGAAAATAGTTTGTACAAACCGAAGTGCCAATTTATACAAATTGTCATGGATAATATTTTATCAATCTGGACAAACCATGGCAGAATTGGTTTCATCAGATCTCATATCTCTCTCCCCCTTATGTATATTATGATTCCAATGCTTTTTTGTTCTGCTTCTAAAATCACCATTTATGTACATTGTAGATGGAGAAGGTAATACTGTTTCTAAATGCATAGCCAAGATGTTGGCTTGAAACAGCCCAAGGTTCTCCTCAGGTAAGATCTCAGAAGCAATATCCAAGCTCTTTTCCCTCATATAATCATTCACTCAATTCCAAGTAAACCGGTAGCTCAACTCCATCCTATATTTAAATTTCCACATTATTAATCTATTTTTGACTAATTAAAGTTTGTTAAATTACCGATTCTCTCAAAAGCTTAAGCGATTAGGAAGTGACGAATTTAATTACTTAAATATGATTCTAACACTCCCTCTTTATAAGTGAGGCCCAACACATGGGATTTTAAGATTTTAAATAGGAGATAAAGTGGAGACAAGCATCAAACTCAGGATCTTCTACTTTAATACCATGTTAATTTATCAATTATCTCAAAAGTTTAAGTTATTAGGAAATGGTGAATTCATACACTTTCACCATAATTCTAACAAAGTTTATATTCTTTTAACGGATTTTTCTTGGTTTGGGATATGGTATCCGTAAGTGTTCCATTTTGACCACATTGCACGTGCTCAATGTAGATACGTTGACTATTCGTTTTTGATGCCGAACCTAGTTATTTCGTACAGTATTGTTGCCATTGGCTTCTTCCTGCCCTGGTCCTGCATGGGGATAGCTCTAAACTAAGCTGGGTTGCTAAGGTATCAGCATATTCTAATATCTATCTCATTTTTATGTCAAGGGGATGGGAACCTCTAATTTCTGCTTGATATCAAGTTTTTTTTTTTTTTTTTTTTGTTGAATGCTCTAGTTTCTAGAATGTCATTGTTAAATATATAGGTTATAACTGATGTATTATGTATATTTCCCCTCTGAACATGAAACTGATATTGCTTCTTGATTGTTCTGGTGTCTGGTTCTTTTAGATGACTTCTTAAAAATATTTTTCCTTTTAAATTTTTCATTGAATCTGATGGTTGTTCTGTTGGCAGTTCTGGTCAAAAATCACTTTGTGCCAATTGTGCTTCAGAGATCAATTTTGCATCTTGCTGAGAAATTTGGGAGTGAACGAGACAAACTCATAAAGAAATATATGGCTAATTTAAAAGATATGCATAAAAATATTAGTCTAATTTAAAAGATATCACATAATCTCATGGCTTTTTAAACTATTTAATCATTTTCTTTTTTTTTGATAGATAAAGGTATATTTTATTTAAATATGTAAGTCACCAATACATCTGATTTTTGGTTTGATGAGTATGTGGGTTTCTTCCTCCTAAAAACCAAAGATCTCTCAAAAATTTAAAGAGGATATGAAATCTACCAAACCAGTTGGTCACCCTGTATCAACTTAATTCTCATAGTTGAAAATTGCTGCTCCCTAAAAATCCTTTGGTACTTTCCATCTGCAAAGTCCACATCAAACATGAATGTCCTAAATCTCAAGCTTTGTGTCGGAAGGAGTTTGGCTTCCTTCTCCAACCTTGAATCAACAAAAGCAGAGTCTTAGACATCACCCACCAAAATCTGAACATTCCAAGGATGAACTCGCACAACTCCCTTGCAAAAGAATAGTGGAGTAGGAAATGATCTGTGTTCTCACCCCTCCTCTTGCATAAGCAACTCCAAATCAACTATACTCTGATTTATTGATATGCTAGAAGGATGGAGAAACTATGTTAAATCCAAGAAAGGAAGGCTTATTCTTATTCAATTTCTTTTTTGAAGTAATAATTGGTTATCATGTGTATAGTGAGTGCTATGTATTAGTATTTTATCAAGCTAAAATAGGTCAGAAAAGACTGTGAAAGAGAGAAAATAAAAATTATCATTCCGTTTCATTCCTGCCCGACGCGTAGTAGAAAATTTCAAAAAAATTGCAAAAAAATTCAAAAAATTAAAAAATTCCATTACGGCTTCTTTTCAAGCCAAAATAGATTAAAAATGCAGAGAAAGAGAAAAAATAAAATTTATCGTTCGATTTCGTTCCTACCCGACCCGGAATTGAAAGTTCCAGAAAATCAGCAAAAAAAAATCAAAAACTTAAAAATACGATCACAGCTTAATTTTCTTGCCAAAATAGGCTGGGAAAGATTCAGAAAGTGAAAAAATAAAATTTATCGTTCCGTTTCGTTCCTGCACGACGCGAAATAGAAAATTACAAAAAAATAGCAAACAAATTCAAAAAATTAAAAAAAAACCATCATGGCATCTTTTAAAGCCACAATAGGTTGAAAAAGGCAGAGAAGGAGAGAAATTAAAAATTACCGTTCCGTTTCGTTCCAACACGATCCGTAATAGAAAATTCCAAAAAAATAGCAAAAAAATTCAAAAAATTGAAAAATACCATTACAGCTTCATTTCAAGCCAAAATAGGTCAGAAAAGACTGTGAAAGAGAGAAAATAAAAATTATCATTCTGTTTCGTTCCTGCCCGATGCGTAATAGAAAATTACAAAAAAAAAAAAAGCAAACAAATTCAAAAAATTAGGAAATACCATTATGGCTTCTTTTCAAGCCAAAATAGGTTGGAAATGGTAGAGAAAGAGAGAAAATAAAAATTATCACTCCGTTTGGTTCCTGCCCGACGCGTGAAAGAAAATTACAAAAAAATTGCAAAAAAATTCAAAAAATTGAAACTTTCTATTATGGCTTCCTTTCGAACCAAAATAGGTTGGAAAAGGCCGAGAAAGAGAAAAAATAAAATTTTTCCTTCCGTTTCGTTCCTACCCGACCCGGCATTGAAAATTCGAAAAAAAGTAGCAAAAAAATTCAAAAAACTAAAAAATACGATTACGGATTCATTTCATGCCAAAATAGGTTGGGAAAGACTGAGAAAGAGAGGTAATAAAAATTATCATTCCGTTTCATTCCTACCCAACCCGTAATAGAAAATTTAAAAAAAATAGCAAAAAAATTCAAAAATTCAAAAATACCAATGCGGCTTCATTTTAAGCCAAAATAGGTTGGAAAAGACTGAGAAAGAGAGAAAATAAAATTCATCATTCTGTTTCGTTCCTGCCCGACGCGTAATAGAAAATTACAAAAAAATAGCAAACAAATTGAAAAAATTAAAAAACACCATCATGGCATCTTTTAAAGCCACAATAGGTTGAAAAAAGCAGAGAAAGACAGAAAATAAAAATTATCGTTCCGTTTCGTTCCAACACGACCCGTAATAAAAAATTCCAAAAAAATAGCAAAAAAATTCAAAAATTTGAAAAATACCATTACAGCTTCATTTCAAGCCAAAATAGGTCAGAAAAGACTGTGAAAGAGAGAAAATAAAAATTACCATTCCATTTCGTTCCTGCCCGACGGGTAGTAGAAAATTTCAAAAAAATTGCAAAAAAAATCAAAAAATTAAAAAATTCCATTACGGCTTCTTTTCAAGCCAAAATAGATTGGAAAAGGCAGAGAAGGAGAAAAAATAAAATTTATCGTTCGGTTTTCTTTCCTACCCGATCCGGAATTGAAAGTTCCAGAAAATCAGCAAAAAAAAAATCAAAAACTTAAAAAATACGATCACAGCTTAATTTGTTGCCAAAATAGGCTGGGAAAGATTCAGAAAGTGAAAAAATAAAATTTATCTTTCCGTTTCGTTCCTGCACGAGGCGTAATAGAAAATTACAAAAAAATAGCAAACAAATTCAAAAAATTAAAAAACACCATCATGGCATCTTTTAAAGCCACAATAGGTTGAAAAAGGCAGAGAAAGAGAGAAAATAAAAATTACCGTTCCGTTTCGTTCCAACATGATGCGTAATAGAAAATTCCAAAAAAATAGCAAAAAAATTCAAAAAATTGAAAAATACCATTACAGCTTCATTTCAAGCCAAAATAGGTCAGAAAAGACTGTGAAAGAGAGAGAAAATAAAAATTATCATTCTATTTCGTTCCTGCCCGATGCGTAATAGAAAATTACAAAAAAAAAAAAAAGCAAACAAATTCAAAAATTAGGAAATACCATTATGGCTTCTTTTCAAGCCAAAATAGGTTGGAAATGGCAGAGAAAGAGAGAAAATAAAAATTATCACTCCGTTTGGTGATAATTTGTTGCCAAAATAGGCTGGGAAAGATTCAGAGAGTGAAAAAACAAAATTTATCGTTCCGTTTCGTTCCTGCACCAGGCGTAATAGAAAATTACAAAAAAATAGCAAACAAATTCAAAAAATTAAAAAACACCATCATGGCATCTTTTCAAGCCACAATAGGTTGTAAAAGGCAGGGAAAGAGAGAAAATAAAAATTATCACACCGTTTGGTTCCTGCCCGACGCGTGAAAGAAAATTACAAAAGAATTGCAAAAAAACTCAAAAAATTGAAACTTTCTATTATGGCTTCCTTTCGAACCAAAATAGGTTGGAAAAGGCCGAGAAAGAGAAAAAATAAAATTTTTCCTTCCGTTTCGTTCCTACCCGACCCGGCATTGAAAATTCGAAAAAAGTAGCAAAAAAATTCAAAAAACTAAAAAATACGATTACGGATTCATTTCATGCCAAAATAGGTTGGGAAAGACTGAGAAATAGAGGTAATAAAAATTATCATTCCGTTTCATTCCTACCCAACCCGTAATAGAAAATTTAAAAAAAATAGCAAAAAAATTCAAAAATTCAAAAATACCAATGCGGCTTCATTTTAAGCCAAAATAGGTTGGAAAAGACTGAGAAAGAGAGAAAATAAAATTCATCATTCTGTTTCGTTCCTGCCCGACGCGTAATAGAAAATTACAAAAAAATAGCAAACAAATTGAAAAAATTAAAAAACACCATCATGGCATTTTTTAAAGCCACAGTAGGTTGAAAAAAGCAGAGAAAGAGAGAAAATAAAAATTATCGTTCCGTTTCATTCCAACACGTACCGTAATAAAAAATTCCAAAAAAATAGCAAAAAAAATTCAAAAAATTGAAAAATACCATTACAGCTTCATTTCAAGCCAAAATAGGTCAGAAAAGACTGTGAAAGAGAGAAAATAAAAATTACCATTCCATTTCGTTCCTGCCCGACGGGTAGTAGAAAATTTCAAAAAAATTGCAAAAAAAAATCAAAAAATTAAAAAATTCCATTACGGCTTCTTTTCAAGCCAAAATAGATTGGAAAAGGCAGAGAAGGAGAAAAAATAAAATTTATCGTTCGGTTTCTTTCCTACCCGATCCGGAATTGAAAGTTCCAGAAAATCAGCAAAAAAAAAATCAAAAACTTAAAAAATACGATCACTGCTTAATTTGTTGCCAAAATAGGCTGGGAAAGATTCAGAAAGTGAAAAAATAAAATTTATCGTTCCGTTTCGTTCCTGCACGAGGCGTAATAGAAAATTACAAAAAAATAGCAAACATATTCAAAAAATTAAAAACACCATCATGGCATCTTTTCAAGCCACAATAGGTTGTAAAAGGCAGGGAAAGAGAGAAAATAAAAATTATCGTTCCCTTTTGTTCCAACACGACCCGTAATAAAAAATTACAAAAAAATAGCAAAAAAATTCAAAAAATTGAAAAATACCATTACAGCTTCATTTCAAGCTAAAATAGGTCAGAAAAGACTGTGAAAGAGAGAAAATAAAAATTATCATTCCGTTTCATTTCTGCCCGACGCGTAGTAGAAAATTTCAAAAAAATTGCAAAAAAATTGCAAAAAAATTCAAAAAATTAAAAAATTCCATTACGGCTTCTTTTCAAGCCAAAATAGATTAAAAATGCAGAGAAAGAGAAAAATAAAATTTATCGTTCGATTTCGTTCCTACCCGACCCGGAATTGAAAGTTCCAGAAAATCAGCAAAAAAAAATCAAAAACTTAAAAAATACGATCACAGCTTAATTTCTTGCCAAAATAGGCTGGGAAAGATTCAGAAAGTGAAAAAATAAAATTTATCGTTCCGTTTCGTTCCTGCACGACGCGAAATAGAAAATTACAAAAAAATAGCAAACAAATTCAAAAAATTAAAAAAAAACCATCATGGCATCTTTTAAAGCCACAATAGGTTGAAAAAGGCAGAGAAGGAGAGAAATTAAAAATTACCGTTCCGTTTCGTTCCAACACGATCCGTAATAGAAAATTCCAAAAAAATAGCAAAAAAATTCAAAAATTGAAAATACCATTACAGCTTCATTTCAAGCCAAAATAGGTCAGAAAAGACTGTGAAAGAGAGAAAATAAAAATTATCATTCTGTTTCGTTCCTGCCCGATGCGTAATAGAAAATTACAAAAAAAAAAAAAGCAAACAAATTCAAAAAATTAGGAAATACCATTATGGCTTCTTTTCAAGCCAAAATAGGTTGGAAATGGTAGAGAAAGAGAGAAAATAAAAATTATCACTCCGTTTGGTTCCTGCCCGACGCGTGAAAGAAAATTACAAAAAAATTGCAAAAAAATTCAAAAAATTGAAACTTTCTATTATGGCTTCCTTTCGAACCAAAATAGGTTGGAAAAGGCCGAGAAAGAGAAAAAATAAAATTTTTCCTTCCGTTTCGTTCCTACCCGACCCGGCATTGAAAATTCGAAAAAAAGTAGCAAAAAAATTCAAAAAACTAAAAAATACGATTACGGATTCATTTCATGCCAAAATAGGTTGGGAAAGACTGAGAAAGAGAGGTAATAAAAATTATCATTCCGTTTCATTCCTACCCAACCCGTAATAGAAAATTTAAAAAAAATAGCAAAAAAATTCAAAAATTCAAAAATACCAATGCGGCTTCATTTTAAGCCAAAATAGGTTGGAAAAGACTGAGAAAGAGAGAAAATAAAATTCATCATTCTGTTTCGTTCCTGCCCGACGCGTAATAGAAAATTACAAAAAAATAGCAAACAAATTGAAAAAATTAAAAAACACCATCATGGCATCTTTTAAAGCCACAATAGGTTGAAAAAAGCAGAGAAAGACAGAAAATAAAAATTATCGTTCCGTTTCGTTCCAACACGACCCGTAATAAAAAATTCCAAAAAAATAGCAAAAAAATTCAAAAATTTGAAAAATACCATTACAGCTTCATTTCAAGCCAAAATAGGTCAGAAAAGACTGTGAAAGAGAGAAAATAAAAATTACCATTCCATTTCGTTCCTGCCCGACGGGTAGTAGAAAATTTCAAAAAAATTGCAAAAAAAATAAAAAAAATTAAAAAATTCCATTACGGCTTCTTTTCAAGCCAAAATAGATTGGAAAAGGCAGAGAAGGAGAAAAAATAAAATTTATCGTTCGGTTTCTTTCCTACCCGATCCGGAATTGAAAGTTCCAGAAAATCAGCAAAAAAAAATCAAAAACTTAAAAAATACGATCACAGCTTAATTTGTTGCCAAAATAGGCTGGGAAAGATTCAGAAAATGAAAAAATAAAATTTATCGTTCCGTTTCGTTCCTGCACGAGGCGTAATAGAAAATTACAAAAAAATAGCAAACAAATTCAAAAAATTAAAAAACACCATCATGGCATCTTTTAAAGCCACAATAGGTTGAAAAAGGCAGAGAAATAGAGAAAATAAAAATTACCGTTCCGTTTCGTTCCAACATGATGCGTAATAGAAAATTCCAAAAAAATTGAAAAAAAATTCAAAAATTGAAAAATACCATTACAGCTTCATTTCAAGCCAAAATAGGTCAGAAAAGACTGTGAAAGAGTGAAAATAAAAATTATCGTTCCGTTTCGTTCCTGCACCAGGCGTAATAGAAAATTACAAAAAAAATAGCAAACAAATTCAAAAAATTAAAAAACACCATCATGGCATCTTTTCAAGCCACAATAGGTTTGTAAAAGGCAGGGAAAGAGAGAAAATAAAAATTATCGTTCCCTTTTGTTCCAACACGACCCGTAATAAAAAATTACAAAAAAATAGCAAAAAAATTCAAAAAATTGAAAAATACCATTACAGCTTCATTTCAAGCTAAAATAGCTCAGAAAAGACTGTGAAAGAGAGAAAATAAAAATTATCATTCCGTTTCATTCCTGCCCGACGCGTAGTAGAAAATTTCAAAAAAATTGCAAAAAAATTCAAAAAATTAAAAAATTCCATTACGGCTTCTTTTCAAGCCAAAATAGATTAAAAATGCAGAGAAAGAGAAAAAATAAAATTTATCGTTCGGTTTCGTTCCTACCCGACCCGGAATTGAAAGTTCCAGAAAATCAGCAAAAAAAAATCAAAAACTTAAAAAATACGATCACAGCTTAATTTCTTGCCAAATAGGCTGGGAAGATTCAGAAAGTGAAAAAATAAAATTTATCGTTCCGTTTCGTTCCTGCACGACGCGAAATAGAAAATTACAAAAAAATAGCAAACAAATTCAAAAAATTAAAAAAAAACCATCATGGCATCTTTTAAAGCCACAATAGGTTGAAAAAGGCAGAGAAGGAGAGAAATTAAAAATTACCGTTCCGTTTCGTTCCAACACGATCCGTAATAGAAAATTCCAAAAAAATAGCAAAAAAATTCAAAAAATTGAAAAATCTTTCAAGCCAAAATAGGTCAGAAAAGACTGTGAAAGAGAGAAAATAAAAATTATCATTCTGTTTCGTTCCTGCCCGATGCGTAATAGAAAATTACAAAAAAAAAAAAGCAAACAAATTCAAAAAATTAGGAAATACCATTATGGCTTCTTTTCAAGCCAAAATAGGTTGGAAATGGTAGAGAAAGAGAGAAAATAAAAATTATCACTCCGTTTGGTTCCTGCCCGACACGTGAAAGAAAATTACAAAAAAATTGCAAAAAATTCAAACAATTGAAACTTTCTATTATGGCTTCCTTTCGAACCAAAATAGGTTGGAAAAGGCCGATAAAGAGAAAAATAAAATTTTTCCTTCCGTATCGTTCCTACCCGACCCGGCATTGAAAATTCGAAAAAAAGTAGCAAAAAAATTCAAAAAACTAAAAAATACGATTACGGATTCATTTCATGCCAAAATAGGTTGGGAAAGACTGAGAAAGAGAGGTAATAAAAATTATCATTCCGTTTCATTCCTACCCAACCCGTAGTAGAAAATTTAAAAAAATAGCAAAAAAATTCAAAATTCAAAAATACCAATGCGGCTTCATTTTAAGCCAAAATAGGTTGGAAAAGACTGAGAAAGAGAGAAAATAAAATTCATCATTCTGTTTCGTTCCTGCCCGACGCGTAATAGAAAATTACAAAAAAATAGCAAACAAATTGAAAAATTAAAAAACACCATCATGGCATCTTTAAAGCCACAATAGGTTGAAAAAAGCAGAGAAAGACAGAAAATAAAAATTATCGTTCCGTTTCGTTCCAACACGACCCGTAATAAAAAATTCCAAAAAATAGCAAAAAAACTCAAAAATTTGAAAAATACCATTACAGCTTCATTTCAAGCCAAAATAGGTCAGAAAAGACTGTGAAAGAGAGAAAATAAAAATTACCATTCCATTTCGTTCCTGCCCGACGTGTAGTAGAAAATTTCAAAAAAATTGCAAAAAAAATAAAAAAATTAAAAAATTCCATTACGGCTTCTTTTCAAGCCAAAATAGATTGGAAAAGGCAGAGAAGGAGAAATAATAAAATTTATCGTTCGGTTTCTTTCCTACCCGATCCGGAATTGAAAGTTCCAGAAAATCAGCAAAAAAAAAATCAAAAACTTAAAAAATACGATCACAGCTTAATTTGTTGCCAAAATAGGCTGGGAAAGATTCATAAAATGAAAAAATAAAATTTATCGTTCCGTTTCGTTCCTGCACGAGGCGTAATAGAAAATTACAAAAAAATAGCAAACAAATTCAAAAAATTAAAAACACCATCATGGCATCTTTTAAAGCCACAATAGGTTGAAAAAGGCAGAGAAAGAGAGAAAATAAAAATTACCGTTCCGTTTCGTTCCAACATGATGCGTAATAGAAAATTCCAAAAAAATAGTAAAAAAATTCAAAAAATTGAAAAATACCATTACAGCTTCATTTCAAGCCAAAATAGGTCAGAAAAGACTGTGAAAGAGAGAAAATAAAAATTATCGTTCCGTTTCGTTCCTGCACCAGGCGTAATAGAAAATTACAAAAAAATAGCAAACAAATTCAAAAAATTAAAAAACACCATCATGGCATCTTTTCAAGCCACAATAGGTTGTAAAAGGCAGGGAAAGAGAGAAAATAAAAATTATCACTCCGTTTGGTTCCTGCCCGACGCGTGAAAGAAAATTACAAAAGAATTGCAAAAAAACTCAAAAAATTGAAACTTTCTATTATGGCTTCCTTTCGAACCAAAATAGGTTGGAAAAGGCCGAGAAGAGAAAAAATAAAAATTTTCCTTCCGTTTCGTTCCTACCCGACCCGGCATTGAAAATTCGAAAAAAGTAGCAAAAAAATTCAAAAAACTAAAAAATACGATTACGGATTCATTTCATGCCAAAATAGGTTGGGAAAGACTGAGAAATAGGGGTAATAAAAATTATCATTCCGTTTCATTCCTACCCAACCCGTAATAGAAAATTTAAAAAAAATAGCAAAAAAATTCAAAAATTCAAAAATACCAATGCGGCTTCATTTTAAGCCAAAATAGGTTGGAAAAGACTGAGAAAGAGAGAAAATAAAATTCATCATTCTGTTTCGTTCCTGCCCGACGCGTAATAGAAAATTACAAAAAAATAGCAAACAAATTGAAAAATTAAAAAACACCATCATGGCATTTTTTAAAGCCACAATAGGTTGAAAAAACCAGAGAAAGAGAGAAAATAAAAATTATCGTTCCGTTTCATTCCAACACGTACCGTAATAAAAAATTCCAAAAAAATAGCAAAAAAAATTCAAAAAATTGAAAAATACCATTACAGCTTCATTTCAAGCCAAAATAGGTCAGAAAAGACTGTGAAAGAGAGAAAATAAAAATTACCATTCCATTTCGTTCCTGCCCGACGGGTAGTAGAAAATTTCAAAAAAAATTGCAAAAAAATCAAAAAATTAAAAATTCCGTTACGGCTTCTTTTCAAGCCAAAATAGATTGGAAAAGGCAGAGAAGGAGAAAAAATAAAATTTATAGTTCGGTTTCTTTCCAACCCGATCCGGAATTGAAAGTTCCAGAAAATCAGCAAAAAAAAAAATCAAAACTTAAAAAATACGATCACAGCTTAATTTGTTTGCCAAATAGGCTGGGAAAGATTCAGAAAGTGAAAAAATAAAATTTATCGTTCCGTTTCGTTCCTGCACGAGGCGTAATAGAAAATTACAAAAAAATAGCAAACATATTCAAAAAATTAAAAAACACCATCATGGCATCTTTTCAAGCCACAATAGGTTGTAAAAGGCAGGGAAAGAGAGAAAATAAAAATTATCGTTCCCTTTTGTTCCAACACGACCCGTAATAAAAAATTACAAAAAAATAGCAAAAAAATTCAAAAAATTGAAAAATACCATTACAGCTTCATTTCAAGCTAAAATAGGTCAGAAAAGACTGTGAAAGAGAGAAAAATAAAAATTATCATTCCGTTTCATTCCTGCCCGACGCGTAGTAGAAAATTTCAAAAAAATTGCAAAAAAATTGCAAAAAAATTCAAAAAATTAAAAAATTCCATTACGGCTTCTTTTCAAGCCAAAATAGATTAAAAATGCAGAGAAAGAGAAAAAATAAAATTTATCGTCGCTTTCGTTCCTACCCGACCCGGAATTGAAAGTTCCAGAAAATCAGCAAAAAAAAATCAAAAACTTAAAAAAATACGATCACAGCTTAATTTCTTGCCAAAATAGGCTGGGAAAGATTCAGAAAGTGAAAAAATAAAATTTATCGTTCCGTTCGTTCCTGCACGACGCGAAATAGAAAATTACAAAAAATAGCAAACAAATTCAAAAAATTAAAAAAAAAACCATCATGGCATCTTTTTAAAGCCACAATAGGTTGAAAAAGGCAGAGAAGGAGAGAAATTAAAAATTACCGTTCCGTTTCGTTCCAACACGATCCGTAATAGAAAATTCCAAAAAAATAGCAAAAAAATTCAAAAATTGAAAAATACCATTACAGCTTCATTTCAAGCCAAATAGGTCAGAAAAAGACTGTGAAAGAGAGAAAAAAAAAATCATTCTGTTTCGTTCCTGCCCGATGCGTAATAGAAAATTACAAAAAAAAAAAAAGCAAACAAATTCAAAAAATTAGGAAATACCATTATGGCTTCTTTTCAAGCCAAAATAGGTTGGAAATGGTAGAGAAAGAGAGAAATAAAAATTATCACTCCGTTGGTTCCAGCCCGACGCGTGAAAGAAAATTACAAAAAAATTGCAAAAAATTCAAAAATCGAAACTTTCTATTATGGCTTCCTTTCGAACCAAAATAGGTTGGAAAAGGCCGAGAAAGAGAAAAATAAAATTTTCCTTCCGTTCGTTCCTACCCGACCCGGCATTGAAAATTCGAAAAAAAGTAGCAAAAAATTCAAAAAACTAAAAAATACGATTACGGATTCATTTCATGCCAAAATAGGTTGGGAAAGACTGAGAAAGAGAGGTAATAAAAATTATCATTCCGTTTCATTCCTACCCAACCCGTAATAGAAAATTTAAAAAAAATAGCAAAAAAATTCAAAAATTCAAAATACCAATGCGGCTTCATTTTAAGCCAAAATAGGTTGAAAAGACTGAGAAAGAGAGAAAATAAAATTCATCATTCTTTTCGTTCTGCCCGACGCGCGTAATAGAAAATTACAAAAAAATAGCAAACAAATTGAAAAAATTAAAAAACACCATCATGGCATCTTTTAAAGCCACATAGGTTGAAAAAAGCAGAGAAAGACAGAAAATAAAAAATTATCGTTCCGTTTCGTTCCAACGACCCGTAATAAAAAATTCCAAAAAAATAGCAAAAAAATTCAAAAATTTGAAAAATACCATTACAGCTTCATTTCAAGCCAAAATAGGTCAGAAAAGACTGTGAAAGAGAGAAAATAAAAATTACCATTCCATTTCGTTCCTGCCCGACGGGTAGTAGAAAATTTCAAAAAAAATCAAAAAATTAAAAAATTCCATTACGGCTTCTTTTCAAGCCAAAATAGATTGGAAAAGGCAGAGAAGGAGAAAAATAAAATTTATCGTTCGGTTTCTTTCCTACCCGATCCGGAATTGAAAGTT